>OZ059793.1:10298585-10632890 GCA_964057025.1 Standfussiana lucernea | reverse complement strand
AGACTTTTAAAATGGTTCTCCTGAAATTCTGGGAACTCTGTACCTAGTTTGTAATTATGATCCTTCAGCGAAAAATATAACACACCGTGAATCCAGTTTCTCCTGAAAAAATACTGAAGACGTGCACTTTAATTAAATGTTTAATTGCAGCTTACCCTAGAAACACAATAAAAATTGGAACAGAAGGTTTATCCTGCAATAAAACTAGCGGCAACAGCACATGTAGACTAGACGCTTAATGTACGTACGTAGCAAGCACATTGGCGACTGGCATTTACAGGTACCCATCTGTAAATGAATTTAGAGATCAAATAAACATAAACCCCGTACAAAAGCAAAATGTTTTTCTTTGTGCTTGAATTTTAGAATACTAATAATAGTTTGGTCTAGGAATCTACACCGATCTTCAGATAGTTATTTTTAGATCTTAGTATGAATTAGGCGTCTATGTGTGCGTACTTCTAGTTTTATTACTCGTCTTATGGAGCTAAACTTCTGTAGACTATCTATGTTATGCCAGAGCGAGTAGAAAAGGTGAATATAAAGATAATTGCCGAGAGCCGGTTCGTAAAGCTGATGAGTTTAATCTAAGGAGCCTGGATCGTGCTATGATTGGCCCACTAAGCACAGCTCATTAATTTTAAACCTGACAAGTTTGTTCGAAAAATTCCTAAATCAAAGCGAAGTTATATTTTCTTTTAATTTATTACCACGGTAAACGATTCGCTTCCCAATGGAATAATTTTCTTAACAATGATACCCTATTAACGTTTTAACATTGGCCAATCAATGTAGTGGAATGCAAATTGATACTTATCGTAGGCCATTCTCGATGGGAACCGATCATTATTGGTTGAATCTCGTGTTCGGGCTTATGACATGGCGTCGTTTGCAAAGCTTGGGAAAGTTAGCAGTTTCATGTCTTACAAGCGTTTACAGGTAAAACTACGTCTACGCAGATTTCTAAAGGACTACTATGGTCTCTTAAATGTTCAATATGTATTGAACATCAACTAGTTTCTTCAATTGTGTGCTAGTTTTTTTACTACTGTAGAAAATTATGAACAAAATATAGTTGCTTGACAATATTTAACCAAAACTTCAGCTTTAATATTATTGCTTTATTATCCCAGTTAAACTAACTGAATTGAAACCTCACAGTAGTTCGGAAAATACTACTTTTATTTAATGTTACGAAATTAGCATGTAACATAATGAGCGTTCGGATATTTTATGAAATCAATATTTTACGTAATAGCTCTTTGTCGATTCTCCTGAATGCGCTAAGAGACACTAAGATGAATAGAACATCAGTGAAATTATTAGCATAATACTTGGTTGAGCGTTCCACTTTGACTTTAAACACAAAACTTTAAGTGCGAACAGTCGCGAGCAAGTTCAAAACGTTTCAAACAACGGATACGGCTGAAATTCTGCACGTAGACGGTAGAATCTTTGAAACCACGACAGGCATATATGACTCCTAAGGGAGTGAAGTAAATGTAAGTTTCATACGACTGAATTGGATTTCCATCGTTTTTCCGGTGGGAAATGCAGGACTTCAGCGATGCAGAAAGTAAAGGTACTATTGTACAGACGGGGAAAAAATAAAAAGTAAAGGAAGTAAGTGTAACGTAGAGTGCATTATCGATTAGCTGTTGGAAGGAAAACTGTTCATACGTGCGAAATTTGATGCCAACGTTCGGTAAAAGAATGTATTTTTTCGTCATCAATTTCTTAATCCCGAATTATCGCAAGATGTTTTTATCAATAATCAAAAGTTAACACCAACCAACTCAAAATTGATCTTTATCCTCTTTCTCTTTAACTTTAATCCATTTCATTACATAAGCAACTTGAAATGAAGCCAATAAACAGATTGACATACTCAGTCTAATAAAATACCCGTGTCGTAGGGTTCAGTAACCTATCCCTAGTACGTACAGTACATAGGTACATGGGACACTCGCCTTACGCAAACAGGATTGTATTCAGCCCAGCAACCGGTCTCACTAATACCGCTAGCTTGTAGCGGAATAAGCACAACATACAATATTGGACACATCATGTAGTTACAGAATTTGGGGAGCGTCTGCGTGACCTACTTAAGCACTGAGCAGATCACGTTCAAAGATTTTATTCGTTAGATTCGCCCAACCGCGACATCAGATGCTCACGTTTTAGTTTCGTTGACAGTGACATTTGAATAGTATTAAATCACTAACTCATATTGTGTGAGCTACCTCTTCTCGGTATAAACACGTGTGACTCAAGTACGATAAGGGCACTAGAAGCGATTTAAACCTTTTCATACAGTGTCACCGCGCGCTGTGGTAACACTACAGTCGCCGGGTTGTGGTTAGCATGACTGGCAACATTGGTCCATTGTAGTTGCTTAAAGTTACGTCGTGGTGGCAGCCACAAAATACTTCGTGGTTTTGAGGCGGCCATTGCGTGTGTGGTTGCAATATCGTCGATACTGACAATGCGTTTGCCACTGCCGTTCGACATGACTGCAAACTATCGAACTGCAGGTATTCATATTTTGTTGCTGGCCACATTTTGTCTCTGTGGCACATCCGTAAAGACCCTTTAGAACAGTTGAAGTTATTTCGATGAAAACATGACAAGGCATTATTATAATTATAAAGATATTTGACAGTAAAAGGAAAAAGTAGTTTCATTTAAGTGATAGACGAAAACAAAGGCTGAGGCATAATTTAACTAAGATTTTTATATAATTATAGATGCTATAATTATATAAAAATGAATTAACGTTTGTTAGCCTCACAAAAACTCGAGAACGGCTGAACCGATTTGTTTAATATTGGTTTTGAAATATCTATAGAAGTAGTAGGTAGTCAAGGAAGGTTTAAAAATTGGTCGCCAGCAGGTAGGTGGCAGGTAGGTGGCAGGTAGGTGGCAGGTAGGTGGCAGGTAGGTGGCAGGTAGGTGGCAGGTAGGTGGCAGGTAGGTGGCAGGTAGGTGGCAGGTAGGTGGCAGGTAGGTGGCAGGTAGGTGGCAGGTAGGTGGCAGGTAGGTGGAGGTAGGTGGCAGGTAGGTGGCAGGTAGGTGGAGGTAGATGGCAGGTAGGTGGCAGGTAGGTGGCAGGTAGGTGGCAGGTAGGTGGCAGGTAGGTGGAGGTAGGTGGCAGGTAGGTGGAGGTAGGTGGCAGGTAGGTGGCAGGTAGGTGGCAGATAGGTGGCAGGTAGGTGACAGGTAGGTGGCAGGTAGATGGCAGGTAGGTGGCAGGTAGGTGGCAGGTAGGTGGCAGGTAGGTGCCAGGTAGGTGGCAGGTAGGTGACAGGTAGGTGGCAGGTAGGTGGCAGGTAGGTGGCAGGTAGGTGGCAGGTAGGTGGCAGGTAGGTGGCAGGTAGGTGGCAGGTAGGTGGCAGGTAGGTGGCAGGTAGGTGGCAGGTAGGTGGCAGGTAGGTGCCAGGTAGGTGCCAGGTAGGCGGCAGGTAGGCGGCAGGTAGGCAGTTATAGGTAGGTAGGTTTTCGTTTCGATTCATTAGTCACTAGTCAGGAAAAGTGTTAGTAAGTTCCCCATCAGGAATTTCTGAGTAGCAATAGACTCGCCCCCTATTACATGAGACTTAAATATAACTGGCGAAATGTGGAAATATTATAGGGGTACCTATAATACTTCCACATATCGCCAGTTGAAGGTTTAGGCAGAGGTGTGCCTAATAGTATACCCACTTTTCGCCAGTTGTGTTTAAGTCCCGTGCAAAAGGAGGCGAGCCTATTGCCATCAACCGGGCACAAATCCAGGCTCCCCAGCTGCTACCTACTGAGAAATTTCTAATGGAAAAACCCAATGACACTTTGCCAGACCCGGGAATGAGACCCAGGACCATGAGGTCCTGAGCATGAGCTCAGCAGTCGTGATGCTATGTTATATTAAATATAATTATATATGCGTGTAGCCGTTTGCAAGCTGAACTATTTTCGTCTACACTTTATTTTCAAGTGCACCTACGATGATAATTTTGACTATATTATTATTTTTAATGTCTTGTTAGAACTGTTGTGAGAAAGGTAAAAGATAAAAATACGCTGCGATATGTCTGATCCAAGCTACAATAACACAAGGCGGAATCAATTACGGAGTCCAGTCGTAAAACTTCCTTAGGTTCACTTTATGGGCACAGGGTCAAGGCATCTGCTTCTAATAGCCGCTTTTTATGGCTATCTGTAATATCGACTTATGGCTGACATATTAATTTCACACCAATTTCGTAATGAAAGTACCTATTTACACCATCTAAGTCTATAAGTACTACAAATATATCACTTTTCGTCTGCCTGTATGGCTGCTTTGTTCTTTTAAACTATGCAACGGATTTTGATGCGGTTTTTATTAATATTTAGAGAATATAATAAAACCTTAACCATTACAAAAAATAAAATAACTAGATTTTTGTCATGTCGTAAAAAACCATGAATAACAAGTGCGTGTTGCTAGTCACGATTATATGTACGAGTAGTAGTTACTTAGTTGAATTCTGTGTGTGATCTGTGTAGGCAAATGTTTAAATTAGAATTAAATTTTTTGTCATGGAAATAAAATTCTTGTTATAAAAAGCAGAATAAAAGGTTTCATTTTATTTAAAACTAAATGGGATTGCTAATTGCTAAAACGAAAAAGAAAAAACAGACTATGTTTTTATTTTTCATAGAATTGTCTGGCATGAAATTCCTTTTCGGCAATATGAAGGTCCTTGTACCACGAGCCTTTGAAAGCAAAACCTTTTCAACTTTGACTGAAACTTGTAATTGCGAGCCCCTAACTGATACAACATTACACCCACACATTACTTAGTGTACCTACCTAATTAGGTACCTACCCTATTACATCAACATCATTCTTCTGCCCTTACCCAATTTATTTTAGGTCAGCGCAGCATGTTTTTTTTTAATGCTTCTCTAAGTACCCTATCTTTGATAAAAATATGTCTTTCAGCTCATTCCACAGTTTTATAAGACGGCAAATCCAATTTCCATATTTAAACCAATACTATTCATACATTGCAAACAGACCATTGTCCCGTCAAATCCGATCGCGGATTCAATAGAAAACTTCAACTTTTGTAGAATAGAAGAAACTTTTAGAACGAATTGTTTGTTTCGTCTCAATTCACGTAATCACAGTTGGACAAATAAATAATTGGTTCACTCTGTGAAGATAGAACTCAGATAAATAAATAAAACAGAAGAGGGAAGGTACAGTCGAGAAAAGTGACACTTATACATGCAGTGTCCTTAAATTAATTTATTAAAATAAGCAACTAAGTAAGCTGATATAATAAACATTTTTTTTTTATTTGTTAGACCAGGAAAAATGTTTACACAATTTGTCTAATTATAATATATATATATTAAAGATGCTTTATTCTACACCAAAATTTTTATACAGCTCCTTTCTTGAACAGTGATTGATATATTCCAGGAAGCAAGTGTAAAATGCCATTAGTGTGCTCAATACTTTTTTTTTAAATGTGTTAGGCATAATTACACATAATCAAAACCAAATATCTGAGATAGTAGCAGAAACATTAATGTTTTCACATGTTCGTAACTCTTTGTTTGACTGTACTAAAGTTGTTCTTGGAATTACAGAACCCATTGTATCCAATGCTCAATGCACGTCAATAGAGTCAGAGCGCCTCTAATTGGCTGTCAATCTGAAAGTCATGTTACCAAAAAGTAAAATCGCGATCATTTGGTTATAGAAAGATCAAAAAGAAGAAATGAATTTACTTTTAAGGGCCAAATGAATTGAATCAGGGACTGCGCTTTAATTTAATTTCAACCAGATTTATTCACTATGTTGCTTGTTTTTTGGTATATGCCAATCAAAAGAATTATTATAACGTGTTGCTTTTTTTGAGCTTCAGCTAACTAACCTATAATTTAGTATTTTATCTGGCCATCCAATTTAGAGACCTAAAACGAAAACATAGAAAGTAAAATAAACTAGCAGTCTCACTCGGAGCATAATTTTCTGCCTTTCATTCCTCACAAAATCTGCAATAAAAAGTCTAAATGCATTTTTTTCAGCGTCCTCATTACAGCCCAGTCTGATTTTCATTGTAAGAATATTTCACAGTTATTTTATGCGCAGAAATGAATGCCACAAGCTTTTGAAACTTGATTTGAAAAAAGAAAGGACTTGGTTTTGTATAGACACGTTACACTAACTAGACGACGAAACGATGTCGAATTTGTGAATGCTAGTCACTTTGTGCTTGCTTTTCCCCAAATCTTCTAAAGCGTGGCTACATCATTTCTATCAGGATGTCTTATCATGATAATATTCACAACGAAAAATAACCTAATGGCTGGATTCTCTGAATATCTTCTTACATGCGATAAAATATAATTGATACTCATTCCTTTTTTTCTTTGCCCTATCCATTTGGCGATATTTAGTTCTCTAAGAGGTTTTTTTTACTGAATTCAGCAACATTCCACAAATAACAAATATAGTTTTTTAGCTCAACTCGATCAGGGTACAATAAGCCGTTCAAATCGTTGGTCACAGTTTGGCACACAGAATACAGCTCTTATGCCCGGGTTTCATGCACGGAGACCGGAAGGGTCTCGATATGTAAACAGCTCCGACCTAAGCTGTTGCTTAAGCATCCTCCAATTGAAGTGACACGACTGTGCACAATACGATGTGGTGATGACAAAGTTTACGTGAAGTTCAAATTCTATCACTTGCATCTTGTTACTAGGGCTTGCAAAACCCGGTTTATTTCCGGGTTTTACTAAGGGACCGAAACCGGGTTTTGATGCCATACTTGTTACAGATTTCAAATGTCGTAAGGAACATTAAAGTTGTTTACTGATGTTTCTTTTCTGTTTTTAACAAATAAACTTTGCACTGGTTACATCATGGAGTCTTATGTATAGTATTATTTATTTCATTCATGTTCCATTTTCCTTAAAACTTTTCTTGTGAGGAACTAGTAATAAAAAGCAAGTTACCTCCTATCGGATCTTTCCGTTACTTACCGTTTCTCGTAAATTATCTCCACTTTCGAATTTCATCAAGCGAAAGCACTCAACTCGATCTTCTCTGTACCCTCGTTACAAGTGTCTTACTTACGGGCTGCGACTCCACTTAGTTTTGTGACGTCACTTGTAACTTCCCTACATACTACGTAGAAGTTGGACTGCATACAATTATGCGGAGGTCATAACCATGCGCAGATGCTTCGGAGCATCGGAGCTCCAGCATCGGAGCTCCATCGAAGGTGCACTATGTTGATGGGTTCGATCGATAACATTAATAAACTCTCAAGTTTTTTTGCAGCATTTAAGTATTACTAATAAGTGTGAGTGTGTATGGGAAGTTAGTTACTAACATTCCATACAAAGTCTTATCTCCTATTTAACCTCTTTCGGGGAAAAATTCTCAAGATAGTTTCCTTAGTCTTTGGATATATAGGGACTTCTGGTGTAAATCATGTTTCTTATCACAGTATGTTGGACGTTTCGTTGTCTGTTAGTAAACTAATTGAATAGAGAAGATATCAGAAGTCAATTTTAGAGTTAGGTACTTTCTTGTTGACGTCATTCCTATTACTTACACTTCATTGAAGTACGAGTATATACGAATTTTCTTCTGTTCCTGTCAAACTAATCAAGTGTTTAGCTCACAGAAGAATAATTAGTATTGTTATTTCAAAAGAAAGGTACTCAATGTTCGAATAACAATCACAGGGGCACGTAAAGAACTCGCCATGCGAGTGTATAAAGGAAGGTCGTATTTTTTTAGTATAACATTAGAATAAAGAATGGTTTGGGTTACCAGTCAAGCCCACACAAGCTTGAGCAATACTAAGAAATACTTCTTCTGGATATAAAATAGAAAGGTACAAATAGTAAACGTTAAATGTTGAGGATTGAGATGAAATAAGAAACTCAACTTCAACTTCTTGATAATAGGTACATATATTGTATAAAAATGAAAAGGCACTTTACATAATATGGTAGCACGCGCGATCGGGACATTAAAGATCGACATGACATGTGCGCAAACGTTGATACTGGCCGAATGTCCGCCGCCACGGGCCGCTCGCCGCCGCCGCCGCGCCGGCGCCCGTGTTGCCCCCGCGCGCCCATCGCTCTTCGCATTTTGTTGTAAACAATTTTACTTATTCTTTGCGGGACTTTATGTAGAAAAATACTAAGAAACAATAATATTGATGTTATTGCAATTGATTAGAAAATGTTCTATGGTTGAAGTCGGTCAATCCTATTAGTATTTATCGATTAAGTTCTAATTCCATTCGAGACTGACAAAACTATCTTTGGTCACGATGAATGGCAAAGTGAGTCTCTATCACTGTGTTTAGCATAACGTTCGAAATTCTGCTGGGGACAAAAACCATCTTTGTGTGAGTGGGAAGTAATGGTCCATAATGCACCACATTGGTCCAGGGTTGGTTGGTGAATGTTTCATATTTTCGAATCTTTGTTTCTGGGACATGCCGGTTTCTTCACGACGTTTTCATTTACCTTCTGGGTGTTTAGTACAACGTTTTCATGGCTTAGTTACCAAACTGGTTTAGTTGAAAACTAGAGAAGTTGGTAAACATCAGTCTGAAGTAGTAACATAGTGTAATTATAACTTCATCCAGGAAAATTAAAATGTTCACACATTTTTAGAAAACCCTGAACTGGATTTTTTTCTATAAAGTTAACATTACAGCAACACGCAATGTTAGCGACAGCTTTAAAAACTGCAAACGAGGTATTTAAATTAAAAATACTTCAATTTTAAATCTCATGGGCAACCAACTCATTTGAAAGTTTTTCATTACTAGCCCTGTGTAAACGAGGACCCCTGGTTCTGTAAATGTGTTCAGTGTTTCCAAAATCACTCCGAATTTAGGCGTCCAAATAAAATTTGCATTTTTCTCGCATTAGCTAAAGGGTCGACCACTTTTAGGGGCTGATTCAGACTTCAGAACTATGAGAATGCAGACGAAAATATATAAGGTATTTTATCTCTTTGTAAAGAGAAAACTACATATTAACGAAGCTAACCACAACCAACCAACCAACTATAAATAAACGCCCAAAGAATTACTTAAGCCTATTTCCTGTTTAATTGTCTGAACGAAAAGCGATCTTAAAACCTATGTATATAAAAATTATTATCTCCGTGATTTTAATTTCTCCTTTGAGCATTCTGCCTCTTAGACAATCCTTTCTTCCCTCCTGTCAAACAATATTTGCTTTAACATGTCCAATCACTCGAAATGTTTTCATAGTGAAATTGATCGGCTTCTTAGCAAAGTATTGGTCCAAACCATATCTCAGATAAGTCTTAGTTGGGAACAAACAGGAAAGGGAACTGAGTAGACTTACTGAAGTCTTACAATTTTGTCTCGAGCCTAGATATATGCTCGTCTAAATTAATTGAAGCAAAAGCCCCTTGTGTGTACAGGAAAGTTAATTTATTAGGAGCAAAGTTCTTGTCTGTGGTTGGAGTGTGTGAAGTTAATCAAAGGTGTGAAGTGTGAACATACCCTGAAGTGTTCTTCATTGAATCTTCAGTCTTTAAAGTTTATAAGTTATACCTAATTTGTCTTTGAAATTCCTAACAAAGATCTGAGTGAGCCAACAGTAATTTGAGTGGGGAGATTTATTTCCGAAAAATGAAGTGATGATATAAATACAATCTCAAAACAAAGTGTTCTTTTGTTGTTATTTGTTTAACTTGTGATATTCATTATCTACTGAAGATAATAAGAAAACCCAAACTACAGTACAGTTGGAATTCAAATCAAATTTGATAAACAAAATAACGAATGATACGTAGAAATCCTTTTAAAAGCAGAATGCTTATAAAACATTTGCTTACTAACAAAATCAAACTACATCTTTTTCAGTCCCCTAAATACCTACGGAAGTATCATCTCTTGCTCTGCCGGTCCCAAATCCGGAAGCAAGGGTGAGGGTAGGCACAGAGGTGATCATAGCTGTCGGAAATCCAACGTTGAACATCGAACCGGCAAATATACCGAACTGATAGGCGAACGGGTGCACACGAATGGCTTTTCAAAATCGGCCATTTTTTCAGTTCATATTAATGGCAGATACGGGATATGGATGTTTTAATTTTGGCTTGTTTTGGGTAATATCGTCGTTGTATACTAACAGCCCTAGAAAAGATAGGTGTTTCTTAATTAAAGCGTAACAAAGTCAAATAATTAAAGAGTAATAAACTTTCGTATAATTGACTAAGAAACTCGTTGCGAACATCGTAGAGGTTTAAAAGAAGATGTAGTGACAAATATTGAAAAGAGTACTCGTATAGTTAGACGGTTTGGTCATGTGAAGAGGATGAGTGAAAGGCGACTAATAAAAGGTATTTACAAAGCAGATGTGAGTGGCAACGCCGGGAGGGGACGCCTTAGAAGGACATACACTGAACTTATTGGTGAAGTTCTTCAGAAAGGTCAGGTGCGTAGTACTCGCAACCACCGTGCGTGTATGACCAGATGTATTAACGTGGACGAGGCAAAATGAGTATGTAAGGATTGTTAAAGGTGGCTTTCAGTGGTTTCTACCTACCCGCATGGGAAAAAAGCGTGAGTTATGTATGTACAACTAAACACTTAATTGAAAGTGCCCAAAACTAGATTCTGTGGCATTAGATTTGATGAAGGGGTAATTTTTATAAAATGATATTTTTTTAAAGGAATATTATTTTGTCTTACTTACGGACATTACAGTTTATGTTAAAAGAAAATGTTTCGGTCCGTCATCTTTTTTGATCACTGTATTGCCACTGGAATCACAAATATAGTTTCACCAAATGATTTGGGATCTTCAAGTGTGATGAACAAAACACAGAAAAGCCCAAAAATTCAATATATTTTTAAGTACCTACTCAGCTACTAACTAGAAATATAATTCCCAGTTCCATCTTGTAGAATCTGCAACGCCCGTAAAAGACGAAGCTGTCTCCTTACTAGAGTTGTTAAGGAAACTCATTACTCATTCAATTATGGTAAGTTTGTGTCTGTTGTTAACTTTTTCTGGTGGATGCCGACTCGAAACATGAAGTGATTTTGTGGGTTTAGTCGCTTCTTGTGTGACAATTTTTGAGATTTAAAGAAAATTGAAGTCAAAGTTGAAAGTAATGCTTGCCTTTTTTAGTGTTACAAATTAAAACAAGCTTTACTTTTGACCTCTAGGAAAGACATCTGAAAATGGTTACCTATATTTAAAATTAACAACGTAAGATTCTGGTCACCAAAATATATTTGTCCAGTTTTATTCAGTACATTGTCACCTAACATTCTTCTTTTCAGGAGTGCGAAACCTTCAAAATATTTGGACTATTTATATTTTTCATGAATGCTTTACTCATTCGTGAAAAATACCACGTTTGCTATGACGTCACACCATGGCCGTTCGATGATTATTTTACTCTCGCAGAAAATATTGAATGAGGGACGCAAAAATACAAATATTTGAACTGTCGACGCGGCAAGGATCAACTTTTCACCATATTTCATTATAATGTATTTGAAAAGTTTCATGTTTCGTTTGTCGTTAGGGATCAGAAGCTGTTTTCTTCAAGTTTCTTCTCTAAAATAACAATATTACTGTCACGCAATTTGTCGCCGAGTCATTTTGATAAATGAACGAATAAAATACAAGTTACAATACTTTTCCAGTCACACTTGGCAGCTGACAGCGTTGTAACTCAATCACTGGCGAATAAATCAAACAAACGGATAGCTTTCTTGTTTTATTTTATACAAGCTTTTAACCATGACGTCGTTTGGGGGAAAATGTTGTTTCTCTTCTTGTTGTATTGCAGCTATACAAACAAAGTTGTGTTATATATCTGCCAAATAAACTCCATCAGCTGTAACGTCCCTGGGAAGTAATGTAGAAGTATGCGCTTGTTTGTTTGTTTCACTACTTACTGCAGTTTGCACTGCATTGTGTACTATCATAAATTCTTCTCTAACGAAAGTAAGTTTCGACTAAGCACGTAATAAAAACAAATAACGTATTTCAGACGGTAAACCCCCTAAGATAACTAGGTTTGTGATTCCTTTACACACAGCTCATACCTACAAACAATCACTTCTTCAAACGAACTACGTTAAAGTGGTGTTTTCAAATCACAGTGAACCCAATTGCAAGATAGTCGGCCCAAAGAAATACAGAACCAAGTTTGTCTTTCAAACACTGTCCTTCGCCACTGGGATGTTGCAGATATGTATGTGCTAAAGGTTATCGGAATGACAGACACGACAAGAAGGTCCAAGCTTACAGACGTGTAGACGTGACGGCGCGCGACAACTTCGTCGCAAAATGATTTGTTCGGTTTAAAGAAACTTTATTCCCAATAAAGACATAAGTCACTTACTTGAGAACAATACTAAAAATATAGATTACAATAAGTTCGTCATCAGTATTAGGTACAACTTAATAGTTACCCATCCAATGCATTCATTTCTCCAGAAGTGATCGATCCGCAATTATGTGCTGGCTAAGTTGAGTTTTGAATGCATTGAAAGAGTGTACATTTCTTATACAGGACGGTAATTTGTTATAAAGCTGTGCTCCTTCAAAAGTTAGCATTTTTTTGCCATAGTTAGTTCTTGTTTTTGGTAAAACCAGCAAGCTTGCTCGCCGAGTACTGCGTTGACTAACTTGTTTATATTGAGTGAGTGTTAAGTTTGAGTGAACGCTTTTGTTGAGAATATTTCTGATGAAAATGCACGTGTTGTAAATATAAAGTTGTTTTATGTTCATTATTTTTGTGTCTTGATAAACTTTGCTAGTAGATGTTAGATATGGGTAGTTGAATATTATTTTTATTATTTTATTTTGGGTAATTTGAAGTTCTGATAATTTTGTTTTAGCGGCGCTGCCCCAAATTTCAATTAAATTAAGTAGATGTGGCTTTACTAGGGAGTTGTAAATAGTATACCGCAATTTTGGTGGAATACAACGAACAATGTTACGCAGTGACCCGGAGAGTGCCGAGAGTTTACTCTTTATTTTTGTTTGATTTAGTTTTGATTTGTTTCTGATTTAACTTTGGCCCCGTTCACAGCCTCGGGCGATGCGACTTGCGTTAAACGTCACGTGTTTCCTTCGCATGAGAACCGCAAGTTGTGTCGCAATTACAGCTTGGCCACGAGAAATTCGCGCGATGCGAAACGTATAGAAATTAACTAATAATGCCACACGCAGTGCCGAACCGTGTCACGTTTCCATGGCCAGGCTGTTATGAGTATCATGCTCTAAGTAATTTCTTTCATTTGTTATCTACGCAGTCGCTAACGCAATGCGCGTGTTGTTTGAGCGTGTAGACCGTGGCCAAGCGATCAAAGATGGTGGTGCTCACGGCTAGCCGGAACAGGGCTACGTGTAAATTATTGCCGCTAGCCATTTTACCGCCCCATGTGGTTAATTTTAATGGGATTTGACCCCCGTCGCTCTACCTTGCTTGCAGTGTCTGTACCCCTAAACCTAGTCTGTAAAATCGCACACTAACTGTTGAGTTTAGAAACATTTGATTTTCTGTCATTTTTTCGATCAAAATATGACAGAAAATCAAATGTTTTAACTGAGATATAAACTCAGATTAAATTGAATCGGTATTGAAAAGAGAAAACGGGCATATACACCCTTAATTTCATAATTATGATAGTACAGAGAGAACTGCAGAATACAGTTCTGGGTTTATTGAAAAAAGCGGTGACTGTTTTTAAATTGCTACAAATGTGTTGGAACACAAAATATAGCTGCAAATAATAAACCATTTTATTCAATAGCGGGGCTTCAAGAAATGAGGTCTATTGCGGCAGTATTAGTTGTTTGAAGAACTCTTTATTTACTCCACAGAGGGTAAAGTTTCCTGTTTTGTATTTACTTGAATTTTGCACATACATAATAAATTCTTGTCTCGGCGTAGCCAGCGGCGACTCTTTTACGTCATAACTACTTGCCGAAAGGTCGTTTCGCCCCAAGATATAGGTAAAAGCGAAATAAGGAAACTTACATTCATAACACAATAAACTTATTTTCTTTGTGAAACAAAGTCATTTCAATAGCGCTTTCTGTTAATAGCACTGTGTAGAATGTTAAAGTTGGTGATTTATGGGGTTTTCTTACTCTGTAAGGGGTTTTCTTTTCTTGTAAGTGACAAAAGGGGATTGTGTTGCTAAGCGCACATTGTATTTGATTAGACAGAAAGATAAATCTCGGGGCGACAGTGTTTCGGGATTAAGTATTGGCTAACCAAGCTGTCCACTACAGATAAGGGATTAATTGTATAACGTAACAAATACTGTAATATACAAAAGTATGTTGTGTATCTGACACAAAAACTAAGAACTGAATATATTTTACTTTCACTCTTAGCCAGATAAACTTCTGTTAATGAAAAATATTAAGTAAACGTTATCTCGTAGAGGACATTTTTTGTAAAAACGTTATGATTTAAAAGAGTGTCCATGGAGTTTCTTGCCCATTCTTCTCCATAGAGATCTACGCTTTGGAATGGGCAACTACAGTACTTTCACAGTTATTATGTCTTTTGACTGGGACTGTAGCTTCTTTTTTTATTGCTGTCCTTGTTTCGACAATTCAAAAGTGCCTGTAATTGGCCTACTTGAAATAAATGCTTTGATTTTGTTTTTTTTTTTTATTTTTGACATTGATTCCAAAGGTAAATTTTATTAATAAACTGAGATAGGACTGCCTTGTTGGTCTAGTGGCCGCAAGCGCAACTGCTGAGCATGAGGTCCTGGGTTCCATTCCCAGATAGGGCAAAGTGTTATTGGGTTTTTCAATCAGGAATTTCCCCGTAGGCAATAGGCTCGCTCCCTGTTACCTGGGACTGAAACATAACTGGAGAAATGTGGGTGCACTATTAGGTACACCTCTGCCTAACCCTTTGGGGATTTCTGGCGTGATGTTATATATTAAGATGGGCTATAGCTTACGATATTTACCATAAAGATGTTTCTGCAACAGAACTTTAATATTTTACGCCCAGTCCGCCTAGTGCATGTGATAAATCCATGTGATAGAGCACCTAGGTTTCAAGAAATCTACTGTGGAGCTATGAGTTTGCAACACTTGCTCATATGTTATTTGCACACCGCTACTTTGTATGTGTGTGCCTTACAGTGCAGCGAAGGAAAAATATAAGGAAGCGAGTATCTACTTGTCACACTTACTTCATTCTTTCAAAAAAAAGTAATAAATCTATGTAAAATATAAAAATGAATTGACGTTCAAAAACTCGAGAACGGCTGAACCGATTTGCCCATTTTTGGTTTTGAAATATTTGTAGAACTCCAAGGACGGTTTAAAAGGTGAGAAAATAGGTAGTAGATAGGCAGTAGGTAGGCAGTAGGTAGGCAGTAGGTAGGCAGTAGGTAGGCAGTAGGTAGGCAGTAGGTAGGCAGTAGGTAAGCAGTAGGTAGGCGTAGGTAGGCAGTAGGTAGGCAGTAGGTAGGCAGTAGGTAGGCAGTAGGTAGGCAGTAGGTAGGCAGTAGGAAGGCAGTAGGTAGGCAGTAGGTAGGCAGTAGGAAGGCAGTAGGTAGGCAGTAGGTAGGCAGTAGGTAGGCAGTAGGTAGGCAGTAGGTAGGCAGTAGGTAGGCAGTAGGAAGGCAGTAGGTAGGCAGTAGGTAGGCAGTAGGTAGGCAGTAGGTAGGCAGTAGGTAGGCAGTAGGTAGGCAGTAGGTAGGCAGTAGGTAGGCAGTAGGAAGGCAGTAGGTAG
This sequence comes from Standfussiana lucernea, assembly GCA_964057025.1. Classification (NCBI taxonomy): domain Eukaryota; kingdom Metazoa; phylum Arthropoda; class Insecta; order Lepidoptera; family Noctuidae; genus Standfussiana; species Standfussiana lucernea. The sequence goes on along the minus strand of OZ059793.1, from coordinate 10,617,106 downwards.
GCAGTAGGTAGGCAGTAGGTAGGCAGTAGGAAGGCAGTAGGTAGGCAGTAGGTAGGCAGTAGGTAGGCAGTAGGTAGGCAGTAGGTAGGCAGTAGGTAGGTAGTATGCGGGTGTTGTACCAAGGGTAACTAAATCATAACACGGTGGGTTGGCTTTGATTAATTCTGTTTGTTCAATAAAATATTAGTATTCCTAAAGAATTTAATCGTCAAACTGTGTAAAACGACATGTCATCCCAGACATTTTTAGGCTTACTAGAGCTACTACCAATAAATATACCTGTATCTGTCACTAACAAGCGTTGCCGTGTTCCAGTGCAAATAAAGGCAGAGATTTATTTTTTTGTGTCTGCTATGCTGCCCTCGTAATTGAAAACACAGTGACTTCAATATAATTTTAATTAAAGTTACTTAGCTTTTAGCTACGAGCGAAATATGGAAATCTTATAATAAGCAACGTAACTAGTAAATATTTTAAGAAAACCGCCTTAGTTACCAAAAAATTTGTTCCCAAAAAATGTTCTAAAAGACTAAAGACGTGTTTGGCTTATAAAAATTGCCTAGTGCCTACTTTTAAACCCAATTCCCAGCTAAGTAGCAGCTATGGCATATAAATGATCTCGTTCTCGATATCTAATAAGATTAGCATCGCCTTTATCTCGGCAAAAACTTAAATGATAAAGTTTTATTCCTCTTCCATATACGCTCATTAGCAGGCACTCATCTATAAAGCTTCTGGTCTTATTGGAAATAATCTTTCTAAGTTGAGCCATGATGTAAAGCTGCTTTGAAAGGCTTATCTAGGCTTTGATACCGTTGGTAGTATATTTGGTTCCATAGAAAGATAACGGGAAGTACCTACCTACCTATCCAATATTTTAGTTGTGTTGAATTAATTACTAATAGCCAAGATACCTACTAAAAATAACAAAAATAAAATTGCTTTATTTAAAAAATATATATTCATTTTCCAAAAACTTGCAAACGAAACCCTTTTCCTCTGCAAAATATTTCCGTATCCATCGGATATGATTACACGACAGAAATCACATATTTTTTACCCCTCACGATTCGCAACCCAACGATGACAACAGCCCCTACGAGAAATATGTATTTAGACACGAAAAAACTGTTGTAAAAATATGCCCCGTCTACACCAATGAGATACACTCTTTATTTATCGTGCGTCATATTTTGCGGTAGTTGGGTTATGCCCAGCAACATCCCCCCTATTTGTTCAGGAAATTTCTCATAAACGGAAAATACCGACCGTTTTTATTAAAACACTGAAACCTGAAATACTGGAGTGAAGCCAAAAGTGAATTGGTAATTAATATTGACGTGTTGAAGCCACTGTAATGAAAACAAAAACAATCTACATCTATATATTCTATCTATCTTTTGTACTCTTGTACAAAATAAGGTTTATGTAATTTCCTAAAGTACCTTTAACATTACTTCGTCAGATTTGGAATATTATTGTAGAAGGTGGTAAATTTTCTGTGTAACTAATGGCACAATGCCAATCGTACTATCTATTAGTACAACTGTTACATTTTCCTTTGCCGACTTTTACGACCTGTACCGGATGGAAAGCAGGTGAAATTGATTTATTTATTGGCACACAAAGCAAAACAGGTTCCAGAAACAGTCTAAAACTAAAAAGTTGCCTAATTCTTGTAAATTCAAAACAACTTTTGCTGTGTTTAAAATATTCATCCGTTTCGGACGAGTGCTTCCAAGCTTATTCAAAACAACTCCCTATGAAGGCATAAAAGCGCTGCTCACTTTTCAAAACTTGATTTATAAACGAAAACTAATTAAAAGTTCCTTTTTTTGCATCACACAAGTCCTCAGGGTGACAACACGGATAGGCAGATGTCCGGGGTACACGTTTTTGGGAAATCACTTTCGCTAAAGTTTCCCCATTAGCTAACTAGCGAAACGCAATAAAATTCGTATAAAGTGTGCCTACAACAAATTGGCTGTAGTTACGCAGAGCGACCTGATACTCAATAATCCTGACGGATTTTTTAATTTGACAAAACGGAGCTCCAAACTTTCACAGTTCTCTGATTGTCGGCTTTTAGTAAGCGAAGATTTTGAAATGCTTGCTTCCTCTAAAGTTAAATCCTGATTTTGAAATAATTCAGCTAATTTGACTTTGACTAATTTCCAGTCTTGTAACTGTGACTTTTGAGACTTACAATGTAGTGATTAAAATCCTAGGCTTCTGTCATTAGTACTAATTAAGTTAACGTTTCATAACCAATAAATTAAAACTGGCCATATAACTTTCTGCATAAGAAAACATCATCAATTCAATACTATTGATACCATGTTACTTTTGCTAAATCCTATACTACTTAAATATGACGGCGCTTCGACCTTTTTTGAGAGTGTCAAGAAACGTCCAGAATCACAGCGGACATTTTGACAAGTGCGGGTTGACGTTTCTTCACCCTGACGTAACACCGGGCTCTTTTGCAGGCGGCCGTCAGACGGTGCGATCCGTTTGTATCGCGCTCAAGCAAGACGTGTTCGGTGGAGTGTCGCTATATTCCAGTTAATTGGAAACTGATTGCAATCCTGCTATTATTTTGTTAAAATAATAATCGTGCATCGTTAATTTTCTTCAACATGTAGTTTTGATTCTCCTCGCCCGCCTACCTACGATAGCTTGGCAACCGAAATGAACCCAGATTTGACTGATGATGGCCATGTGTCGTTATATAAAATAACTGTTGTTTATAGGTACTTTATACGAGAGCAAAGGCAGCCGTTAAGGACGAAAATAGAAGTAATTAATTTCGGACTAGTAAGAATCTTCCGTGCCCCACGTTTTTGTAAATAAAACAAACAGGGATATGGAGTTATTTAGTTGCGGAGAATTCCATGTTCATGACTGTTTTTTTAATAAACTTTTTTTTGAAATGAAAGGAAGATATTGAGGTTTATTTAACAACATTGAACGCGTATACAAAGTTTCGTGTCCGTGTTATTAATCGTTAAGGAGTTCTCGAGGAAGGCGACCCTAGCTGCATTATCAAGTCATGTCTGTCATAAAAAAGTATTGTCCCCAGAACCAAAGGAGTGTGAAAAATTACAGCTCAATCGGTTGAAGGGAGCGAGTTTAAAATTCAATTGCAAGATTTAACCAATACTTACTAATGAACTAACCAACTAACTAACAAGGCAAGTTAAATAAAAGCTTATAAAAATAGGAACTATTCCACTGTTTTCAAGAACCTATTATCTTCTGTTTATATTAAGGAAAAAAGTACATTCTGTTAGCTAATAACAAGTGATTTTCAACCTTCTTTCGAGTATTTAGGTATCTATGTGTACTTACCGTAAGATGTAATTTCATAGAAACCTGTGTTGCGTGGGACTTATTAGTTTTGTTGTATATTCTGTAGTAAAAACATGAGTGGGTATCTTGGTACGTAGAATTTTCTTTTATTGCACCCACGTTCATTATTTGTTATGAACTGATTTCTTATAATAATTAAAGTACGTGTGTGGTGCTACACCCACATTTGTTTATCGATATGAGACGAAAGACTAAACATGCAGCTATTTCTAGGAAACTTACAAACACTGTTAAATTATCGAACAAATTTAATTTTTGATCTTATAATAAAACAAATAACATTCGTCGTTCATAGTAGAATCTTTTTTTTTATTTAATAATATTATGATCATGGATCGAGTTTCTGGTTTATTACACGATCTTCGTTTAATAATATCACCTGAAATTCCGAACGTAAACGAGCCTTCCAGACTGACGCTATTCCCCTAATTCGGCAGTATACGCATAGGATACGTTAGCGTAGATATAAAGACTATTACTGAGCGCGCCAACCCGGAAACCCGAAATTACGTAACCGCTACATTGAATTTTCCTATAATCGACAGAGGAACTCCCCTCAAATAGACGTTTGATGGCACACGTCATTTGCAACTTATATACGATATAACACCTCTTAAACTTAACGAAGGTGCTATTGAGATAGAGAAATATATTGAAATTGGTATTTGCGAATGGGAATGGTATTGAAATTGCGATAAACTTTGATCATTAGACGACTGAGCGTCCTTATTGAAAATTATATAAATAAATAACTAACTTGCTCTGTTACTAACAGAACTAGGAGGCATCTTACAACAGGTAAATACGAGAATGACTGTAGGTAGGAGCTACCTACAAATACAAAGGTACCCATTTCATATTCATCTGAATAGACTTTCACACAAAGCCTTGCCTGAGCGCTTGTTCTATTAAATTAGTTTTTAATCTATTATTTGTAGCAAAATGAACTACTAAACGCAGACGTTTTGCTTTTAGTATGTAGATCATTTTCGAAATTAACTTAGGTTTATAGTATGGATACATTTGTTTGACGAGTATTAATACACTCCTTTGCAAAAAAAAACGGGCGGTTTTGATTTTTCTACATTTTGCTAATCATTTAGTTCTAAAGAGATTTTAATAGGCAAACTATGTTACTGGCACATAATAAAGAGTCTGGGTACGAAAAAAAGTTAATTCCAAATTCGAAACTTTTGTTTTTAAAAATAATAATTCCTTTTTCAATTTTTGACTTTTTACTTGCTTCTCGCGGGTTGTGGTTAAAAATGTTATCAGATCAGGCAACTGAACTAACTTCTCGTTATTTTTAGTAGAATAAGTTATGTTTGTCGCATAATCCTGCCTTATTGTGACTTAAAACAGATATCTTTATGTCGATTGTAATTGTAGAAAAAGCAATAAGAGCTAGTAAAATTATAGCGCTGCTGGAAGAGGGGTGTAGCCAATGTTACGTCTCACAACGGTTAAAGGTGAGTCGTTCAACCGTCCAAAGAACCTAGACTCGATACCAAGAGACAGGTTTCGTTCAGAGAAGGCAAGGTTCTGGGAGAAAACGTTGCACACAACCACGAGACGACCGCTTTTTAGTAGCTCAGGCGCTGAGGAACTGCAAATGCAGTTACATAGACCTTAAAAGAAACCTTGAAGAGGTACGAGGAGCATAAGTTAGCCTATGGACAGTGAGGAGGAGGCTTTTAGCGGCTGCTAAAAGTGCTGCAGTTGACGACCACCGCGGGCCCCCAAGCTACTCCGTGAGCACCGGATTGCTCGATTGAGCTTCGATAGAAATTGCCTATCTTGGACACTAGGTAACTGGAGTAGCGTACTCTTTTCCGATGAGGCTCGACTTTGTCTGAATGGTGAGGACCGACGTCGGCGAGTATTACGAAGACCAGGGAAACGCTATGTTTTGGGCGAGCGTTACTTCCAGCTATCGTATCGAGATAGTATTCATTGAAAATGGCTCACTAAATGCGCAAAGGCACATTACAGAAATCCTTTGTCAGCATGCACAACCCGCAATGACCTAATTGGTGAAGATGCAATTTACATGGACGATAATGCTCGGGCCCACCGTTCTGGCAACGTAGATGCTCATATGCAAGAGGGCGGTATTCGTCGTTTGAATTAGCCAGCGCGGTGCTCCGACCCTAACCCCATTGATACCGTCTGGGACCTCCTAAAAAGGCGAGTACGATCTGTCCAACCACTTCCACAAAACATCAGGGAGCTTTTAAAGTGTGATTTCGGCTGAGTGGGAACACATTCCACAGGACACCATCAAAAGCCTGCTGGAATGCATGCCAAGACGATTACATGTCGTAATCGCTGCAAGAGCAGGTCATACTCGTTATTAATTTTCATTTTTTCATGTCTTTTTTATTAAAATACCATAAAAATACTCGTAGTCTTAATTTCATTATACCCATAAAATTGACCATTTTAACACGGCTCTCTGTTTACATTGACTAAAACACCGATGTGTTAAAAACTATATTCTCACTGATAATAAGAAATATCTAGTCATTTATGCTAATGATATACTAAAAATATTAATATATATTATCCATAGCAAAGCCAATGACTGTAAGGTGCCCGTTTTTTTGCAAAGGACTTTATAATTATGCAGCCTGTATCTGAAATGTGTTCCATAATGGTGTAGATCATCAACCTGAAGAACATTGTGCATGGGACCAAAAAAATATTAATCAGCTTTCCTATAAAAAAGTTTATTACCTTCTCGACCTAAGTGTATGTGACAGCTGATTATTTAAAACGATTACGTTGCTGGTTCCATGAAAAAATGGATCTATGGCTCTTTGAACAAAAATATCCGATTCACGCTGTATACTCAAGATAAAAATATAGTAATCCTGGAAATAAAAAGTGAATTCCGAATAAATCGTAACAGTGACTTCGCTAAAGCAGCCTTAAAAAATATTCTTCTGTGAAAATGAGTGAAAATCTGTGATCTTAGTACATTTCCTGTCGTACGAATAATACACATTCGTAGATATAGATTGATATACCAAGGCAGGGTCTACCTAATTGCCGTCAGTCGGGTCACTTTATATCATTAATGGTGGTACGACGGGGACACGAATTACGCCCTCCGTCTATGAAATGTCCATGTAATTGGAGATCCTTCGATATTTTAGGTACCTAAGGGTGTTCGAATTCCTTAAATAAATACAGGACTTACATTGCAAAATCGTTCTGTGAACTGATTTGAAAATGTAATTAACAGTCAGTGATATTATTGAAAGGACTTCTAAAATTCATCTAATGCTCATTTGCTTTTAATTGAATTAGTTTAATATTATTACAGAGTATAGAACATTTTCATTGCTTCAAGCTTGATCGAATAACCTATCACATTCTGTAGGATTTTGAATGAAATTCCTAATCCATTGTTTGAAAAATTCCTCTGCTCGTAACTAACGCAATGAATTTTGGTGAAAACTTGTAGTTTGAAATAAAAGTATTTGTTGTTTATATTTTTGTACCCTTGTATAATATTGTGCTATTTAACCCAAAGGTCGACTGGTAGAAAATGCCTTGTGGCATTAAGTCCGACTATGTGTCACAGAATAACATGAAGTTTAAATGTATAGTTGCCATTGTAAATGTGTAAGGGAATTACCCCACTTGACACAATTAAACCAATCCGCTGCTGTCTTATTTCCAAACAAATAAACAAAGTGGAATCCGTGAGGTTTTTTATGCGTCCGTCATGGCAAGCGTGTAAAATATATTGCTGTAACTGAAACAACAAAATGGGTTGTTTTCGTAAAATATGTGGCGATTTATTCGCCATGGACGGTACAAATATTTACCGAGGGATTACAAAACACCGTAACGAGCAAATGTACATAAATCATGATCCAAAGTTTTACGGAATATTTGTCATGATGAGCAAAAAATATTTGGGAAGTGGTTAAAAGTTTTGTGGCATTAAAATAAAATTGTTTATTTTTGTAAATTGGTCTTTTCGAATTTGGTTCGTGTTAACTATTCTGGCTGGCGGCGTTTCTAAACTTTCTTCAATAAGAAAATGGCAAAAAACGCCAAGGGCTATAACAGTAACTACTTTTATAGGCTAGCCTGTGTTATGATGAAAATATTTCGAACTATGATGGCCTCCCTTCCCTCCTTCCACTTTTCGCGATCTAGTGCGATTGTAGGCCAATCTTTTGAGAAGGAGTCCAACTCATTCCGCCATCTCCTTCTGGGCCTGCCGCGTTGTCGTTTCCTGCTGTTTGGTGTCCATTGAGTGTTTTTTTGCCCATTGCTCCTCCAACATGCGGCAGATGACTTAAATATCATTATTCCTTATGTTTATGTCGATTATACATACCTACGTGATTTTATTTGCTCTGATTATAATAATATTAAATTAAATTTATTATATGCCTAATATCGAAGACAAAATAATTATATATATATAATTGAATTGATCTGATTATGATCAGAACAATCCAATTTTCTTTGTACATTCTACCCTAATGCTTTTGTAAAGCACTTAAGTATGCTGAAAGCAGAAAATAGCGTTGTATCCAACAATATGAATCCTAGCTTTTGGGATGGTCGGATTTGATGGGCCTTTTATATTGATATGCAATGAAAGCCTCGTTTTAGTAGTATCGGGTAGAAGAGCGATGAATGATGGATGATGAACTATCGGCGCGAAATATGTTTACATTGAGTACTAAGTTTGTACTGCGTAGCTCTTAATCTAGAAATAAAAGCCTGGTGGCCGCCTACCTATAGCCTAGGTATACTAATTTTTTATTCTGCTAGTCTGTGATATCTGTCGTTACTTAGGTTTCACTTACAATGGTGACATGAGACATAAGAATTAATGAATAGCACCCATAAGTATTTTACGGTTGTAGAAATGGTTAGGAAGGGGCATTATCTAGCGATTGTGGTTTGAATGTTTGTTTGTCACACAATATGTTACTACGTGTAGTATACATGCAGGTGTGTATTACTTTGGGTTTCTTTTATTTTAAGTGAAAAACAATTTGTTGTAACTAACAAATTTTTTTGCAGGCCTGTTTTGTTTGAAAAGTAGGATCTCCCGTCATTTTCTTACGTTATTTAATCCTCTTTTATTCCCACTTAAAGCTATGAAAAAGTTACATGTTAACTGTCGAAGCTAGCTAAATGCAGTTGTAACATAAATATACCTCTGCCGAACCCTTCGGAGATTACGTGCGTCATGTTATGTAAAAAGCTATATACAAATAAACTGTCATCCTATTTATTTCGTACCTCCACGTTTGTTTGTACAAATGGTAATCCATTCGCGCATACATCACGCCGCTGTTTTATGTCGTACGGTCCTGTTTTGTGGTCATTTGTCACACGACATGTTTCATCATTCTTGTGCATGCTATGTGCGTAATATGTACCGGGTTATGTACGAGTAGGTAAATAGGTGTAGGTTTTGTACATAATATTTTTTTTACGTGGAAATTATTTAAGTGAGTGAAAACATGCGTGGCTGTAGGTGATGTTATTTCTGTGGTTCGGGTTTATTATGAATAAGTGATACTCTAGAACACTACTCGGAGAAGCTCGTGGCTAAATAACAACAGCCGCTCGGGTCGATCTTCTGGCTTAGCCGCGCTTGCCTGGGTTCCCATTTCATACCGAGTTTGCTCCATGTCTCGGAAAGCACGTTAAGCCATTTGTCCCGACTATCATTTGCCGATTTTTGATAGTCGTTACAGGTAATCAATGGCCCGAAATTCTGACAAACAGTCTTGCCAAGGGACCCAGTACTAACTGGGTTGTGGAGGTCAGATAGGCAGTCGCTTCATGATAAACACTTGTATTCAGCTGAATCCGGTTAGACTGGAAGTCGACCCCAACATATTTGAGGAAAGGCCCGGCAGACGATGAAGTACTCTGGAACAATACTCTACTCTGTTGTTTGCACAGGGTCGCAATGGATATTTATACATACATCATCTCGCGCCCTCTTTTTCCCTCAGGGGTTGACGGAAATTAGAGAACGCCACCAGCTACAATCTTTACATTCCCTTTTTGCTTGGTAGACATTTATAAATATTGTCATAGGCGCACGTTGGCTGAAAATACTATGCACCGGTTCTTTTTGAAGAATACCTTCAATGGGGTCAATGGCTAGAAATTTTCATTATTTTCCTATATCAAGTAACATCTTTGCATCATCCAAAGGTCGACTGGTAGAAAATGCCTATGGCATTAAGTCCGCCTCTGTAGTTTGTGCTTTAAGTGTAAATATCGTTAAATCTTCCCAAACGACATCACTTAAGATAACGTAAGCATCGCCACGGTTTTACGTTCTCAGCCACAAAAGAACTGAACTTAATGTACGCAAAAAGATAAATATCTGGAACATAGATACAAAAAGAAACATTTCCTTGGCTGTTAAGCCACGGGTTCGAATAAAGGCGACATAAGAGGTATAGAGAGAAAGTTCCCACTCTAAGCCTAAAATAATGCTGTGAAAGCAGGAATATTCCCTCGGGAAGGGGATCCAACCCTGTTTATACACAAAAAACGAACTCACATTTGTTGCGACTGTATCTCCTTTCAAACGTAACGAAAATATATCCGTAATGGGTCACACTATACGAATAAATAAATAAGTTTTATAACTAAGCACCTATTTCGGTCCTTTAAGTGGAAAATAGTTTATTTTTGTGGAATATTTACATCTTCTACTGTAAAGAAATCCGAGGAAATACGTACCTACTACAGTTTTTTTTTATTTTTTTATTAATTTATACCAACAGTTATACCAACTAATTTCTGCAACCAAGCAGCATAGCTATGTTCTGGCTTAGGAGCTGTGGTAAAGTTTTATCTTGGTGTTTCAAATCTGAAAATAACACCACCACCCACCACCCTTTATCTATTGTTGCAGGCATCGCTCACCACTAACCTTTGGTCTCCCGTTAAAAAATCGTCGTTAGATACTGCCAACAAGTTTCTAATGATACAATTGACTATTCAACCTCTTTGGCCACCAGACTCCTTATTCAGCATCACCATAATCTTCATTCATGACGTAAGCAGCTGTCATATGAAGCTGGTCTTAATAACCCTTCATGTTTATTACATACGTTAATTAACTCGGCCACCCTTTTTAAATAGATGCTACGTGATTGATACTTCCGGCAACTCTTTGTCAGTATAACTCCTTATCACACACGTGCCGACAATGTCAACCCTTATCAGAATAAAAAACCACTCGTTTCATTTCCCCTCGTGTTTTAAAGTCCTTAAAAAAACATCAAGTCTAATGAGGCTTTGTTTGTATGGTCCCTCGACCCTCCGAGATGAAGTAATTTTTAATTGCCACCAAATTCTCAAAATGGACTTATTAGGTTTCAGGATAAATGTTTAAAACAACATGTCAAATCTCGTTGTCTTTTTATACAATGTATAAGGGATGACGACACGCAATCTGTTACCTTACCAGCTTAAAAATATTTCGTCGGTTTTTTTTACGTATTAACAGTTCCGTACATTTCGACCGTGTAAGTGTTACACTTTTATTAGTAAGTATGACCCGGCTGATTATTTTTAACTGACGATCAATTTTCTTTTTTTTTTGGGGATGTGATTAATGTTACTTTTATTCAAATATTTAAGGTTAAACTTAATAATAAAGCAAAATTGGCTTATTGCTCATTATTATTGGTACAACGATAATAATTTGAAAAGTGGTAATATATTTATTTCCTGTTATTAATCGTAATTTCGAATATTTGTGTTCGGGATTATATCTGCCACAAATTAATAGGTACTGAAAAAATAAACAATTAGAATTAAATTAATATCGTTTACCAAATAATTAATAGTACCTCGGAAGCACCGGAAAATTGTAGTTTACTCTACAAAATATGATCTTGCAAAATAAATTTGTTTTAATAATATTAAAATTAATATGTACATGACATTATACTGATGAACATCATCTGCCTAGACTTTTCCCAACCATGTTGGGGTCGGCTTCCAGTCCAACCGGATGCAGCTGCATACCAGTATTTTACATGGAGCGACTGCTTATCTAACCTCCACAACCCCCGTAGTACTGGGTAATACGATACCCCTTGGAAAGACTGCTTGTCAGACTTTCGGGCCTCTGACTACCTGTAACGACTGTCAAATATCTAAAAATGACAGCCAAGACTAACAGCTTAACGTGCTTTCCGAGGCACGGAGGAAACTCACGGTGGTCACCCATCCACAGACCAACCTAGGCAAGCGTGGCTTAACCTGAAGATTGATCCGAGCGGCGGTTATTATTTACCCACGAGCTCCTCATTACACTGACTCTCGACATTATACTGATGAACATGAAAGTAAATTGGACGAAAATAACAGGTAATTTTATGATAAAAATATTAAAAAAAAATCTATATGGAAATAAAAACGTCTCGAAAATTATAAGTATGAATTCAAGGACCATGAATAAGTTACGTAGGCACTCCGTTATCCGTAGAGCCTTATCCTAATTCACTTAATCAACAAGACAAAAGTCCACTAGACATCAACTGCGAAGAAGGAAACGTAATAAGTGAAGTGGAAGAAACAAAAGTGATTGATTTAGAAAAGTTGTGTGAGCGATCGCAGTAACCAGCTGTCAGGAAACGGTGATACACTGACTCTCTATGGGATCGTTGGCCAAAAGGAAAACAATGTCGACTAAGTTAACAGGACACTTAATCAGTTATACAAAATGGCCGAAGTTTTTATGAGGCTCACGTGTCGAGTTTAAGGTAAATCTTTCTAATAGTTCGATCTTTTTTTCTTTACAGCTGTTATTTTATTCTATGGCATAATCAGCCAATGAAAAACAAGAACTCGCCTAAATGAGTGGCGTTCTTGTTGAAGCCATACCACTTATTGATGGACTGTTTTCGGTATGAGTCTAAGAGAAATGACCTGTTTAGGGTCTTGAGAACCTGAAGAACTTTGAACCTACTAACTATGACACGTAAGTCGAGGATGTTATCTATGGCCCCTCTGGACCACGACTGCTCATTGCTGTGTTTCTTCTTTATTGTTCCCTGACTGCTGAGGATCGCGACCAAATATGACAAGTCTCCAAGCCATGCAGTCTCCTGCTCGGTACAGGCTGCCTCCAATAGCCTTCTTGATCGCGTCTGACTATATTTCCGATGCTTTGCCTTGCCCTCATATAGTAGTTTAATTAAGATTAAGAAAATTACACTTTTCAATCTAGTTACATACACCTCTCAGCGCACTGACATGGTCACTAACACTACAACCGGTTTATTAACGGACGGTTATTTACGAGAAATATCGGGCAATAAAAATTAATATTAGATATCCCATTTTTTGTATTAATAATAATAATATCCGAACAAATCATTTTGGGACCGCCTCCTTTCCCTTGACTTGACCAAGCCATGATCCAGTCCCCTTAAAACAATTTAACTCTAAATCATTTTCATGAAACAAGAAGATTAACTTCAAGTTACTTCAGTCTGCAAACCCCGCTCGGAGTTCATAAATAGCATAAGTAGATACTTGTCGGAAATTTGATCGGCTAAAACTGCCGTAAAACAAAGGCAACTTGCTTAAGTGGCGTCAAGATTATATACTTCTGGCAGGTTAAACAGAATATTAAGGATAGGTACAGAAAACTCTTATTGAAGCTCGAAAAGAAGTAGACTAAGCTAGAGCTTAGCTGCTAAGCTAAGAGCTAATTTAGTGCGAATTTCACCAATATCACGAACACGATCAGCAGATCTAAACATTGTGTGTCACCATTGCAGTGGTATGTTGAACCCAGTTTTGACCACGTTCAGTTCCATTAGTAAAAAACGCTCTTATTGTTTTCATTTTCAAAACAGAACCGGGGAACACTAGATTTTTTTTAATGATTGCCTGTGTGTCATATATAAAATTTTGTTTTAATTTATTATCAAGGTAATCTTACGTTAGTTGCATTGCCCAGTGCAATTAAACAAAAAATATTTTGTTCTGTACTGTTTTTAACTTTCTTCTACAGGAAATCAATAAAAATTCAGAACTCAATAAGTTAAGCGCAATTAGACAAAAAGAAGGAACGATTACAGTGGTCTGATCCATGAAAAGTCGACCACTATAAACTTCGTTCCACCTTAACTTAATTTCACTTAACTTATTTAATTTTAAAATTAAAAGTTATGTTGCGAAAAATCTAAGGTCACGTAAAGTGTTGCTGAGAAAATCCCCTAAGGCAAGGAAATAACTTGTGTATTTTAAAAGTTTTTTATGTTTATTTTAAACGAATTATTTTGTTAACAAATTTTAGTTCAAAGCAAAATGACAGCAAGTGACGCTTCTTATTCACGAATCGTTTCTTGTACCGTTACAAGGGACCAATAAATTAATGTCAGTCTAGAATTTAGGCGCGATTGGACTACTAAAATGTTGTATTTATTTAATGACAATCTCTCTCCGTTCTAGCTCAATTTATTTTAGTACTAATTTCAAAGTTTCGGTAAAACCGCAGGATATGACAGGGTTGGGGGCTTTCCAAAGTAGGTACAAAAAAATCTTTACAAAGTGAGTACCTTGAACGTTAGCTTTGCGTGGAAATAAAACAGTAATGACCGATAAACGAACTAGAAAGAAAAATACAATGCTCTCCAGAATTAATTTCACTGACATCGCTTAATATATTTGAATTCAAAATTCTTGAAACTTAACACATTGACATTGATGAAAATCGATGTCGACTGAGGCACAATTTAGGTAACACGTTGAACAAAATGAAATCTTTCAACGCGATCCCGTTTTATCTTGCACTTATAGTTTGACAGTTATACACCAGTTACAAAAATAGCGTATAGTCAAAGTACGTGGCTAAGTAACGTATAAGGTCCTCGGTATTAGATGAATTACCCGCTTACGTAGTATATACTTATAGGGTGAGCCGCCCTTGAGTTTAAATATCGGTTTACCGATATTTTCACCCCGATTCCATTTAAAACAAATTGTCAGAAAAGTCGATCACATTAAAAAACATCGGTAATGAGCTAGCTTATCTTGAGTCTCGGTGCTATAAAAATTGATGAAGCCTCCACAAGCGCCCTCTAACTTCCTTTAATGGGAACGATAATTGAAAACTTCAGTTTAATCTGAGACTCTTGCGTAAATTGAAACTTGGTGAAGCAGAAGAGAGATAATTATGTGGAATTATGAAAAACCACTGATTTGTTAACTTCTTTCGGTTGAAACGGATCGTTTATAAAATAAAAAGGAGCTGGAGTATTTACTTAATGGGATACGATCTTGGATGTTCCGGGACTGTCAGCGTTGCTAGTGTGGGTGCGATCAACCGTAGGTTTAGACACGTAGACAGCCTCACATGCTAAGCTTATGTGAAAACAGCGTGTTCACCTTCGAAACGATCCTTAAAACATGTTGGTTTGGTTTCATTTAAATCCTCCTTTTTCTAAATAGTTTTTTTTTCGAGTCGTTTGATATTAGAAGCTTGAAGCAAATGTTACCTAGAAGTTTGAAATTAAATACAGGGTGTGGCGTAAATAGTGGTCCAACGTTAAGGGGTCGACACGCTATATATTCAGCTATCACATACCACAATTAAAAAAAAATACCATAGGTCTCACATTTTTATTATATTTTTTTTTAAAGTCACTCCTCGCTTTACTAATTCGGACATAATTTTAACAAAAAACATTATTGTCCTATTTTGTTTTTTTGTTTATAACTGCTGAATACATATACTATCATATCCAAATATTTTTTTTAATGTAAACTTAAAGATATTAAAGAAAAAATGTGTTTATTGTAAATTTTAACTATAATCTTCAGAGAATCATGGCACTTTGGGCGCGAATGGAGTAAAAGAAATGTACTACACTGTCGGTGCCCATTATTGAAAAAAAATATCCATTCAATTCTATAAAAATCTCGGGACGGTTGATCATTAACGGCCAAATAGTTGGCCGGTTTGAACTACCGGAAAACCTTAATGCTGAAAGATATTTGCATTTTTTACAAAACGACCTGCCCCTGTTGCTGAGAGACGTTACTGCGGAAATGCGAGAAGAAATATGGCTGGAGAATGACGGCTGCCCCGTTCACTATGCAGTTAGAGTGCGGGAGTACCTGAATGTGACATATCCACAAAGATGGATAGGGCGGCTAGGTCCAATATTGTGGCCACCTCGCTCACCGTACTTAAATCCCCTGGATTTCTTTTAATGGAGGTGTGTACAAGAAAAATTTATTAAGAAGAGATCACTTCTGTTGACCAATTATTAAGACAAAGAATTCGGTCAGCAGCTGAGGAAATTAGTGCTAAACGGTAATTAAGGGCGCAGAGCGTGCATAGCCGCCAGTGGTGGTCATTTTGAACATTCAGTAATTAGTTTAAGGATTTTGCTGTGAATAATTTAATAAATAATTTATTTAGTGGGAATGTTTTTTTTCATAAGTCTCACTCTTCAATGAAAGGTAAAAAACTACTTCTAATTAGGACCAAAATATTTTGCAACATCGGTAACGTACTTAAATTAAATAATGTCTTTTTTTTTTTAAATTCAGCTCCTTTTCAATTTAAATGACAATAACTTTTTTTTTAAGTATGGTATCAGTTATTATTATACCAGTTTAAAATTTGCATTTAGTGGACAATTTTCTTCAATAATGGACACCGACAGTGTAGTACATTTCTTTTACACCATTCGCGCCCAAATTCTCATGATTCTCTCAAGATTATGGTTAAAATTTGAAATAAACACATTTTTTCTTTAATATCTTTAAGTTTACAGTAAAAAAAATATTTGCATATTATACCACATGTATTCAGCAGTTATAAACAAAAAACAAAATAGGACAACAATATTATTCCTTGAAATTAGAGCCAAATTAGTAACGAAAGGTGTTCATTAAAAAAAAAAAAGTTTTATTCTGAGACCTACGGTAAATGGTCAAATTATGGTATGTGATAGCTGAATATACGGTGTGTCGACCCCTTAACGTTGGACCACTATTTACGCCACACCCTGTATAATTTTCAAGAAAAATAATATTCTCATTATTATGCATAATACGTAAAACTTGAGCGAATTACCATAAATAATTTCTTGCCGGTATTTAGTAACTGAAAGCAATAAAATCAGAAGTATCCCTCAAAATTTATTAAGTCGAAAATCTTCCCTTGGATTTTGTTGACTTTCCTGAGATTGCTATTACTTAGAAACTTTTTCCATTATTCGAACAGAAAACGATGTTAAACCGAACGATTGTGGTCATTTGGACAAAACTCCCCTCTTTAATTTAAGATCCTGAATAATTTGATTAAGGATCCAAGTCTTGGTAACCAGAATATCTAATTTGAGTTCGTTCGTCAATCCGTCAGTTTTACGACCGGGATTCTCGAAAATAAAACACCTTTGGTAGATTGCAACGATTTTCATTACAGGTTTTATGTGATGTTATTATAATAAGATTTTCTGTCCCTCACGAAGTTATTTTAAATTAAAATCGTTTCCTTTATCATAATAACGTCTTTGAAATTGGTAACAAATGAAAACCTTGGAGTGATAAAGCTATATGAGTGAGCATTGACTACGTTTTTCTATAAAAATATGACATAATGGACCATAAATTTTCTTTACAGGTACATGGCAGCAGCTCTTAAAATGTCCTTGATTAATGTTCAGAAAGAGTAATGAATTGTTCAACGAAAGCGCACTCGTGCTTGGAATAAAAAGAATCTGCAATCTATTGAATATGATATTCTAGGAAGTAGTCGCTAGCTGGAAATGCGCTGCTTTGTCAAAATACTACTACTTTTTGTAATGTTTTTGAGTAGATACCTTTGATTATTATTTTCCATGCAGATAGGTGTCTGAGTAACAAAGAAAAAAGCAATGTGGACAGATGATCTTCTCGCAGGTCCATTGGAAGAGATTTCTGAATAAAATAAGCGGTACCTTTGTGCTATTTTGTCTGTATGGTTTTTCATGTAATGTGTTTTGTATGTACATAAATAAATAATGATTGGTGATTGAAATTACTTTTAGCATTAGTCATAAACTGACCTTTGACTTAGTCAATTTCTGAGGTAATCACTTGAAGACTTGGCTCTACTTAAGCAGAAAAACGTTCCTTAATTTATCAAAACAGTGGTTCCCATTCCATTGAGAAATAATGCAAGAGAAACAAAGGAAAATCTTCCAGTTATCTAATAAAATTGTGTTATTAACTCCTTGTCCACTGAGAATTTCTAAGTATTTTAATTAAGCTTCAGCCCGGGAACAATATTTTGTTTGGCCACACCATCAATATTAAATCTTGTTGGGATAGTATAAAACTTTGTATTCAGGAATGTTTTGAAGTTTTGTTAAATATTTAAATAATACAAAGACAAATCTAACAATTTCAGAATAACCAATTACGAATATAAAATTACTTGTTTTGAGATTTTAATATGGTTTAAATTGATACTGCAGCTGACAGTTGCAGTTGTCATGTAGTATGTAACGTGGTGTTTCACAGATCAAATAAGATGTGGTATTATGATAACAGCTTGCCTTTCAGTAATTATCATAATTATTTGGTAGCAATAATTTTGTTATTATTGCTATATTGCGGCAAGAGCAATAATAACAAAGCTTCGCATTAATTTATTTTAGGTAATATTTAATTTTTCCCTGTAAAAATATAATTATTAGTGTTTCAAACGTTGGGTTTTCTCCAGAAACCTTGCCTTTAGTTTATTGAAGTTTTACTTGCTTCTAAACTATTACTTAGGAATTCCAAGAATATTAGGTACCTAAATCTTTTGGCTTACAAAAGACGTTAACTTGAGGGTTAACGTCTTTTGTAGCTGTAGGTAGGTATACGGTTTATAAAACCCTAGCCCCCATTTTCGCAGATTGTTATTATTATAACCTGATATATTACAGCTATACGTTATACCTACGTATTTTTGGTAAGATCAAGCGAAAGCCATTGTTAAGGAGGACACAGACAAGGCATTATAACAATACTAGCTGATCCACACAACTTCGTTTGCGTTACATTTTTGATTGATGCTCCGCTCCTATTGGTCGCAGTGTGATGTAATAATAGCCTAGCCTTCCTCGATAAATGGGCTATCCAACACTAAAATAATTTCATTTCGAACAAGTAGTTCATGAGATTAGCCCGTTCAGCCAAACCAACAAACAAACTCTTCAGCTTTATAATATTAGTATAGATATAACAACGCAAAAATGATTCTTATGACACCGACTCTGACAAAGATATGGGTAATGCCATCGCAAAAAAAAATATTAGAGTTAAAAATAATGTGTATTTTTAGACGTCTATTTTTTTAATGAGAAAATAACAAGAAGTGTTACCTACATTTGAAATTTCATTGCACTTCAATTTTGCTATATAGAAGCTTTGTGAGATGTTTTAAAATACACTCAATTCACAATTATCTTACCTCTGATTTTACATCAGATTGATTTTCGTTGTCACAGATTAAAAAAAAAACTTTAAACGGACTTTACTTTCGAACACTGTCAACTGGTTATTCTATAAAGTCTGCATGCCTCTTTACAGGACGCGTGTATTCGAAGTTTCGTAGGAGATACCTACAAACGTATTCAATTACGTGTTTTTTCTCTGCCTTTTTATGGCTTCGCCGTCGTAAACTTGGATCTTTTCTAGCCTAATTAAAAAAGTTTGTTTTTCGTTTCCTAAAGGATTGGATGCCATTATTTTTGTTTTTTTTTCAGTACATTTTAATGAGAACCTACTGCATAAATTATCAAGATTTTAGTTGGAATTCTACCATACTACTCCGTTGTTTTCTTTACAATGGAATTCATCACCATCATCTGCCTAGCCTTTTCCCAACTATACTTCCAGTCTAACCGGATGCAGCTGAATACCAGTATTTTACATGGAGCCACTGCCTATCTGACCGCCACAACCCAGTTAGTAATGGGTAATACGATACCCCTTCGTAAGACTGGTTGTCAGACTTTCGGGCCACTGACTACTTAACGACTGTTAAAGATATTTTAATTGACAGCTCGGACCAACGGCTTAACGTGCTGCTCTCTCCGAAGCACGGAGGAAACTCGGTATGTAATGGGTGGTCCAACAACCACCGCAGTGCTAGGCAAGCACAGCTTAACCTGAAGATCGCCCCGAGCGGCTGTTATTGTTTAGCCACGAGCTCCTCTTGGTTTTTTTCAATAGAATTCTATGACTCAAATCAATTACATACTATTTATGTGCAATGTGATAAACTACATTTCATCCAGAAAAACCATGTACGTTATACAGGCTAATTAAAATGGCTAATTTTCTTGTTAGTTCCTAGTATCACACTGAAAATTTCCGATGAAATTATTAGATAAGTATTATAAGCGAGTCGAACCCTACACTGCTCCATCAAACAGGGAACACAATGCCTTGTCCACAACAATAAAAAATACTTAGAAGGAGTTTCTAAAGTGGGGCAGCCAAAAGATAGAGCGAGACGGGGTCAAGCGCGGGGCAAGAGTTTTATCGAGAATAGGTCAATTATTGTCGATAATCATATTCTTCTCCTTGCCTATGTCTTTGTTTTATCAATGCTTAAGGTTGCGATTTTTTCAAGAATTTGTTTTACACGTTTTTCTTGTCCCTTGCACATTCAAAGGTACGGTTTGCGGAACAAATTAAAGTCGGAAAAACGTATGAGATTCTTCCACTAATTATAATATATCTCTTTATAAGAAATAAGGTGAGTGGTATGCAGCATCTGATATGGAGATTAAAAAAATAAACTTGCAACCCACATTGCATCTTTTGAAGTGCAACTGCAATCTATTTCTGCATTTTACAAGGCTTTAATCAAATAATGTGCTAGTAGTTTTACCTCCCGCTATAAATAAGAAATAACCTCTGAGATGCTATTTAAATTACAAACCGAGAACGAAACGCAGGAATTCTTCTAAAACATTTAAAACCAGAATACAGCAATCACGAACAATGTGCTAATTTTCAACTACCGTGTTGCCATCTGTCATAGATAATTCGCATGCCTGCCTGGCTTAACGAGATCGATAGGGATCGGCGTCCTGTCTAAACAACGGTAACCAATCGAGATTCCGATAACAGTCTGTGTCAGGACGTATTTACCATTGTAGCCATTTGAGCCATGAACTATCAACTATCCTACATCATCACACCTACCCATACTTAATACGTGTCTGCATGCAATTAAATACGAGTAGATTCTAGCTTGGCCGAGGGCCGGCCTCATGCCCTGTTCAAGTCGTCATGCAAAGTGATTTGCTTCAAGCTACACACGCGCGCTTCACTTGTTTCCTTTGCATTAGTACCGTCAGGCTGCAGATCGCGCGCGGATTCGTAGCATACTCGAAACAATTTCTTTAGGCAGCCATAGACGATAGGTTATGAATGTGCAGTTTTGCCTGTACAAGTGTACAGTCATGCGTAAACGTGTGTAGGAGGAAACTGTACAGTTATCCTGGCCTGAACATGCAACCTAGAGAATTTCGAAATAGTTTTTTTTTCGCTTGTTTATTTCTGCCTGTGCGGTGTGCATACAGCTCTCAATTCTCAGTGGTTTTCTATTTTTTATAATAAGTAAAAATCCCACGAGAGCAAACATATCGTCGTGTGTTGCCGGTGGGTGATGCCATGCTTGCAAATGAACTAACTGACAGGCTGGCAGTTACGTGTGTGTCCTCAATGGGGGAAAAATTTGCAAGAAGGCACTTTCAAACTGTCATGCATAAGCTATCCTCTAGAGCCGGCTTTTCTTTTGTTTTTATTTCACAGTCACTTTAGCAACACGCCTGTCGCTTGAGCGTGAAGTTCGTGGCCAAGCGGTACCGGTAGTTAATACGCGTCACACATGCAACAAAACCCTGTACATTGTAGTTCGTATTTCCAAAAGCTGGCCTCAAACGACGAACGTATAGTATCCTCACTTAATCAATGAGATAAGGCGGTGACAGTTCCAGTCGGTAGAATGGTCGCGAAACAAAAGGGGTTGGTAGTGGATAGAAGCACTGTAATTTGGGTTTGTAATTACGTTTTCATGAGGGTTTGAAAATGTGCTGGTAGGATTTGGAAAGGTCTTTCTATTTTTGTGGGTTTTTTTTGGTTTTTCGTGAAAGTAAAGAACTTCTTCGAATATACATAGCGTCCACGTAGAGTGAAAAGTCACTAAGTTGAAAAACCTTGTTTTGAGATAATGAGGGTTAAAGTTTTTGAAAATATAAAAAAGCATAACTTCAGCTTGCCATTACATTTCTTTATGTTTTTAAGTATATTTTGAAGAAAATAAAATAAAGTTTACATTATAAATACTTTAACACTGGAAAAACTTTTAATGGTTGAGAAAAATACAAAAAAATTAACTTAATTAATTGTTGACTTAAAAAATCTCTAAAAATCTCGTAAATTAGTGAATTTTCGATCGTAGTTAGTGAGTTATCTCTTGGTACTAAAGTGTTTAGAAGAAATATAACTAGGTAAAGTAGTAAAGAAGAAAAATAAGTAGGTAAATTGAAACTAACTGTTAGATGTACCAAATGTGGAAAGTAAATACTACCTATCTGAATAAACGAAGCGTATGTGGTTAGTTATGTTTTAAATATGACATTAATAAGCTTTGAAACTATTTTAGTACCATCTATCAAACTTTTATTCCAGTTGTATCCGATAAAAATCGGTAAAACACGACAATTATTAAACAAAAACAAAAAAGTGCTTCAACCTCATGCACAGTGTACACAAACTGAAAAAAATAGAGCTGTTTTGCGTTAGAATAAAACTAAAAACAAAGCGTCATTTTACTATGACTGTACATCATACGAGTACATGACATGACATGTTTGTGAGATTCTTGTACTTAAGGCTGTATGGCGTGTATCCAGGGTATCCACTGCTATAGCCTACTCTATTTGTGCTGGGCATGGTAGGTTATTATAAACTGGAAGTAAGAAGGGTAGTAGCTCTCGCCACTTACTTATTTAAAATTATGCGTGGTAAAATACACAACCCAGGCCGCGTTCTAAGCACGGCTGGGTTATGTGTACCTGATGGGTACGTGGGTCGACGGAGGCGGCCGCCGCTGCTGTGGGTGCCGCCCGCTCACACCAACCTGCTGCAGCACGCGCCTTTGACACGGGCGCTGCGCGCACTCAATATGGTGTCACAACACATTGACTGCTTCAATTGTTCTCTGAGTGAAGTCACACGGGCCGCATTTTGTAAAATTACTCTTGGTTGTTGAGCTAATATAATTGTAAGTCTAATCTTAGTAAGCTAATAACTATAACTACACTATTTTATTAGGTAAGCCTGTGATAATAGTGGTATGTATTTTAAATAAATAAAAAATGTTTAGTAACATTTTTGGAAGACTGCTCTTCCAGTATCATTTCATCTAATTCTAGTGGTCTATTCTCCAGTCCGCCTCACGAACGCCACCACAGACCCTATAGTATGCTTCCTGCAAGCAAGCCCCTTAGTCTTAGTCTGTTTAAAGATGGATTTAGTCCATCTAGAAGAGATACATTATTAATTATTGTCTACGAAACAGGCTTAGACATACTGTAAACCAAATCCATAATGATTTGGGAAGATTTTAAGTAGGGCACTATGATGACTGATGAGATCTACGAGTATGAGCCATACATTGCAGTGTTACATTATTCAACATCAACAACATTTAGTTATTGTGCATTGGTTGGAAGCTGTTAACCTTAGATTGAGTCGCAATAAACAAGAGTAAGACCAAGCTCCTCGTCATTGATCACTTTAAAGCCTTCCAGCTTACCGACCTCTTAGCACAGTACGAAACACTCGACCAGTTTTAGAAACTTGGCTCTGTAATCAGGTACCAATAAGGGCAGCTACGAACTAGACATTTGAAGACGAATTGGCATGGCTAAAACAGCGATGACACAAATGAATAAAAATGGAGAAACAAAATATCACCAACCCGACAAAGAAACACCTGGTCTACAACACACTTCTCTTGGCCATCTCTCCTTTCGAGGCGAGAAATTTGGAAGATCGAATCTAACGACAGGCAAAAATTGACGCCTTTGTAAGTTGGTGCTGGTGCCGCCTGTTCAAGATATCATGAACAACCCACCGCACAAATGTCTTGGTCTTTAAACATTGTCTTCAACGTGCCTGCAACGTATCGCGAGATACTTCGGTGACATTGCTCGCAGAGGTACTAACAACATGGAACGGCTAATGGTGACAGAAAAAATAGAAGGCAAAAGACCAAGAGGCCGAACCCCAAAACGGTGGTTTGATCAAATCTCTGAACAACTCGACATACATACCTATCAGCACCGCACATTACCAGGCCACTGCACCGTAACAGATAGAGAAAAGTTGGCACGGAGTCACAATTCTCAGCAGTGAGAGAGCGATTGAGAGTGTTTAGAACAAAGAAAAGAAAGTGTTTAGTGTTTATGGATCTTCTTACCTTACCATTTAAGCCTCTTTCTTTTACTGACAACCTCCCTCTGCAACCTGACTGCCCTGCCCTCTCCCTATTTTTTTTTTCAAATTAATGGTGGCAGCTTATCGGGTATAAGAGGTTCTGGCTCTAGCTCTCCGAGAGCTCTCGTCAACAAGCCGGGCAAGGAAAACAAATCATATTTTCCGAGGCTGAATGGCGTGCTACTGTGGTGGGTAATGGAGAGCCTATGTCTAGCTGTGATAAATGATGTTTATTTTGCAATTAGGTTTTTACAAAAACTTTTACACGTCTTCTTTTTTAAAACTAGACGAGGCCGGTGTCTCGTACCTGAGAAGAAACAGCCGAAACAAACTCTGAGGTCATAGTCTATTTTAAGGTCCCAACATGATCTTGAAAAACTTACAAAAGACCGTCAAAAGACCATCTCAGACACTCGTCTGCATAGTCCTATATGCAGACGAGTGTCTGAGATGGTCTTTTGAAGAAAGAACCACACAGATTTGAGTGGACCTGTCCAGCCAGTGCAAGCATTTGTCTGTTATCGTGTAGCTCAACGCAAAGGAACTCAACGAAATGACAAATAATACCAAAGAAAGGACATCTGTGTAGGTCGCTTATGGTACTCAAACTGCCAGACAATAGTAAAAACAAACAAAAAACATAAAAATTACCCACATTGTCCTCACATTCACACTAATCAAATCCAATTAATAATACTTGCAAAATAAATGTTCATAAAAATGATTACATGTCACACTTCACAATAATAAAATAAAATAATAAAAAAAATCAATTAAATAATAATAAAATAATTAACAAAGTAATATTCATGTCTTTATTAGTACACTAGTTTCCACTTGTCTTACATGAGATATCGTAAACTTAATACAGTTATTTTTTTTTCTCATTTAAGAGTAGATTATTAACATTAAACCAATAACGACTTTTGCCAGGGCGCTCATCACCAGTAACTAGCTGGTGACGTTTGAGTTTAAATAAAAGAGAAGTGTCGTCTGCAAACAATACAATGTCGTGATTATCCTTTATGAGGTAAAGCAAGACATTTATATAAATTAGAAACAAAAATGGGCCAAAAATTGAGCCCTGGGGTACCCCCATCCTTACTACGGAGCCGGGGGATCTTTTCCCGATAAAATCAAATCTCTGAATTCTATCACTCAAATATGAGGTAAGAAGATCCAGAGAGCCGTTCCGGATTCCGTAGTAGTGCAGTTTCCTGATTAATGATTCATGAAGAACGCAATCGAAAGCCTTGGACAAACCGCAAAAATGGCCAGAGCATCGTATCTATCCTCCCATGCATTATAAATATGTCCTATAAGTTCAACACCGGCATCGGTAGTTGAACGACCCCTTGTTAAACCGAACTGTTAACTGTGCAACAACTTATGTTTATTGAAAAATCTTTGCATTTTTTGTGTACTACTAAAGACTGATGATGAGGGATGGTGGCCCTCACTTATTCCTATTGAACTATGCACATATTCTCTGAAGACTGGCTGTTGGGTTGCTGATTACTGCTTATACGGTCTTCTTGCATTTTCGTGTGGTTAGTGTTTATATTATAAATATCTACGTGGTCTGACAATCAGTGGGGCAACCTTTTCCATTTGTTTTAGTCTGCTCTATTTAAATTATTTCGGTAATCGATGTGTCTAACGCAATATCAGCATTTTCTTATAAAGGGAATTCTGAACTTGTGGCAGCTGACAAGCTTTTTTAGGACTTCCACAGTCTCCGAGACATAGGCATGCATGTATTGTACGTCGGTTGACGTCAACGTCGCGAATAAATAAATGTCACCACGCACCGCGCTGCTCGCTCTCGCCGCGACAAACTCACTAGTTCACGAGCGAAATGTACCCTATTCGTAACGATACAAGTCGAAGCTGTTTAAATAATCATTAAAAAACTTTAAGATCTTATGTGCCACTTTTAATACAAAAGAAATCATTCAAATGGGACGATGATTTTTTGCTTTTAAAGTTTTGTACAAATTATTTAAAAGTAAAGAGTGAGTAGTGACTATGTCAAGTTAGTTAATTTTCGCTTTCCTGTTTATTAGCAAAGTATTGATGTTTGGGCTACCTGGAGGCGTTTGCCTGCATTCATAATTCAAGAGAAAAATTAATTAAGTCAATTTAGTTTCGAGATTTGTTAATATAAGAAAAATGTAAAATCATTAACTAAATTAGTTAATGATTAATAATTCTTCCATAATGCTCTGGAGTTCAAAGTGTAGACTTGCTTATTTTTCACATCTCGTAAAACAAAAACGGAAGCAGCTACAAAAATGACGGTTTGACAAATATTTAGAGAGAGAAAAATGTTATTTTAATGGCATTGATAACTGTCGCCATTTTTGGACTTAGTGACTTTTCGCTCTGCGGGCAAGTAAATTAGTTTATCTAGCAGTGAAAACAGTGACGAAATGATGATGATAAAATGCATTGATTATAATATCCTATGCCTGTAAGAATATATTATTCCATCGCATTCATCTACAAAACAGCCAAAATATCACTTTAGACGACAAAAAAGGCGAACACTGCAAAAAATTCCAGCTACGTTGTTACATCATTCAACCAATCGCCAAAAATCTCTCACACGCTGTCAAGAATTCCGCTTTCTCGCAAACAATAAACACAAGACACTTTTTAGGGTTCGATCTGCTTTGAGATAACCTCAACAATTCGAGCCGTACCTTCGTCAAACTAAGGACACCGCAATAACGCTGACATTGGAATTTATGTCGAGCCCAGACCCCCCCCTTATCCTGCTGAAATGGTCACTTTGACTAAAGTATCTGTCATTGGGAATAATACTAAGGACTTGAAACACGACTAAGGCATACTAATTTCGTAGATGGGTACAGCACGTCATATACATAATCCGTTTAGTGTACTGGAACTGACAGGGGTTCATTAAATCTATTCAGGCGACGCGCTTGAGTCGTAATCTTAATTGGGAGTACCAATAGATGTGTTTAAAGCACAATAAACACTTTGCCACCTTCGCGAAAGCGTCAACAGGCATCATTAAATAGATGTGGATCGTAACTATGATATGAGATATCACATGTAAGATAAATAAATTGCATTCCACATTTTTTTACGTAAATGCCTCGTTGGTCGCAACTGCTACGGCTGAGCTCAGAATTCGATTCCCAGGACCGAGAAAATCTTTTTATCACTCTTGGGTTTCTGGAATTTCTCAGTAGGAGCCTGGACTCTGGACTTGTGCCCAGTTGGTCGTAATAGGCTCGCCCCCTTACATAACTCTTGAACGTGACTGGCGAAATGTGGTTGAACTATTGGTACACCTCCACCTCTTTAGAGAAAAACAGGCGTCTTATGATGTTTTAAGTTACATCATTTTTACCAACACACAACAAACACCTTTTACCAAGCCACGTTTTTAGTATATGTTTCATGACTAAAAGCGAATGATAAAAGCAACGTCTTACCCGAATTTTTCTTCACCTTAGAACCACCGCACGAAGGGTCCGTCAGTCAGGATTAGAGGGCTTTTCCGGGAGTTCCGCCTGTAATCACTTATTCGTCTCATCTGTCTATTAGTACGGCCTTGACCCTGAACAAGGTTCACATAAACACAGGGAAAAAGTTAATTAAATAAATTACTAAGATAACCAGATTAGAACTTAATTATCTAAGTAATTGGGTCCTCTTACTGTGGTAAAAGATAAATAAAACATTGGGTTCTATTTCCTTTTCCTAAATAAGTACAGTAAGGCAATTCGATTATTGTTTTTGGACTAACAAGCGAGGGTAGTTAAGCGCAGAGGAAATTGTATTCAATTTCGCAATGTCATTTGGCATTAGACCAAATTGAAACTTACAGAGCCTGTTCGTTTCGTAAATACCATAAGAGCTCTCAAACGTACCGAAGATGCCAATAAGTGAATATAGAGTCAATTGGGTGTAACAATAAGAAGTGAGAACGTTTTTAGAGTAGTAAATTTACACAGACATGTGCATTTAACCTTACATATATCATAAAAATACTTGAAATGAATGTCGGTCAGTACAAAATCGCTCGCAAAAATTGCGCGCTGCCTCCCGTAATAGTATAATAGGTTTTTGAAGAAAAATATGTTTTAATTTAGTTAGTCATCAAAAAACTCTTCCACCATTACTACTATGACATTTTTACTATGCTCATTATATTAACAGTTCGCATGTAACAATATTCTGTCTTATACAGGGGACTACATCAAGTGTCGGGCCCGACTGACCGATACAACGACTCTCGCATTAACGGCGGCGCTGTGTGGTTTTCCAATTGCGTCCCACTGCCTGTTCAGTAAACTAAACGTTTAGTTTCTAGTCTAGGCTAGCCGCCAACCGACGAGTTTTGTTTCTTAAAAGCCTCCTTTGTTTACTCGGTGTGACTGCAAACAGATTCTGTACTGTTCACGCTTGACCAATTAACCGAGTTTGGTCACTTTTGAATTGAACCTTTTTACTGTCGTTTATGATACAAATGATTAAACTAACGTCAAATTTCACGAATTAAACTGAAAGTTATCAGTACAATAAAACGGAATTCAAAAACTGCCAGTTACATGATTGTTATGAAATATTGACATGACTGCTCTAGGTCGCGTTCAATTTCGTTAACAAAAGTACTTTTTAAGTCTTGAAACCGCGCGGCAAGTACGATCAGCCATTAGTGATCATGAATTCGTAATGAACCGCTTAGCGCTATTAAGCAATAGGCGTTTAATTATTTCAAGTCTAAACATTTGCTGTATCGTAGTTAATCCAGATGTCAAACTGTAATTACTTATTATGTATACTTAGTTAAGTATACTTACTCAACAGAACATAAACTGAGCGCTACTAAGTGCTTCTAGTGAGAATTGGTTAAAATAAATTTTAAGTATAAAACCCAATCACATCATCAGTCGGATGCTCTAAATAAATAAAAACGTTATTTATAAATCTCATATCAACAAAATGATGTTAATAAAATTCTCTTACCGTCCAAAAGCAGGCACTTCGCATTCGCACGCTGCAATAAACCAGATATTTTCGCGATAACATTCGAATAATACATTGAAAAGCTTTATAACGTCGACGCGATTTAGTCGCGAACTTTTCGCCGGTATTCGGAAGATATCGCCCAAGGCAAACCGCGGCGTCAACACGAAGAAGGAAATAGAACAAACTCCCGAATGGAGAGAGAAACAATTGTATTGTGTAAACGCACATCTGCGCCCGAACCTTTCTCAAGTGATATTCTTACAAGGCGCACGCTTCTCGAAACAGTTTCGGTATTAGTCGAAACACATTACGGGTACAGCCGCCTTGCCAGCCCGGCTGCGTCGTGTCACTAACCTTCAATATAAACAGACTTTCTCATATATACGAGTCTGCGAAACAAAACGTCTAGAATAGCTGGGTGGATAACTTCTTAGTTGTTTCCAGATATTTTGTTATATTACCATTGGCACTAACATGCTTTTGTATTTGTTTTGCATTCATATTATTTTGTTTATACATTTTCTCCTTAATTTTACTCTCATGGGCAATGTTCAATGAATGTTTGCCTCTGCTGTATGAGATGATTCAATTTCTTTTCTGGATTATCTTGTGTTTTCATTATTCGTCTATTTACATAATAAATGTGTACTCTTTCACTTTCTGTGAGAGACATGGGGTTGTCTACAGGGAAAAGGAAAACAAATATGTTTATTAGGTTTATGCTGACTTTTCTCGTATCTGGCTTTGTCTTAATATTTCTATAAGAACGATCGTATCTACCTAAGTTCAATGTACCCAGATTAGTGTATGGAATAAAAACAGTACTTTATTACTAACGAAGATTGACAAAAAACACTGTTTTTTTTTAGTTTCATGTTACAATTTCATTTTATTTAGTTACTACTGATATAGGTTTTACATTTTTTGCTTTTCATAAACCAGCTTACAGGTACAAAACCACAAAGCAAGTTCCGCGTTATGGACGTTTGAACACACCACAATATGTGGTCGCTTTTTACGGGATGGGCTTTGTTACCACACTCACATACAAGCAAAATGATATTATTATAGTCACTATGTAAATGTAATAAAATGTAGTTACTCCGTAAAACCCATTTAAAAACATGTAAAGGAGAGATAGAAGCTCGTGGCTAAATAATAACAGCCGCACGGGTCTATCTTTAGGTTAAATCGTGCTTGCCTCGGTTGTTCCGTGGATAGGTGACCATGACCACCCATTACAGACTGAGTTTTCTCCGTGCCACGGAAAGCATGCTAAGCCGTTGTATGCCAGCTGTCAATTGGAGATCTTTGACAGTTAATAAGGGATATCGTATTACCCACTGGGTTGTGGAGGTCAGATAGGCAGTCACTCCATACTGGAAGTTGAGCCCGACATAGTTGGGAAAAGGCTAGGCAGATGGTGATTTTATGTGTGAAAGAAGAAATGAGGTAGTCGGAGTATCTAAGCTATATTTTGATGAGTGAACTGTGGAAGTAAACATCAAGCGCGCTACGGTGAAGGAGTATAGTATGGTAGCTTTTTTGAAACGACTGCCCAAAAAATGAGTGTTATGTTTTTACCAATGTATTTATTAATATGAGCTTCAAAAAAGTTTAACTTCAAACTTGTTGAAAGTCGCTGTAGTAATACGAAATGCCTTGGAAACGATTGCCACTCTCTAGGTACTCTGAACTGAACGTTCCGTAATTTTGAAATGCAATAAGCAAACGTGGACATCAATTAATCAATCGTTTGCCTTTTCATGAGAAAAGACGTTTAGCTACTCAGTGTAACAAGTCCTTTGAAAGTCATTGCTTATAATTTGAATATATCCGGCTCGAAGGACCAAAAAGTTCAGTACGATGTTTTTGCCCCAATTATTAATCTGTCCTAGAAAATTGTCCCACATTTCTGAGAGACTTAATGTATAGCAAATTTGGGGCAATTTAAGATTGAGCACGACATTAATGTAGGGTGTGTAAACTCTGTATTATTTTCATATGGCATAGTTAGGTATTGATTTAACTTAAATAATTTGTATAGGTATTGAACATAAAGACCGGATCAGCATACTTAGGAACTTTTAAGTTTCAAAGGAAGACTTAGGGTTAGGTTTCAAAGGAAGACCACACGAGCCGATCAGAAAACGACGTTATTCGCTTCCGGATTCGACACCGCGTCGGATTATTCACTTTTATTGCATGGACATGAAACTCTCTTAGACCAGCTAAAGCTGAATCCGCGTTAGAAGCGACAAGGCAAGTAATGTTAAGCAGATTTATGACGCAAACATATTTATTAATCTATCAATGATAGCAGTTGAAATCTTAGTCAGAGTACCCGCTCTCAAATACAATAACAGTATGTTTCCACACATCCCTCTTGATTTTCCTCCATATATCTTGTATTTTTCGCCTCCAATGAGCTAGCCTAAGTACGTCAATCTCATAAGTAATACGTTATATCGTGATGTTCGAAAGCTCTTTTGTTGATATTACCCCTTTTCCTTATTTAGAACTAGGGCGAACTAATGTACGTTTGTATTAAAGGGATCGCTTTGTACACAAGCCGTATAGTCTAGTTAACATGTGCCTTTTTCTCGAATTCTGGTTCTCCTCAGAAAATTATGATTAAGGTGTCATTCGATTTGTAACATAATCGAGAAAGTTTTTGAAAAATTTTAAGGCAATAAAAAAATTTCAAAAGTTATGAACATTTAAATAAACAAAGAATTGTGGGTTTTGTTTCTTGCAAATTTCTCAGAAAATTTTGCAGATATTGAAAATTGAAAAACAGGAAATTTTCTATAAAAAAATCACTAGAACTCTACCACCAATATTTATCATTTTAATTTTGAGGTAAAGATATGATTTATACCGGTTGAAGAAGCTCCGACGCACGATTAGTGGTTCGCTCAGTGAAACGAAAAAATATTGTTTTAACTATTAAATTTGAATATTAAGAAACAATAAAATTCAGGTACTTTTAGAATACATTAATGAATAAAACTCATTTTTAAATTAATTATGCCATTATTTTCAATATTATATTATATAAAAAACATATTTTTCGCAATAAAAGACACTTGATTGTCTTTATTAATATTTTCGTCTCTTATAAGAGATACACGAGTTATTAAATCTGCAGCTCATCTATGACCAGCAACCATAGACTATTCCGTTATCTACGAATTATGTGCCGTGTATGGATGGATACTACACTGACAACAGACTACAACCCACACATACACTATACTGACTATAGAGTCATACATGAATGTGGTACATGATGTAGACCTGAATAGATAGAGAATAAAATAACCTCCAACCCATTCTTCCAATAAAAGCCAGTTTCAATAAAAACCTCGAACTTCCACCTAACCTATTTTCCCCGACAAACTACTGGCAGCAACTAACACTCTACTTTAAATAAAGAATGTAACAGACTCATACGGCGCACCCAGTTCCTATATACCAATAACAATTGGCATCGGGCCTCTATATTGTTTCCCGAGGAAGGTTGGGCAACCATGAATATGGAACTCGACACGGTTCTCGCATAAACTACTTTTTCGCAACCCCGCCTTCTATGTAAAATGTAGGATGCGCTTAGGCGGATTTTGGAGGTTCGTTTTGTTGAAAGAATATATTGAAAGGGAAGAGGTAAGCGTTTGACAAATTGTTTGGAATTCCATCACATTTAGGAGTAAATACCCGAGGGCTTAGTAAGTGTGGCTTTCTATAAGCGTTAACGATAATGCATAACGACAGCCAAAAATCATGTTATCGCTATAAAACATGAAGCCATTCGAGGTTTAAAACGATTTAGTACAGCACTCAAAGACGCCACTTTTCCACCACTTTTCACTTTTATGCCATATGCTTTGAGTCATTGAATAGTGGTAGAGAGTCAGTGAGCGCGGTAGTATACTATCCTACGATCGTGCCTCTTGCCCATGTAGTCTGACAAGACTAATTTATTGATTGCTTCTCATAAGACACATTTCCAATACCAAGTTGTCATCGTAATAAACCAGCGCTTCAAAATCTGACAAAAAGTGTGTTTTTAAAAATATTTGACTGCTGAATTGCCTATCCTATACAATAGAATGCAAATGAGTAGGAACATCTTTTCCAAGCCAAAGTCAATATCCTTACAACCCCTGAAATAACATTGATGGTAATACATGGAAATCATGATTGTAAGGTATTCGGCTCTACTTTTCTGTCTACGTGTGTAGAGTTTTTCCATCAGGAATTTCTCAGTAGAAGCCCGGACTCTTGATTTGTTCGGTTGATGGCAAAAGGCTCGCCCCTATATTCAAATAAAACTGGCGAAATGTGGCTTTATAATACGTGCACATCTGCCTAACACGTTGGGGATTACAAGTGTAGTGTTACCTTACGTTTGCATTCCTCTATACCTCCTTTGGTAAGTACTATATTAATATGGACCGCCTCATTGGCGCAGTGCTCGCAAGCGCAACTGCTTAGAATGAGATCTTGGGGAAGATTCTCAAGTCGGGCCAAGTGCTATTGCAGTAGCAGCCACGGAGTCTGGATTTGTGCCTGGTTGATGGCAAAAGGCTCGCCACTTATTACATCAGATTTAAACATAACTGGACGCATGTGGGAGTCCTATTAAGTACAACTCTGCCTAATACTTCGGGGATTACAGGGTTGATGTTATGTTAGGTTATGTATATATGTATATTAATATTTACTGTACAAGTATCGACTTACCTTCTTTTATGAGAGACACGAAAAGGAAAAATAATATACAAAGTACGTAAATCTGGTATCTCAGTTAAGCTTGTAGGTATAACTTATTCAAAGCTTTCCGGCCCAAAACGGGAAAGTCAATGCCTAAACCTTCATGCTTCAAACGGATTGCTTTTAACTAAAACTATTGTGTGGGAGTTTTTTGGACAGAACCCTGTCCTCTATTTAATTTATTATTCTTGTCCACACTATATTATATTTCGTGTTACACGTTGTAAGGATTCCTTGAGGAAACGTTGCCTCTTTGATACAGTTATGGCAAGCGCTTCTGAGGAGGATGAGGTCCTGGAAATGATTCGGGCAAAGAGTTTAGGGTTTGGGTTTTTCATCTGGAATTTGTCAGTAGCAGTGGTGACTGGTTTTATGTCAGTAAACAGGCATGATGTCTTATGAGTGGGAAAATTAGAAGGATATTGAGGAATTGATGAAACTTGCTTTAAAATCTACATAGTGTAGCGAAAATAAAAACAGAGATCTTCACTGCTGTACGCGTTAAATACGCGTTATATATGCGTTTAATTTAGATTTAAATTAAAAATACAAAAGTTAAAATAAAAATGTTGTTAAAAAATTATCTTTAGTCGCGTTGTAATAATTTTTTTAACGATCCGTGTAAATATGTTGACAAGTATCTTTAACGGAAAAGCATGGTTGAATTTGGAAATTCAGAAAACCTAAGATACAATTGCAATTGCAGCCGGTAATTTGAATTTTAAATTCGTAAAGCTAAATTAGTTGCATAAAATACACATTTAAACGGAATAATTCGAATTTTAAAATTTAGGTAAGTAAAGGTAAAGTAAAATAAACTAATATCTAATTAAGCTAACATAATACTAAAAAAACAACAAAAACAAAAAAACTGGCGAATCCTCCCTGTCCTGAACTCACTCTGTGTGCTCTCTTATGCTCTCTGCCTTCAAAGTCGTTCCAGACAGACGTCTGGTATGTTCTTTAAAATATGACGTGGATGTTCTTAAATATGTAGAGTACTGTTAGCAATAAGTGTACAAGTAAACTTGGAGCCTAAAAAAAGTTGGCTCTGTCTAGCTTGATCTTTCACCTTAGACAAATAGAAAAACGGTTTCAGACCAGAGACAAAGATCAATCTTTTATTATTAGGGGAAAAATGAGATGAGCAGCATTATTATTGCTGTAGAAAAAGAAAATTCACAAAACATCTATACGTACCAAATATTCCTCAAATGAAACATGAGCCCATTATTGGTATTGGTATTTTAACTTCCATCAGCACGGCATTTGCCGGAAAAACGATCACAGACCTTGTTAAATAACATTTAGTTTATTCGCAGAAAATGGTTATTTTATCATAAAAATTCCAGTATTGACTCATCACCAAGACTATGCAAACGCGACTGCCAGATGCCCATAAAAAATTGACAATTCTTTTCATTCGGATTTCAAAATTAAATGATTTTTTTCTTTTCTAAAATCCACCAAAGAGCTAAAAAGTTCGTAGCATTGAAGCATTCATGCAGGGAAACACTGCAATAGGTAGCTTTTCTATTGGATTAAACTAGAATTTAAAAAAAGACCTACAAAAATGCCTTAAAATTCGATTTTTGATCCGTAGTCAAGAAATTTGACATCTCTGCGTCCACAGTTTCATTTACAAGTTCAAATCAGTAAACCTTAGATAATAAAGCATTTCATAAATAAACAACAAAACACGTCAATCTGATACATACATAGTTCTCAAGTTATAAACACACTAACGGACAAACACGTTGCGTTTTATGATAGGTAAGGATTATATCGAGCCATTAAATCTTAAACGTTGGGTAGTGTAGGAGAGTTGGATACGTTACATAGTCGGGTAGTCGGCGTCGCTTCGTCTATCGACTATTTATAGTTACGACTGCTCTAGCATCAGTTATCGACAATTGTATAGGCTTACCTTTAATACACTTGGGCATGCTGTGGGCTCGTGGAGGAGATTATAAACGGGGTACAACACTATTTAAGTGCGATAGTTATGCTAGATATCGATTATATTTATGTTACTGCATATAGGTAGTTGCTGCGGCATAGCAGCTTGTTGGTTACAAGCTGTTTAGCCAGTTAACTACATCTGTAGCCCTTGCCATATGCTTTAACTATCACACCTTTTGACAGACTCACTAGTTACTTGTGAGTCTATTGTACTGCACTGCTATTGTAGACTGCTAGCTTGCGCTCTATTTGGAAACTTGATGAAAACTATTCATTGTTTAATATGTTCAAAAACTGTTTATGGAAAGTGTAACTCATTCATGTGCATATAGAAAGGCTCAACTTTTGTCTCGTATATTTTTTTTTTGCAATGAGAATTGTTTGAATAACATAACAAATTAGAATGGTGTCACTACAAATTGATACAGATACATTACCCAATTTCTGGCCCATTTTTGAGTTCTTATATATCATCATTTTAGTCCTGAAATATGTACCAAGACATCATAAACACCATCAAATATCCAATTTAAGCACGCTTATCACTCGTAATAGCGTTACCAAACCACACAAATCTGGACCCATTTATAACATGAAAACCTAAATTTTATCGTTCACTTAAAAAAAACCAACCTCAGGTGGAATATTAGGCGAATTGAAAGGGACTTGGGATATAATGCTTTAGGGTCTGGGATGAAATATAGGGCACACGCTACCAAGAGAGGTAAAGGTAGGTAATAACGGCAATTTCAAAAAGCCAGACGCTCAGACTTGAGCCTAGGATGAAATAAAAGCTTTTAACATGACGTTGGAAATGTATTAGTTCTAAATAATGGGCTTTTGAATGTGTTATTGTGTTAAAACTTAATAATACGGCTGTGAGTTGGCCTATGTTTCTTAGTTATTATTTTCTTTATGTCCTATCTTTTGGTAAAATTGTTTATGCATTCATAGTAAATTGCATGGGCATGCATTGGACTTTTATCTAAGTAGAATAAAGAATACATTTTCTATCTGTCATTATCAGCTCCTTAGCTTTTTCTCAATTATGTTGGGTTGCGCACCTACATGATAAATTTTTCTGTTAACTACATTTGTTGCCATAAGCTTTCACTATGCACACCTTTTGACTAGTTACTTATGAGTCTTTTGTACTGCACTGTTACTGTAGCTTGCTAGCACTCTATTTGGAAATTTATAAAACAAAACCGTTATAGGAAAGTTAAAACAAACCCTGTTCAGTTTAAATTCTAATGCAATCACTCACAAAACGGATAAGTAACTCATTCATGTCTATATTTATAGAAAATCTCAACTTTAGTCTCGTACTTTTTTTCAATAATAATTGTTTGAATAACATAACAAATTAGAGTAGTGACACTACAAATTGGCACCCATAGGTACTACGTTATAAAAAATTTCGAAAGTCAAAGTACGCTGTCCGTAGTCATGTCCGCTAGGTTTGTCCGCACCGAGAAACAATTCTGAACCGATTTTCGAAGCATTTCAGTGGCACGGCAACAGAACAACCATTCAAAAGAATTATTAGCTCTATTCCGTATGTTTTATTGAATTTCTATAATAATATTCTGGTGAGTCGTCTCATATAAATTTCAGTGGCCACATAACGTCGTCGTATTGCTTGAGCAATATGTTTCCCTTTTTACTGACGGTAGTCCAACCAAATCAAGGGTATATTATGATATACCCTGACCTTACAACACATGGTCCGTATAACACATTAGTACCCCAGACTTTTTGCCACCACCGACTGACTTTCTAAAACTGTCTAATAGATTTACATAGTTTATAATCCACCTATTAAAATAACAAAATCTTAGGACACAATTGCGTACAAAGTAAATGAAATGTTTATATAGCGCCCTTTCTCTGACCGTTCCAAATTTTCATTCGATGAAACATTTTTGTTCGGGTTTAATCAAATGTATATTTGGTTTCATCCAATTTACGTAACTCATTCAGTTCCCCAATAAAAGAAAACTTTGAATTCTGATTAAGAGCGTGTACGCCGTACGGCATTTCATACAAATTTTCAAGTCCTTATTTTTCGAAACGACCGAACCGATTTTAATGAAACTTCACACACATAAGCAGGATACATAGGTCTAAAAAGTTAGTGAAAAACATCTTCGAAATGTTTTATTAAAAAAAAAGATAATTGGAAATTTCTGTTTCTATGGAAAATTTAAAATCGGTGTAATTTAACTGTAACACAATTTTGCGAAAATGCTTTTCACTAACTTTTTAGGCCTATGTATCCTGCTTATGGATATAAAGTTTCATTAAAATCGGTTCAGTCATATCGAAAAATAAGGACTTGAAAATTTGTATGAAACGCCGTAGCCGTACACGCTCTTAAAATAACTTTTAATGGGCAAAAGAAAGTTTCTAATTCTGTTACAATGTAGGCAGCCAGTCAGAATTTCTAATGTGTTCAAGAAACTGTGGAAGAGTCAGTTTTTTTTTCTAACTAAATGAAATAACACATTATCATGATACAGTAGAAATTATTCGATCGACCTCTTAGGCCAGACCTTTTTGGAACGAGTCGAAAATAACTATGAAGGAATAATGCTGAAGCTAAATTATTTCAGCCTAAGAAACGTGTTGCCGTCGCATACGACGCTTTGTAAAAAGACAAAATATACTGGAATCAAACAATGTATCCGTTCCTAATGCCTCATGCCCTCAACTCACTTATTTTCCAAAACTAAATTTCTCATCATAGAAAGTAAGCTAGTTAATACATTGAAAACACGGCACAATATTACGTTATAATTCACAATCCTAAATCTCTGTTAATACTAAGACCGAACCACGAGCACACAAGTTCAACTCATTGAGCTTACTTAATCAAATACTAGTTTAACACAATAGAATATTCACAGGCCGCATTTCAAGTGATCTCACTCGTAAATGTCGGAGGTTAGACGCCAGACACCTAGGTTACTGAATCTATTTTAGACCTAGGCTACAGTTTACCTTTACTAGGTTACGATGGTTAAGTTTTGAGATCGAGTCATAGCAGATTATTTCCATAGTTAAGTTAGCTAACTTAACCTACGTACTACGTACTTTCGCAATGACATGTTAATAGCTCTCAATATTTTTTTTGTACTCCTAAATGCTATTAGTTTAAGTCCTAACTGTAACCGAATAAAGTTTTTTTTTTTTGCCATTTTAGGTCGAGGCGGCTAATCTCAGCGGAGAATGGCACACAGGTACACTCTCCTTAACGTAGCTTGCTTGCGAAGCACATGGGTCTTATACTGCCAACTTCCAAACCCAGGGCTGCCACCGAAAAAGTTTTCAGTGTAATCAATTTTTTAAGACTGATTAAGTTTTCTTCATGAATCTGTTGTGAAATTACATGTTCTAAAGCTATCGTGGTTGGTTAACCAAATTTTTTTTTTATGATTTGGTTAACCAATCTTAGAAGTTCAAGATCAAATCTTTTCTCATATGACAAAGGATTTGATTTGCTACTTATTAGTAGCTAATGAAATCCTTTGACATTTGACAAAAGATCTTACTAGCTTTCAGAAGCCGTAGGTTAATCTACGGTTTACCTTTGCAGTTTGATATTATCATTGACTTCAACAAGATTAACGTGTAGCTGGCTTAGACGTCTATTCAATCACAGTACCTATGTATAGATCTGAGCTGAGCTTACTAGATAATACACGTTATCGTGGCTTATTATAAGCTCCTGATTATTATATCTAATTATTGTCAAACCAGACGAAAATGTCTGGCAGCCACAGGCTCTGCAGGAGGCCCTGGGAAAATTCTGGAAATTTATATTGCGGCGTTCATTTGCAGAAACATTTATTTAATTCATAATTTAAACGAAAAGGCACAAACATATTCTAAACGCAATTGTAAAGAAACGAAAAAAAACTACTACGCAAAGGCTCAACTGATGTCATCACAAAGAATATTTTATTCTAATTTTATTTACTATGTATTTTCTAAAGGTAAAGCAGCTGTTCTCATCTAAGAAGCCATTTTACAAATACACGCGCTTTACTTGTTTTCTTTGAATTATTGTCTGAAATAAATAAAACAAAATGGGAGCTATTGGCCTTTTAGACCTTTTTACGTTTGGAGGTCGTGTCTTGTCGATAAAGATACGACTTTTCTTAACCGCGGTTTACGAGTTACAAATTGAGCTCTATACAATCGGAGACCGAGGACCTTTTGCCACCGAGTTCCAGAAAACTGTTAATGTCTGTTAGTGGATGAGAAAAAAATATACAGTTAGATACCTAGATGTTACTTGTTTTGTTTTTAATACAATCGCTCTTCTTCTTTATCGTGTGGTTAGTGCCTAACCTGGTGTCAGAGTTTTTATGCCGCCCATGGGCCTCTGACTTGGCTTTACATACCGTCGAGAAATATCTCTCAGGTATGCTGGTAATTATCACTTGCTTCGGTGAAGGAAAACATCGTGAGGAATACAATCGCTATGCACATCAGACATAACCTTTTATTAACTTATTCTACAACAACTTAATATGTCGTTAGATTTTGATTTCAACTTGATTGACTGATGCATTTCATGAAAATTTTGAAGGGGCTGAGACTAAATTAAAACACGGTATATAACCATGTTGCCTGTTTAACATAACTCCATAAAATATTCAGAGAATATAATACAGGAATAAACTAAGTGGAAACGGAGAAACGCCGTCGACATTTTCATTGAAAACTAGCAAAATCCAACAACGTTCAGAATTCATACATTCTATGCGATATAATTTAATACGTTTAAAGGCTTTTGTACCAATACTGATGCCAATAAAGTGCAATGGAACCAGCGTAATACCGATAAAAGTATTCGCGCGGTGAGCTAAATGTGTTTCTCTTTCACAGAACATTTTACGTGTTTTGGAACAAATGTTCTACTTTGAAACACGTCTGAATCAGTACTTTATTTGCTTTGAATGCAGGTATAAAAAATTCAAAACTCAAAAAAAAATTAAAGCATCTATTTCAATTTGACCATTACAGGCACTTTTGAATGTCAAAACACAAAAAATAAACTAAGCTACAATCCCTGTAACAGGCCATAATAACTTGTGAAAGTACTGTAGTTGCCCATTCGAAAGCGTAGATCCTATGGAGAAGAATGGGCAAGAAACTCCATGGACACTCTTTTAAATCAATATGTTTTTACAAAAAAGATGTGTGTTTAAGATGTTTTAAGATGTTTTACATAAATAAATAAGATCAGCTACAGTCTACCTCACGTCACATTGGGACGTTGTACTGATTCATTATTAAATTTAGTTGAAATTAAACAATGGC
Source organism: Standfussiana lucernea (assembly GCA_964057025.1). Taxonomy (NCBI): domain Eukaryota; kingdom Metazoa; phylum Arthropoda; class Insecta; order Lepidoptera; family Noctuidae; genus Standfussiana; species Standfussiana lucernea. The sequence continues at coordinate 10,576,129 of OZ059793.1, read as the reverse complement.
GGTCCCTTACAATGTCGACCCAACATTCATAAATTTTAATTGTAGCTTTGAAGCCAATTTTGTTTTTATGTTTATTGCCAAATCTCATTTTAGTTTTGTTGTTCTTAACTGGCTTTTATACGAGTAGGTATGTTTAATATTGATGTTTATAATTCTGATATTTTATGTAATTTTGATCAAAATATGTTTCGCCGTTAGCAGTCTGTTCGCTATTTATTAAAATGTTATTAATTTGTAAATACTGGTATAGATATTTATTTGTTAATAATTATAATTACGTCTCGTTATTATTTTATTATAATTTGAATAATTATGAGTCAACCTAGCCATTGCTAAGTATTACAAATATTCTTTTGTTAGGTATGTACGTATCTCATACATAGGTACATAGGTCAACGGATGACCATGTTCTGCCTATTGTCATGAAAAACACCACATGTCCTTTTTCAGCACCAAAAAACAACAGATATTTTCATATGAACCTGTTATCTAACATGCTTTGTTTAGAGCCACCGTACCAGTATACATAAAACCATTTACTTTTTTATTCACATCTGGCCTTTCCTGACCACCGCACAATGATGCGTGTTTTCCATTGAATTGTTTTGGAACTATTCATCACTTTCTAAAGCTAGAAAATGTAGCTGGTCGGGAAATGAAATAAAAGCGACAATGTTACATCAAAAACCTTTTGGTAATAGTACTGGAATTGGTCACGTTATTCATGTACTCTCACAAAAAGTATGAATTTCTGATGATGTTTACACTGTGATATCACTTGGGATACTACAGTCAGGAAACCTACTGAGATTGTTTTATTAATGTGACTCTCACGATGTTATTCACACCCTAAAATACAATGATAACCCTATAAATTAGCCAACTGCATTAACGAAGGGTTATGTATAGACAACCGCTGACAATAGGTACATCCTATTCAAGTTATGGTATAACTCAGTCGGCAAACGAGGATGGTCTAACCTTCATAGACAAAACTTTTTTGCAAAAAAAAACCGACTTCCAAAATAAAAACACTAAAAAAGTGGAAAATAACTTTACTTTCGGAAGTCGGTGACTATTGTTTGTTTCATTGACTTTTTTGCCACCGACTTCCGAAAGTAAAGTTATTTTCCACTTTTTTAGTGTTTTTATTTTGGAAGTCGGTTTTTTTTTGCAAAAAAGTTTTTATTTTACCCTTTTTAGTTATCGTATCACACACAAACCCTTGTCAAGTATCAATTTCGCAATTTCTTTTACTTGGATGAAATTTTTTCCAGCTATTTTGATTTCAAAACTAAACTGCTGTACCGATTTTGATGAAATTTCTATGGGACCAATCGGGAAGTAGATCCATTCAGATAAAAGAAGAATTTTTCAAATCGGTTCATAAATGACGGACATATGAGGTAACAAACACAAAAAAAAAAAAAACAAAAAAAAAAACATACAACCGAATTGAGAACCTCCTCCTTTTTTTGAAGTCGGTTAAAAAGATAGAAACATTACCATATCTTTGCTGTCTCGCAGTCGAATTAAAACTGAATTATTATAATGTAGAATTTATAACACACCATTTTTTTCTTGTTAATATTATACTTCTATGGATTGAAAAGCCACATTAAACCTTTTTAAACAACTAAGTAAAACAATAGCAAACCACCATTATTTCTATGAAAACAGAATGCTTGTTTTTACAAAAATTTTCGTATTGACCAAATTGTTTGTTCAACAAATAAAATGGGAGCTTGAACAACAATGTCAATTTTAAATGCATGAAATTCAGAGGGTTGACCTTTACTTCAGGCGGTTGTCCCACACAGCGGCAGTAGTCCGGGAGTCTTTTCATTACATTTTCTATCGGATTGGATTCACAGAGATTCCCACAGAATATTACCATAATGGGCATGTGTCCTAACGGTTCAATGGAATATTGAGCGGCGGATCCTACTGACTGCCTTTAAAACTTTAGAATGTTCCAGATTAAAAGTTATCAAACTACTTCCATTCAAAAAGCATTTAAATTTTGTCCTATTTATTGTTTTCGCGTCATGAAACGCAACGTCTCTACTCGTCTACTTATCTATCCGTTAGTGCGTTTACAATCACCTATCTTAATTAAGTTTTTTTTTATGTAACCTACTTCTAAAAAAAGAGGATGTTCTCAATTCGGTTTTTTTTTGGGTTTGTTTCCTCATATATTTGTCATTTATGAACCGATTTGAAAAAATCTTCTTTTATCTGAAAGGATATGCTTTCTGATTGGTTTCATAGAAATTTTATCAAAATCGGTATAGTGGTTTGGTTTTTAAATCAAAATATCTGTTAAAAATATGATATCGAAGTAAAAGAATTTGCGAAATTGATAGTTGACAAGGCTTTGTGATACGTTAACTAAAAAGGGTAAAATAAAAACTTTTTGCAAAAAAAAACCGACTTCCAAATTACAACAAACAATAGTCACCGACTTCCGAAAGTAAAGTTATTTGCCATTGTTTTTGGATGTCGTTTATTTTTTTACAAAAAAGTTTTTTCATTTTTTTATTTCAGTACACCGATTACTCCGTGATTACTGGCCCGATTTACGTGATTCTTTTTTCAAAAGTTTGGTATAAATTCATCATCATTCTCCTGCCCTTATCACAATTTATTTGGTGTTGGCGCAGCACTTCTTCTTCTTCCATACTTCTCTATTTCTCGTCATCTCAGCAGTTACCTTCTTTCTAGCCATATCATCCTTCACAGTCACACAGTCCATCCATCGTTTCTTTGGTCTTCCTCTACTCTTATAGCCATCTACATTAATACTCAACATTTTTCTCACTACATTTTCCTCATTCCTCCTAACTCTTCCATGTTTGGTCAAAACTGACAATCTAAAATTAATTCATGACAAGAATTTGTGTAGGATACTACAACTAAAAATGGTAACATAAAAAACTTTTTTGCAAAAAAAAAATACTTTCGGACATCATTTCGGAACTCGGTACCAAAAAAGTCAATGTAACAAACAAAGTCACCGGCATCCGAAAGTAAAGTTATTTTAGATTTTTTAATATTTTTTTTTATGGAAGACGGTTATTTTTTTGAAAAAAAAAAACTTTTTACACCAGTACTCTTACAAAATTTTAGTACAGGTACATTATTTAACTATGAGGATTAGTCACGGATTTTAGCGGGAACAAGTAAATATCAAGAAGACTCACTCACTTCTTGCGTCTTTGTTACATTCAGCGAGAATTGGAAACGGATATTTGCCACCTCAGACCACGTGTTGCTTAACCAAACACAATAGCCTGTATCGGTATGTCATTGGTTTACGTTGCCTCAAGTTTATAGCAACCTGTATACATGCTAACCTGAAGATCTATTAAGTGGTGACCGCATTTGAACTCCTTCAACAATTTCCAAAAGGGTTTCCATGAGGTTTTCGAAATCTGATGGCAATTCAACACATTTTGCAGTTTGCCATCACCTTTATCGCTGATTAAATCTCTTCTTCTGGGATCTCTGGTCTGTTATCCTACTACACAGAAAGCAAAAGACTCGGTCTCATACAAAAACGGTAAGAGCATAAATACTTTTTTTTCTCACAATACCGTTGGTTTTTATCATCGTCTATAACTTGTCTCTCAATAAATTTAGATAACAATTCCGACTTTATGGTATCCGAGCGTTATCCACGACAAAAAGTATTTATTTTTTTAAGTCTAGCTAGTTGCGGACTAAAACCATGGTCAGTATTTCTCAGAATTTTGTACCAGTGCAAGCACCTTGGTTTATTTACAGCCTAACCAACTGACTAATTATAATGAGGCACGTATTTAGGTACCTAAATTAGTTTTGCAAGTACCTACCATTTTCCCAACAGGTATGTTTTAAGAGACTACAGTGAGAATATTTTATATATTTTTTTATTATTTTATGAAGCAAAAAAAGTAAATAACAATAAATTAACCGTCAACTGTTTCCCCTACATGAACCGACTGAACTTTAACGTTTAACGCTGATGGCCTGGAGCTGTATCGTAAAAAATTCCTCGTATAGGCGCCAGCTCGACGGGCTATTAACTATAATGTGGTAAAGCCGATACACGCCCACCATAATATCTGCACTGTTACTGCCTCTACTAGATGTAGTAGATAGGATTTACTTAGATATAAATACGTCAAGAATATACCGTTTATTAAGGAGACTAATAAGCAAACATTGTGAAGGGTTAAAAAGATCCAATTTATATACCATTATATATTTTATACATATACCTACATTAAAACAAAAACTAGTGGCCTAACTTTATGCTCACTTACATACTATTCAGAGAAGCTACATTCTGCCAAGACTATATAACGATTATTACTTACTATCTAAAAATAAAAAGGCAGATTGCCAAATTAGTAGAAATATGCAAGAAACCTAGAAGAATATACTATACAACCCACTATTTACCCAACGTAGGATTCGTCTAGTTGTTAATGCGCTTGAGTGTATGAAATATTCATGCAGGACCGGAAACACAATGAATTCGAAAAGCGAATACATTTTGGTTGACATTACAAATCCCGCAGATGACAGACTTTTGGTAGGGTTCAACTTCCTTTAAAGACATAGAAATAAATTATCTTTTGAATTAAATTGAGCTAAATGTGTAAGGTTGCCGAATTGAACTCGTCGAAAAATTACGATTTTGTATCTTTCTCAAGCGAATTATTAACAATTTTTCATAAAAACTTCAGCAATTATTACCCTTTCTAAACTCGCTGACGTACAAAAGGGGTTAACTGGTCCTTGGATTTTAGTATACAGACCTTTTTGCTAACATCTATTTAGGCGTAATTTTCGATCGTATACGAGTTGAAAGGCTTCCTTTTTGCGGCTCGCTTAGATCCCACATAATGAGCTTTCACTGAAAGCACATAATAAACATTATTCTGTACGTTATCTTGATATCCATGTAATATTTACCAAGCCTGAGCTTCAATGTACACTGGAATTATAATCTTCGTAACACATCCGCTATCCATTAATTCCCCTTTTGGTAGTGTAAGCAGAACACCGTGTTTTGCAGCTGTATTAAAATTTGCTCGTTATTATCATCGAGAACAATGCTATCGTGTGTTTCATAATCTTCGCAGAGATACAGTTTTGCTCCTATGTAAGAAGAAAGGTATATGAATAACGTACAACAAAATGAACTTAGTTGCTTTCATATAATACATATACGAGTATAACTGATTTATTTACCTAATTCGAAGTCACGAGTCATTCGGTCACAGATTTTCTTCGGTAATTTGCATTTTTTTATAACCTATGTACTTACTTACGCGTAACTTGAAAGATTATGAAGCAGTTGACTGCTTGACTGAATTTATTGAATCATAAACACCACGAAGTCTTAAAAGGGTGTAATTTGAAAGGTAAATAAGACTGGCTTTTACAAACTTAATGTCTGTCTACCAAAACACCTTATCAACGAAAAAACAAGAAATTGCTCATTTAAAAAGTTCTAAAACGTAATTTTGTTTTCTCTTTCAAAAGTTAAATAGCTTTTACCGGACTTAGTCGAATGATTCGAATTCGCGCCAACCCGCGAGCTCCAACGCCCCTAGTTAAGAACTTTGGTATTTGTTTAAACACGTCTCCTGCGTGTGTTTGAGTTGATCCAAATTAAATGGCGCTCGCATAAATTAGCAGGTGAGAACCTTTATAATATACGTTTATCGATACCTACTTAAATGGCTTAATATACTTTCGGTGTTCAGAAATACCTTGTCTAAATACAGGTATTTGCTAAGCTTTTGCCCGCGGCTCACTCGTGTGGATCGCGAGATTAACCAAGGTTTCATCCGTTTTTGCCCAGGTACTCACGAGAAACAAACAAGAATGACGCGCGCACAAATCAAAAATATCACTTGAATTGAACCCAAACCTAGTCCCCACATTAATCCCATCCTTTTCAAATGTAAACCAGAATTACAACTTGTTTCATGTCAAAACGATAAATGGTTTCAATACGTCCCAAATATGTGGGTAACAGATGACGTCATTTCAACAGTGTCCACAAACGATCGTTTATAGCTAACGTTATGGGCCAATATCATCCGCGTCACAGTGGAACATACAGTATTTCAACTTGGAACAAATGGTCGCATTCGGCTCACACACAAAGCGTTTACACAATCCTAAGCTTGCTTTAGGTAACAGGTTACTCGTGAGAAAGTCGGGCTGCCGCATCAAGACAACATTTAAGTGGGTAATATCAAAAATAATTGTACATTCTAACATACTGAAATGTCCATGGTAGGTTCTATCGAAATAATGCGTATATTTTATAAAACAAGCTATGATACGGAGACATACAGAATTAGGGATGAATAATATGTATTTCAAAGCATAATAAAGCATATAGTTTTTTAAATATACATTTTTGTTTTGGGGTATATCATATTTCTCCCATGTAAATAATTATGTCCTCGAAGACTTGTGCGTTACAAAAGAGCCTCTAGTTTTTTGCGTGCTACATATTTCATTAATTCAAGCTAAAAATGAGCTTCAGTATTATTAATACTATCTAGATCCAGCATTATTTCTTTAAAATAATAAAGAAATAGATAATTAATTCAATATCAAATCTGCGTCCACGATTTTTGTCATTTTTGTTATTGAATTTTGTAACACCAATATTTGGTAGTTTTTAAAATGTAGAATTGGCAACACTGCGTTTTTTGTAAGCAGCCAATGACGTAGCGCTAACTGGTGACAGTTGGCCATTTTGCAACGTGCGTTTTTCTGAGTGCAGTGTGCCTAAGCCAGTGATGAATTTTTTCAACAATAATACGTTCCTTTTGTTCGCTGGTCTATTTATCACCTGGAAAGCTGTTTATTTACTATTAGACTATTTAAATATTGTATTATTCTCGCCCAAATCAAAAGTAAACAAAAATTTTAGCTAAGGAGCTTTATTGATTTTTAATTTGTTTGGGGTTATATTCAACACGTGTTTTATATTCCTTTTCGTTACAATTTGTTACAAATTATTGTCACATAACGAAAATGAGTTAACAAAAAGGAAGTAAGGGTGATTTTATATTGCTGAAAAATACCTACGTCACACGTTTATTTTGTTACAAAAAGAATCTAGCAATGCTTTCACCTTGCCTACTAGGAATAATAGTAGATGAAAGGAAAGTATCAATTAATATATAATGTTTTTTTTATAGTTGGAAACAGTAAATTCCAGGTATGTTAAAATATCTAAACTACCAGAAAGTCAACAAAATAACAGAAGAAGAGACTGGAGAAGGCTAAAAAATAACCAGAAAAAGAATTTCAAAGAACGTGAAAAGAAAACCAGATCAAGAAAACTTTACCTAAAAACTAATATTGAAAGAAACCATTAAAAACAGAACAAGAAACTAGAAATCCAAAAGAAAAAAATAGCGGCACTCAAAAAAAAATGTTATCGACAGAAAATGCTGTTTGAATGTCAAAAAATTTTGTCATTTAAAAGTTTTATCAAGAGTTGTTTTTTTATTATTAAAAGTTCAGATGACCCTATCCAAGTTGTTGTAACTAGTTCAGTTATATTACCTATGTGATGATTATAATTAATAAATAAACATATAATTAATAAGAAACCTATTTTGTTTTGTTCATAGTGTGAAATTGCCCCATTAGTTCCTTTTTGTTTCCTTTTTGTAACACTTTTAATTTTTGTAACGAAATTCATTTTCGTTTCTTTTTGGTGACTGTACAATTTATTTTGATATTACCCAAGTATGTAGTCAAAAATGTTTAGTTTCAACGCGTCTGGTTCCACAAAAAGGGCTGTGTTGTCTTTGTATTGTACCGATATCATCCAAGTGTTAACGTGGATGGTCGTACGTCACGCTTACACACGATCACTGATAACCCGGTGCTCGATGTAAAGGGCCGCATAACGTTTTGTGCGAAAAATACTTATTTGTTAAAGGTTTTTAAAGTTTATTTGTTTTGGGTACCTATTCTCTTTTTTTTAATGTTTGAAATAAGAAAGTATTCAGGAGTTGGAGCAGGAGTTGTAAGGTTAAACACTGGCCCTAAGATGAAAAGGTAGAGAAGCAAGGGGTCTTCGCTTAGCTTTACGGGATCAAAATGATAAATGACTAACTGTTTTTCAGAATGTTTCCAAATTCCATGTTGTTGGTGTGTTTCAGTTCATATATAAATTTAGCGCGTGGTACTGGCAGGTGGTAGTACCGAGTGTTGCCATTTGACATTATGCAGAGCTTTTAACTAGCTTGCTAGCGTTGCTATTTAACTAGCTGACCCACGCATCTTCGTCTCATAAGAGAGAAAATAACCCAACTCTCTCTGGGTTGAGTTATTTTTCATTAATACTCCGCTCCTGTTGGTCGTAGCGTGATATTATTTAGCCTTCCTCGATAAATGGGCTATCCAACACTAAAAGATTTTTTCGATTCGAACCAGTAGTTTCTGAGATTAGCGCATTCAACCAAACAAACTCTACAGCTTTTATACTCGTAATCTTATTTAACTCACCGATAGACGAACTCTTTTGCATCGAACGAACTATTTTGCTTATAACTTCTTCGAATTTAAAACAGGATATGTACAGCTAAAATAGTTTATTGGTTCAAAATTTAAAAATGGCATAAGTAACGCGACATGTGATAGTAGAACAGCTTAACATTTTATATAGATATACAAAAACAATGGAGTTAGAAAAAATCTCACAGAAAATTTCACACTAGACGAACTATTTTGCATCGGGGCTCGTAATATTAGTATAGATTACGTTTTAGGTAATGTGCATAAGCCTTTTTTATTTTATTTTAATTTTAAAAGGTATGTAATGTCAATAACGCTTTTTCTTTCTTTCTTTCAATAACAAAACAGAAAATTAACTAGTAACTTTCCCATGGAAATCACCTTGCATTCTAAAATGTCAGAACAAGATTAAACGGAAGGTGGGTCACACCCGACACAAATCGATTTGTTTGCCTAAACAAGTGCCAAACGTTTACCGCCAGGGGCCAGGGATTGGCACTCGATTAAGTTTATGTTTGCTTACCTTACTTGGGCTGTTTATCCATGGAAATGTACTGGGTCAAGTTTGACGTAAGAAATGGGTGGAAGTAGCTTTACTGCAATAATGATGACATTTGTGATGAAGTCACGATAATATCGTTGACAAAACAGTTCGCAACGAAGTTGAAAAATTATACAAGTTTTTTGCTAGCTTATATTATAACACCTCCTTGTCAAAGACCTCCTTTCTACTTCCAATCGTCTTGTTTGTGCGATATACATATAGCCATATTTGCAAGCATGACCAGATCCTCATACCACGTTCTTGCTTCTCAAGAGTCCAACAAGTGAGTGATTTCTCACACACATATTTGAAAAAAATATATGCACTTCATTTCAGGCAAACCTTGTAGATCCTATGATTTCGTGCCAATCTTACTGAAACGGTCTTTAGAATACAATATATACAATGCAGTCTCTCGTCTGCTATTCTATTTGGCAGCAATTCTACACGTAATCGATTAGAGAAACTATGTTTAGAATCCCTATACGTATTGCTCAAACTTCGACGTGGATCAACCACCGAACAGTAATACCAACATTCAAGACATATTGGGTTGATCAACTACATTGTCTTGGGACCGATACACTTTAATCAGCAATACAATAATGAAATGATGTGTTGAGAACAAAGCAGAATATGTATCCATGTGTCAGTTAGTTATTTAGGCTTATTAGCAGTTTATTACATGAATAGGGTTTTTTATATTCATGTAATAAACTGCTAATCTCAGTGCTCACCTCAGTTAAAAGAAAGCTACTTCAAAAGACAAATGCATTTGCATTTCATCTTTTTTATGTCATAACATTATTGTATTCATATTCCCCAATAAATGCTAAATTCCATTAACTTTAACATAGAACAAAACTGGATCCATTTAATTTATGTAATGTTTTGTTTTGACATAAGCGGTCTATGTACGAATGGCATAACGAAAACTGTTTTGTTTATGCCCACCAGATTGCAACGGCTGCATCGCTTGAATCAGCGACCGCGTTAGCTGACATCGCTGACAACTGCTGAATTATGTCATTTTAATGACAATGCATCATGTTTTGTTAGCGCAAATTAGTTTGTGGATGTGCTGATTAAGCGAATGTGCTTTTAGCGGAATGGAAATATGGTTTGGTTGTGACACACGACGGAAATTGTGTGGGGTGCAGGAGTGTTTGTTGTTTAGAGCGAAATTAGCATCACCGACTTTGCTGAGTTGAGTACCATATGGTTTCGTACCAAAGTGGAGTGGGTACTATATTATACCGCAAAGCTTGAAATTGTGCTTGATAAAATGGTATTTGGTGGAATCACAGCACGGTAATTAATAATATCATTAGTAAAATCTGTGCTTGCAGAAGTACATATTCCTTGTTACAAAGTCAAATTGAAAGTTATAATGGCCTTAGCAAAATGTATGTGTGCAAATGTGTGTGTGTGGCTTAGTAAAATGTAGCCTTGCCACCATCTTAAAACCCATCACAACAGGGAATACTAAAATTGTGATAAGCCTATGTACATTTTTGTGTCTGAAAAATACATAAAATTATGTCTAATTTACTTGTAGTTACAGACATTTGGTAAGCTAAAATGAATAGGCGGGTACACGTCCGTACAAGACAAACGCACCCCACAACAAAAATTGAGCCAAAAAGAAATCGTAAACCGTTAAACTGTTGTCATAAAATACACAGATAAATAAAGTTATAAAACTTTTACGCAAACTAAAACAAATCTGCAAAAGTAAACGTTACTTTTTCCGAATAATTCGTCCGTGATTTTTTGCTGTAGTATTCAGTTTGCGCTAACGGTAGGTAACCGTTCTAATGTGGTCAAAACTTTGCGTCAATTCTGCAACTAGTCGAATTATTGTAATAGCGTGACCACAAAAATATCCAGTATATGGAAACTTCATCTAGGTTGCAACTATTTAACTGGTATTTAGACAAATACCTTTTGTCGTATTATGGCATTCAACCTTAGGGTTGTAAATCAATTTGAATGGTTTACCTAGCTAAGAAGGTATTGTCCCGTGCACCCACATTTGGTGAACAAATTAATGGATATCTTATTATGGCTGCAAAATTAGACGGTATACCGTTACACGAACATTATTTCAGCTACCATGAAGATACAAACAATCCAATGGCTCAAATCTTCAACCTGAAATTTCCAGGACCTGAAATTTGGTATTATTTGTTCCTCTGCGTTGTTCATTCAAGCAGTTTCCTACCCTACATACCTAGTGGGAATTAGGCCAACGATAAAAAATCATATCTCATATTCCAGTACTGGTGTGGGAAAGTAATATTCGCTTTAGTAGGAAGAAAATTTTTGAAAGTCTTACGTTAAAATTTTAATTTTATTATATCTCGTTTTTTTAGTTGAATAAGAACTGTAACAATTTGCCCGTCAAACTTGAGACATTCCAAATTGTCGAATGAAGTAATACGAAATGTGAATTGGATATTCAAATTGAATAATTTCTGGTGATGTCACTAAAACATTGGAGAGCGAGCATGGTGAATAACAAACTATGTAGTTTTTAGTTGAACTTCATGATCAGCAATCGGCATGTCGGCCTTTTTTTTTAATTATGAAAACATTCGTCCGAAGTAAGACATCACTTATGTACAACTAATTTACCAACTCCAAAAGTAAAGAGAGCTTGTACACTATCGTTTTGTAAGTTTTCCCGAAAGTAATCCTTTTTATTCTTCATTCTCATTGTGAATCAGCCCGAGTATTGCCATTATTGTACGAGTAATCAGTGTTGGTGCGGCAAAATGACACAAAAACGTAATATGATGCCCAATAACCATTTAGGCGGCCATTTGCATTGGCCAGGTGTACCTATTTGCTCGTCTCGTCTGTTGTAATGAAATCGTTTTATTATAATTTGCGAAAATATCTTTGGGTAAAAAAATTTGCGCCTGACCGCAACTGTTGGGGAAAGCACATTTTTCTGCTATACGCTTTAAAAGATCAGAATATTAATAAATAGATGAAGATTAATACATTCCAAATTAATAGGTAACTAGTAGTAGGTTATTTTAAAACAGACAAACACATGTTAAAGTTTTTATTTGGAGAGTAAATATTTTTAAGTAGGGAAGTACCTAGGTATTTCATATTTTACAGTCTAGAAAATTATATTTTTATGAACCCAATAAAACGAATTGTCGAACATTCTAATAACAAAGTTATTTCCCCTTTCAGATCCAAGATTAATACGATCAAGAATCGAGATTAAGGAGAGAACTTTCTTTTCCAAGGATCATTTATCTTCAATAAAATGACCTTTTAAATAAGATCTATTGGGATTTATTACATTTTTCAAATATTTGTTAATCTCAAATTTAGGCAGATAACCATCCCTTTACAGACTTTTATTAAAGAGGTCATTTATTTGGAAATGTCACAGGATATATTTTAATTGAACTTTCTTTGAGACTCCGCAAACGTTTGGTCAGCTCAACTGTGTCTAGTGAAATTATAACTGGATACTTAGACTTTAATAAAAACTAGTCAGGATTGCGCGATACAACTTATAAAATAAATATATAATAAAAAGCTGAAAGAGCCATCTGTCATCTAAAGTTACTAAGCCATAAAATAGGCTGTAGGCTTAAAGATAAAATCGTCTTAAACTTTCAAGCCATTTCATGCCTCGAGCCTACGGCGCCTTTGGCACAAATACTTCGAGCTCCTTAAATTAAATCAGAACTTCAAGTTATCAAGCTTTACCTAATTTCCAAGTGCCTAACATTTCCGCCGTACTGTCTTCAGCAACTTGTTTGGAAACATCAACACAATCTTCATCAGCTTTTCAATATGCGAACGCCTTTTACGCATACGTACTGGTATTCCCAAACGAAAAAGTTGACAAAAAATATCGAATTCAATTTGCTCGTATCATTTCGATTCATCGTTATAATACCCTACGTACTGAAAAAAGCAATAAACGAACAACGTGATAAATGTTTGTCAGGGGGTATTTCGAACGTCCCTGCTATGCGTACACCTAGGTAAAAATGTAATACGACGTACGGATCACCTGATCACGCAGAAAAATACCTCACTCACTACCTCTCGCTTATAAATGGGTGAAACAGGGATTCGCCAACTGTGCCACGAAGCATTGGCGGCATGCCATAATCAATTCTGCTCGGAGAACATTTATTTTGCATGTGGATAGCGCACTAAAACTCAAATAATTTTGAGGGAAAGCTAAAATATCAAGCCACAATTTCAAAGCAGGTGGTCTTTGAAAAATGAACTCGTATTTTCAGGTTCTTGAATTACTATCTAAAGGAAAGTTCTTGCAATATTCAAATATTGGATAATATTTGCTATGCATTTTGAAAGCACGGTCATACCTCAGGACTAGGGCATCAAAACGAGTTTTCGGTCCCATGCTAAAATCAGGTTTATCCCGGGTTTTAGTATGGGGCCGAAAACCCGTTTCGATGCCCTACTCAGGACCAGCTAATAAACCAACCACCAAGTTAATAAATTTTAAACAAAATCCAGGCGCGCCAGCTGAAAAGAATGGGAACGGAATTAATGCGAAATAAATTTTGTTTCTCAACAAATTTTGAGTGGATTTCCGTCTGAAAATTGCGCACCGATAAGGAAAACTTTGGATGTTGTTAAACGATATAATTGTGCTTACCTATATTACGATTGTGGTTGCGCCAGTCGGCTAGTCTGTTGAAATTGCTCGCGAAATTAATTCTCGCGCTAAGGAGGTTGTGGTTATTAGGTACTCCTCCGACGCTTGGTTTGTGAATACCAAACCTCATACTAGAGCTCTGTTTATATCGCATTTCCTACAGAAATAGAGAACGGCACAGGTACCTAGTTGAAATAGTAATTCCTGGAAATTTTGTTTTTCTTACCCCTCAACTACTCTTTTCTCGTTAATTTCGTTGCGGGATTGAAGACAGTTAAATTGTTTTTTCCGGAATTGCATCGAGCTTCATTGCCTCGGCGCTTTTCTGGTGGTAGTTACAGTTGATTCTGGCTTTCAGGAGTGGCAGTGGTTTAGGAATAATGTGGCGAGCAAGTCCCTTTAAAAAGGTAACTAGTCAAGACTTCACACCACCTTACCATAGATTAAGGAATAGGTAAGAACCTCGGAAAAAATTACTCGGGAATCGATCCGTTTTTAGCATCACGGAGGCGAGCATGCTTTCGACGGAATTTGTTACATAATCATAGAAACGTGAATTCGAAAACCCAAAAAAGTACTGTAGAAGTATTTTAGACACGATTAAGCAATCAGTTCGGTCGTTTAATTAAAACACTTTGTTTACGCCGCCGGCCTTACGGCGACTTTGATAAATTGCCGAGAATTAAAGAGATTCTCCTTTCCTATCGCCTCCTCTTCATCTAAAATGTCCGCCGTTTGATTATGATCTGATTTTGTTTCACAGTTCTAGCAACAGGGATATTGATGGTACCTTTGTATCTATACAATTCTTCAAATGGCTCTTAAATGTTTTTTTTTATTAAAACTTTGAATCTACTTTTAAACCTAGATATAGAACCAACTTCAAGGAAGGATACTATTACCCGTATCTATGGTCAAGTTAAAGTAATTACTTGAGCTTAAGTAATTACTTGGGATTTTTGAATGAATTTAAATGAAGTAAGAATCAAAAGAACAAGAAAAGAAAGCAAAGCTAAGAATTATAACTTTTTACAGTTCTAACATCAAGCAATTACGAAACTACGTAATAAAACTCGTATCTTAAATAATGACATTGACTCGTTTATAGATACGGGTGTTAGTAATAGGTACCCACCTTGTTCCTCGAAATAATACCTACCATTAGAGTTCTATAATGCCTTATTGATGTCCAAAACACTATTCCAAATAAATATCTTTATTATCTACAACAGAAACATCTATTACGATAATAAATAATGCACGTACATTATCTGAACCTCTATCATACAAAGTTTATGACTCGTGAAAATACTTTTCGCACTCCAAGCGTAGATAATGATCAAAAATCACACACAAGGGAGTCGTTCCTATTTCCCTATTAACAGTTCTAATATTTACGAAAATCGAATAGATAAAACGGAGTGGAATCAAAGCTGTAGAATGAAAACAAAGAAGAAAAAACATAGTACTCACTATGAACAGCTCAATAAAGTAAATAAACTAATAACCGCTCAAATATTTGTTGTTTACGGACAGCGGGTTTTCCGACCAAGTCCCGTTTCAGCGGAAAATCACACAATATTATTCTGTAACAAGATTATACCATAATTTTCTACTGAACAAAGAACCAATAGTGTACGGCACTTGTTTTTTACTATTTTTACACCGGTTTTTCTATGGAATCTCAGTTATTTATGTGCTTTGATGTTACGTAATACCTATAAATAGGTATCTCTTTACATTAGTATACTATAGTGCCAAAATTGTTTAAAACCATGAAATCAAACAAATTTTTGGGGTCCAAAGATTATCAGGTTAACACTAAATTTGTCAACACGAACGCCTATTTTACAATTCAATGATTGCGTGGTAAAAGCGAAATGAATGGCCTTTGTCCGGACCCGTGCAGGAGGAAAGGTTAAATTAACAAGGCATCGTTGGTCTTTGGGCATTGCCGAACTCCGGAGCGATTCGTACTGCTGAGCCAAAACGTAAGATGTAGCGTGGCTAGAAAAAGTAAAGGCGGACGGATATCATAAATATACAAAACGGAATAAAACAATTACATGAGGTGCTAAAACCAACGCAGAACAAGAATTGCTATACTTTTTCTATCTAAATATGACAAAGCTATAAGGATCCAAAGAACCTAATCCAAATATTCCTACAAATACACGAAGCCTTCCGAAGAATCGAACGGAACTAGCATTCAAATTTCACCTGAATTTTCTTTTATATCATTTCAAATCTCTGAATACAACATTCGCAATGTCAACGCCAGCAAAAAAGCACTCAGTGTGATTATCAATACATCTTTCCCCCAAACATTTTTCAATAAAACTGTCATACAATTTGTCAGCAAACTAAATGTGTTTCGTTTTCCAATCTTTTCACATGGGCCACTTAACACCATCCAATAACAGAGATTGTGATCGTTTCCATGCGTTCAAAGTTAAATTCCTAATCATAACCGACCAAGAGTTACGAAAACAGGATCGTGCTGTTCTAAATTCCCAGACCAATTTCGCAGTCTGGAAAAAGGTGTTTTAGTCTTACTTTACCAAATAATGATGGCAATGGCAATATGGCAATTTTAGCGTTTTTATTAAGTACATTTTCTATTTTCATCAATACATCTTTGACAGTCGTTACAGGTAGCCAGTGGCCCGAAACTCTGACAGCCAGTCTTACCGAGGGGTATCGTATTACCCAGTACTAACTGGGTTGTGGAGGTCAGATAGGCAATCGGTCCATGTAAAATACTGGTATTCAGCAGCATCCAGTTAGACTGGAAGCCGACCCCAACATAGTTGGGAAAAGGCTAGGCAGATAGTGATGATATTTTCTATTTTCATTGTCTGTAACTGTTGCCTGAAATAAGCAGCATTTGTACACACGCGTGTGAAAATGCGTGCTATGTTATTTTAATTAGACATCTAGAGAATTTTATATGTTTCGCATTCAGGACGAAACTTCAGGTATTTTCAGAAGGTACCTAATTGGGTATCTCTGACATTTTTTATTATTTACCGGTCACACAAATCTTAGTACTATTCCCATGCTCACAGAAAGTTTCAATCCGATTGATCTCAAACATGCCTTGAGTTACGGCCGGTGACCCATCAATACGTTCCTTGACTTGTCTAAAACGATTCGTAAGGTTATCTTCCCACATAGGACATTAAAGCAATTACAACCTTATCAGGTAGTTCGGGGTGTTCCAATTGCGGTACCCAACATCAATTTAAAGGGAGAACAATACGACTTGGCCCCTGTAATTCTCTATAACACCTAAGCGTTTTTCGATGGCACATTACACGGGGCTATCCAGCAGATAAATAAACGATGCTGCCGTTAAATTGTACACATTGTTCGACCTCTTTATGACCTTTCGCAAACAGAAGGTAGACGGCTACCACGATCTTAATTTTAAGCGTCGCCATTTAACGAATTTATATTGCAGCGAGGAAAGCAATAAAAAACTTCGTTAAGCTATTGGGAGGATTACGCAAATTAACTTTAACACTCCCTTTTATTGTTTCGGCTCTTTTAGGTTTTATTATTTATCTGCGATATAAATAAATCACGTCGTCGACGAAGACTGATGGATTTTTTCCAATCTTGGTGTTTGAAATATGCTGATGGGATCAAAACTGTGTAGGTAAGCCTAGCGTAGCATAACGTTTATAGCTGCAATGTACTGCATACCTATATTGTACTGTATTTTCATGGCTTCGCACAGGATTCACATTCGACGTCAGAGTATGAGTTAATTATAAGTTATGGAACCGTTTGTCGTGTCTCCGCAAACTTCTGGTATAATACTACTACTTAGCATACGCAGCCCGCTATGCACGAAGATGGAATGTGTAATGGAATATTTTAAATAAATGCACGTCTCTGAAATTGATCTTATTTAGTTTTCTACAGCGAGACTTTTAACTACACTGAAATTGGAATATTATCAAAGGATAACAAACATTTGAACAAGAGAAAGTACTACGTTACCTACAAAGAAGAATGGCAAACTCATCAGCACTTCCACAAAATATTAATCAAACAACAAAACAAACGACCTAAACCATTTCCAACGTAAAATTTTATTTCAGCATTACCCAGCAGTGTGTAGTAACAGCGCATTCATTCATTGTCACACATGAAATGTTGCTACTAACAACACCTGTTACGAATTCATGTATTTTTTTTTTAAACCAACCGATGCTTCTGTATACGAATAACACATACGTCGGTGTCATTCAGTGATTCCACCTTAGGATATTTTCCGCTAAATCGAGGTATGTTCATCAGGGTTTGCTAGAGTCATTTTAAGCAAAAGATTAAAGTTACGAGTAAAATGCATGATATTCAACAAAAAAGACCACTGAAAACTGAATCAATTCCTGAAAAGGAAAAGAACTGACGTTCCCTTAGACAATCCGAGTAAATGTTTTGTGGGGCATAGAAAACAATTAGTAAATAATTAGTTGTCGTTTTGTAAGAAATATTTAATAATTTAAATAAATTAGTGGAACATTTTGAAAGCGTGTCAGATTTAAGGAATATAAAAGGTGGGAAATCTAAAATGAGAGGGTGGCAACACTGGTGTCATTCGTGCCTGCGATACGACATAGGAGTTGATAAATGACATCATTTATTCCACCCTGCACACCCTTCCGCAGTCCTCGTGTGCACGGCTGTGTCCGCACGTGATATATTAATCCAATCCTGTATGCCGAAACGATCTGTATCGGAATATCATGCTTGTAATCTAAATGTGTTTGATTACGGATTACTTATCCAACCATTACTGTAATCAGCTGTTTGACAAATAAATTATCTTCCTCGTCTTCGTGTTGCTGGCATGACAATAATTAAAATGGTGTTGACCCAAAACTTGCCCAAAACCATGGCTTCGTCTAAAGGACCGCAAAGGTCACTTTAGCTGCGTGTTTGGGGGCACAGAAGGCAGGATAGGAGGCACAACATAGTTTACAATACAATACCTACACAGCTCCACATCCATATCCTGCTGCCGTTCCGAAAAGGTAGCCTCACTTTACGATGTCGGACATATTATGCCATCTTCCCGCTTGGGTTCGGAGACGTTTCAAAAATTTTCAGTGAAACAAGGATGGCGAGGTATTGTAAAAGAAATAGTACGGTATCGGGCCCCTCGAAGTGAAACGATGCTTAGTGTGTTGATATGAACCAATGACTAGCCATAAGTCATATTGGTACCGGTTCGCTGATCGGTTCCAAACTATATATTAACCAGAAAGCAACCATATCAAGTTTAATTATTTATCGGGTGGTTCTGGCCTCCAATAAGTCATCCCGTGCACAGGGACAAGTAAGGAAGGCAATAAGTATGTTATGGAACAATATTGGCAGTCAAGGTCTTCGTGAAAGTCTTTACAATATTGAACAATTTATAAAGCCGTATAGGTAGAAATGTAAATACATATATACACACTACTAATAAAAAACAATGTATGGTCAGCAACAGAAGTCCATTAGCGCCGTCACTTTTAGGTGCATGATAACTGTATTATTATCTACGCAAAATGATTGGTTGGACTTACGTGGCGAAATGTCTTACAAAAAAATAACCGACTTCCAAAAAAAAACAAAAAAATGGAAAATAACGTTACTTTTGGAAGTCGGTGACGATTGTTTGTCATTGACTTTTTTGCCAAGGATTAGCGACTTCCGAAAGTAAAGTTATTTTCCATACTTTTAGTGTTTTATGGAAGTCTGTTATTTTTTTGCAAAAAAGTTTTATTTTACCCTTTTTAACCGATTTTAAAATAAGAAGGAGGTTTTCAATTCGGTATTTTTTGTGTCTGTTACCTCATATCTTAGTCATTTATGAACCGATTTGAAAAATTGATCTTTTGTCTGAAAGGATATACATCCCGATTGGTTCCCTAGAAATTTTATCAAAATCGGTTTAGTAGTTTGGTTTTTAAATCGGCGAAAGTGGCGAATTAGGGAAAGTGTCCCGTTGAAGCCACTGTCGAATTCACACAAGTGTCCAATCAGCGAAAGTGACGAATCAACGCTACTGTCGAATTAACTAAAGTGGAGAGTGAGGGAAAGTGACCAGTGTTAGGGTGGATCCACACAGCGGCCTCGCGGCAAAGCCGACGGCATTGTGCCCCGATGCCGGCGAGGCCGCCGGCATTGGGGGATTCGATCACAGCTTTCGATGAGAGTAGTGCAGAGACCAGAGACATAATAATATTATACATTTTGATATAAGTGGGTATACTTTGTGATTGTGGCTGAGACGAAATTAACACACGAGCTGCTGGGCGATATGGAGCCGGGAACTACAGTGACAAATGCCCACATGTTTCAAACGACGGTTTTCACTTTCGAAGACATATTATAATAATAGAACGAAAATTATTTTTGTCATGAACTATTTATGAAATTAAATGATCCACTATTACTTGGACATATTACACGAATATGTTTTCCATCGATGGCACCTAAACAATTAAGTAGGTACATTCCATGTTACCATAAAAGTTCGCGACACTGAAAGCCACTCTTCTTCTGTGTTTGATAATCTTACATAGCCCGACAAGGTTAACACCAATGCTTGACACACATCGGAAATAATTGAACCAACTATTTGTGGAGAAACTGTGAGTACCTAAAAAAAAATGACTCTCCTATTGCCAAGTATCTCAAAGCTATTGTTAACCGAACTTGGGCTGGTACAGCACTTCTCCAATTAGGATTCGCTTTCGATATTATGGGTCCAGTTAAGCATAATAATGTTTCAAAATCTTCACTAGAAACCCTCAGAAACAATTCATATTTTGAACGGACAGTTCTTCGGTTTATGTCATCCATTTTAAACTCTTGAAGCATGTTGGGAACATCACGCCTATTTCGTAGGCTTGGTCTCATCCAAAATCTTCTTTTGCAATTTTTTTTCTTTCGATAGAGAATATACACCAAAATTGCAGCAGCAATTGCGATGTTATCGTCCATTTTTGTCTCCAGTATCTGCGTACACGTCTTGCTTCACCGAAAGTCACAAGATAACTAAAAATATCGATTCACAGCCGCGCTTGCCGCGTTTGCCGGCGGTGCTTGCCGCGTCTGCCGGCGGCACTTGCCGGCGGTTTTTGGCGGCTTTGCTTCTGGTCAAGCCGCCGACAATGCCGCCGGCAGTGCCGCCGGGCTGTGTGGACCCACCATTACGCGGACTCATAAATACGTATCTAAGAAAAAGAAAATAATACATCTACACCCAACGTCATCACAATGTTATTAACCTTAGCTTAGCATAGTAATCTTAGCTGGTAATGTGCCCAAGAAATTAAAGTAGGTACTAGGTACAAGTAACTTTTATGGTGATATTTTTTTCAAAGATATTTGAATCATCACCTGCCTAGGCAGACTGAGTCGAGTCAACTCGAGTTGCAGCCCGAGTTGATAACCGGGTCAACTCGAGTTACTCGAGTTACCAAAAAGTCGACTCGGCCCATCGCTACATTTCCCAAATATGTTGCAGTCAGCTTCTAGTCACTGGATGCAGCTGAATACCAGTATTTTACACAGTGTTTTTTTTTAGGAGCGATTACCTATCTGACCGCCTTAACCCAGTTAGTACTAGGACTACTAAATGACTTTCGGGCCACTGATTACATGTAAAGAAGGTCGAAGAACCACAAGATGAGAGCCGAGACCAACGGCTTAACGTGCTTTCCGATGCACGGAGGAAACTCGGTATGTAATGGGTTGTCATCCAACCACAGATCAACCTACGCAAGCGCAGCTTAACCTGAAGATTTATCCAAGCGGCTGTTATTGAAGATTGATGTTACTGAAGATTTAGCCACGGGCCCCTTCAAGATATTTGAATATCCAAATTAAATGAACGGTTATTTTTCAGGCTTGTTGTATTATTCAACAATATTTCAAAAAGGTCCTAAGATTATTAAAAACAATAAAAATGTCCACAATATTATCATGCAAAATATACTATAAAAACTAAGCAGTATTTACTACCCAGACATCTCTTTAATCATGGAAACGAGTTTACCAAGATAGTCGGTTAGAAAACCTTTTTGACAATTTAGTTTTCTAACTCGACTAAAATGAATTCTACATCTGACAGCTGTCAGTGCCATTACGGGAAAATAAACTAAGCAAATTATTATTGTACTGTGTACAAACAAATTCACAAATCGCAAGTTTTTACAATAAAATGTGGAAAAGAATTAAAGAAACCCAATATTTCCTTTTGTTTTCACAAGAACGTAGATATGAAATATGCGTCACGGATTATATAAGTGTCTGGACTACATTGTTTTCTGAAAAATCATTTCTTGATCAACTCAAGGTAATAGTCTCCTAATTTATCTGAATTTCTGCTAATGAGACAGTTTTAAAACCATCAACAGTATATTCGAGTTGATGCTAATCGTACATTTACGAAACCTCGTTTGATTCCAGTAGCTGAGATGTGAATTGCAGTTTGTGTGCTCAAAACAATGACCAACTGATTACATACCTCACTATATTAGCAGTAGAAGTAGAATGTTTGACTAGCGGCCTTTCGTATTATTCGTCATCATCATTCTCCTGCTATATCCCAATTTATTTAGGGTGGGCGTAGTTTTCTTCCATACTCACTTAGATTCTCACCCCCTTTCTAGCTTTAACAAGTTTTACACAAACTATCAATCGTTTCTACGATGTTTCCCTATACTTATAGCCATCACATTATATAAGCAATATAAAAAAGAAACATTCTAATTTTGAATTTAACTTTTTCAGGAAAGCAATGACGGCCTGGAACTACCACATGATAATGAGTTCATTCAAAAAGGAGTTCAGTTATTAACAAATCCCGAAAACCTGAAGAAATTTATTATAGAAAAGAAAGAAAATGGTAAAATATTGTTTATTAGTATGACAAAATCATTTGGATTTCCTTTTTACCTTGAATGTACACTTTCAAAGGGCTCGGAGGAATTGGTAAGTATTAAAATGGCAATTATTTCTAAATTATTGATTACTATACGTTATGACCTGTACGAGTTTGAACCTTTAGTTAATACTATAAGTTCCTACTCCTGCACCTCTGCAGTGTACATAAAATGTATTGATAAACATAGACTTCACCTCTGACATATTGTAATAAAAGAGCCCTGATTTTTAGCTGTAGTTTTCTTTCTTCTTTTTTCAATAAATAATAAAGCTGTTTCTACTTTACAGTATTTCCAAAAAGTTACTCGACAACTGTTGAAAATAATTTGTGACTTGCGAGATAGTCAGAGTGAGTTGAGACGCTTGCTCATAAAGAAAGACAGTGAAATAGAAGAGTACAAATGTGAGGGTGGAGAGATAGTCTTGAGTAAGTGTTCTTATAAATCTACCGATTAACCTTCCATTTAATGTAGATCTACGTTAGAAAATAAGTTACCGTAGTCTGCCAGAGCATATTATATCATGCGTAATTTTTGAACACGTTGCCACATGCGTGCCCTATTCCGCAGCAGACAGAGCATTCGGTGCGCGGTGTCGCTCGGCATGCGAGAGGTTAACAACAACATGGTAAAAATATAATTATAAAGTGTTCAACCACAGTAATAATGGTCAATAATATCACAGTCACCATCCGTTACAAACAGATTAGTAATTCCAATACAAAGGAAAGAACCTACCACAGTTCATGCTTCATTTATTCATTCTTTTTTGACATAGGTAAGCCATTTATATAATTCCATGCATAGGAAATTGCACCCGTTTCTTTTCTATCTTCAAATCTGAAAGTATGAGTATTAGTGTCTTAAAAATACCTAATTTAATTTCAGGACATCTGAAAACCATAGCATTCAATGATGCAGCGCATATGAAAAAACACAAGGTGTATGAAGATAATTTTGGTGCATCCAGTGCATCCACATGCTTACTTCAGGAAGCCATTGAGATCCTGGAGAAAAATGTTCTGTAAGTAGCGTAATGTTTTATTCATGATGTTATGCTATAATATCCAGTAGTAATCTTCTAGTAATAAATTCTAACTTACAAATATACTACTTAACTCAAACAAACCAAACTGAACCGAACCGTTCTGTATCAATTTTGGTGTACAATAAAGTATATTCTATTCTATTCTAAACCACACCTCATCCAATCGCAGGCTATTGCTGGACGTAGGCCTCACTCAAATTGTGCCACATCACCCTGTCCTCGGCCTTCTGCTTCCAGTGTGACCCAACCCAGCCTTCTTTTAAAAGTCATTGGTGCATCATAGCATGATGGCGACCCACACTCGCAATGTATTGTTTTCAAAATAAAACCTGAAAGCTGACATTAAAAGCTTCAGAAAATCAAAATATTTATATTTACACTCTTAATTCTATATTTTCCAGGAAACAAGAAGCAAATGAAAATCAGACTCCTGGGCCAAGTATAAAAGCAGAGCCTGTATCTGTCATTAAAACCGAGCCTGGCCATGTTGTAAAAATGGAGCCAGACACAACTGCAACAACTGAATCCATTCTTCTAAAAGTGGAGCCTAAAACAGAAGTAGCCGAAGAATCTAATGTGCCAATTATAACCGCATCAGTGAGTTGTAAACAGGAAATAAAAAAAGAAACAGCAAGAGCCCATGTCCCAAGAAAAAGGTCGAAGTTTAATTTTTGATACCAAAGATTTTCTTTGACAGGTTTATATAAATTATACTTAATTATGGTACCTATCATGAAATACATTTAGAGGTAATTTTTTTTTAATTTAATGAAATTATTTAGTTAGATTTTTTATAAACTGTTTTTTGTTACTGCTGGTCAATAGAATGTATTGATGTTAGCATTTTAAAATGCAATAATATAAAATTATTATGTATGCCTACATAATTTTCTTATTTTTTCTCATGAAATAAGTTCTTAGTTCTTAGGGGTGCTACACAGTTGTTTGTGCTGGCTTGGCTCAAAGCAGCTTTTTCCTGAACTTTTGTTAATCCATCCAAGTATTTATGTTCGATTTTGACTCTGGGTTTGTGCCGAATCATTTCAAACAAATACTTGTGTAGAACCCTTATTATTTTTTATTTTTCTCACGGAATTTGTCATATTTATTATGTCGAAATAAAATAAACCTTATTATTTATATGAAAACTTTTATTATACATTGAACGTTTAAAATCTAATGTTAGTTTAGTTGTGCTAGTGTAAAAATTGTCACAGCTAGTGCGATGTATTGGAGATTCGTCTAACAATTTAACGGAACAAAGACTAAGCTTAGTAATACCTTTTTTAATTAATAATACAGTAAGTACAAGTAACTTAATTTATGTATTATTATGATGAAATGCGTTAATAACTAGTACTGTTCAGCACTTTAGCTGATATGGAACATTACTATATCAATGTTATGAGTTTCCTCTGAAGTGTTTCATATATGAAAAAACAGTGTTTTAGTGCTAAAAATGTATTCGTTGTACAATAGCATAATTATTAAGCGTACTTTTAACTCACGAAGCATTCTTAAGCATAAGGTTATGTTGTGTTCTAAATTTTTTGGCAGTGTCGATTCTTCACTCTTATTTCGGATAGCAGTTGCACTCTTGTCGCCCGGCACCACCACAACCACAAATCACTAAATGGGTTGTGGGTAAGTTAAAACTATTCAGACATCTTCAATCAAACGATCGATAGAAACAGAACGATAGTCTAAAATCGTTTAGCACTAAATATAATTAATTATCTGTGGTACAAGTGGCCCTCAGTATGGAATGGAATAGTGTTGTTACATCTTCAGTCAGTTTTGTTTTTCACTGTCCAGCAGTCTGTTTTGGGACCAGCCCTTTCAGATGATCGATTTTTCTTCTTACTGTGAATTTTATTCTGCTACATAACACCTATAATTTTAATGACCTATACCAACCTTTGTTTGAATGTAAAACGATGTCCATGAATGTTTATTTGCCTTTTGAATGCTTTTGAAATGACCGATGACCGAAGGAATAACTTGATCTCTCCACCAAGTTTTAATGCACTCTAATGACTTAATTTAATATCAAGGCTTATAAATATTTCTCCAATCCAAACGCACTAGTTGCAACCTTCCGCCAAACGGGAATGCAATTATTAACAAACGCATCTAATACATAATGACTTCTATTTTTTTTTAAATTCGTTAGGTATAATAATGTGCTTTTTATTGAGTCTATAAAATTTGCTGAGCAAGTCTGATAGTAGCGTAGGCTTTATTTTTAAATACATTTAAACCTACAACATTAAAGGCCTTCTCAGTGTCCGTGGTTTTTTAAGTAATAATTTTAAAGAAGATAAATAGGACCATCTCAATTAAAGTCTTGATATTTCATTGACGGGGTGTTTGTGGTCAAGTTTTTTTTATGAAAAACATTGGCAAAGACTGTTACAAGTCACTTTTATTTCCGTCTTCCAATTTAGTCTCCGTATTTTATATTTGTATAAGTTACGAACAACTCCATCATACACATCTTATATTTCCTCTTTATCCTTGATAACTCCAAAAACTCATTGAGGCCAATTTTTTTTTTAATTTTACTGGTCTCAGAACCTAACTTCCTATCAACCAAAGTATCTTATGAGTTGGTTTTATTAGTGAAATTTGAACTTTATTGTAATCTCCTTAAAATTGACATTAACACCATATTGATTTACTACATGAAACTTGAGTATCGCTATGAGTAGGTATAAATAGAATAGTATTAAGTAATGAAATTACAACTATGATTCCTATATCTAACTTATTTCACATGATTTTCTCAAAATTTCACCAATAATAACAAGTCAATATTTCTTTGAATGTTCATAATTGCTGGTCTATTTATCTTCTTTTAATATGATAAATATAACTATTGCTCTTCGAGGAACAGAAAACATGGAATGAGATTCCTAATAACACTTCAATATTGGTGCATTCAGAAATCACGACAGGTCTTACACGCAGCAGGGTCTAGACGCACCCTTGTGACATGCCTCACGGATTTCATCACATTTTATATGAGAGAATTGACAAATCCCATGACAGTTATGTCTCGTCACAACAGGGCGTACTAGGCGGCCAAGTTAGCACACAGAATGCAAAAAGCGATCACTCCTACCCTCTTACCGTACTACGTTTTAAAACCATTTATGTAAGAAGTAAAAACGAACTAAAGTCTAAATGTTATTTTTAGCGGTAAGAGGGCTTTAGTTCAAGACTTCATAGAACCGTTTTCTGATTAGTCAGCGAACTGGTAAATAGTTGACCAATGAGAAAACGGTTTTGTTTGATCGTCCTGACGCATGATTTGGGCGCTAGCCAATGTTTACAACTGAGATATCGGCCCTCCAATAATATTTTTGATGCTGCGTTAGGCTTTTATAATTTTGGCGCAAAAATTGTAATATTCCACTTGAGCCTGCCGTTTTTTATCCTTGAGACTCCCAAGTTGTTTTTCTCAATATTCGAAGCCTTTTTGCAACTGCGGTGTTTGCAAAAGTTTTCTTATTTTTTTTTTTGCAGCAGCAACACTTATGCTAATGCTATTGCAAAAGCCGACAAAAAAAAATTAAACAATAAACCAGTCAACCCGTATCTCAGATGAAAACACAGCCCACATCATTCGCCTGCAAACAAATGCTGCGGTCTACATGAACGCAGGAATGCTACAAATACATTAGGCTAACAGCTACACTTTGACACATCTGTCTCCGATTCTGAGGGCTTTATTACGTTGTCCCTTTCCTTCAGTTCGAAGGCATCCGCCTGAAAAGAAGAGAAGGTAGTATTAATACAGATAGGTGCCTGAAGATGATTTTGAGCCGTCTGATCATAGAATTATGAACTCTTTTCCTACTTTTTTTATTATTGTCAGTTCATTTTGGTGGTTTATGGAGAGTAGCGAGCAATCGTCTCTATGAATAGAATCAGGTCAATGCTGGCTGTTTCCCATAGGCCACACATGTCACCTCTTGAGTTTTAGTTTTCAGCTGGGTGTAGGAGGACTTCTCTACCAACAACGTGTTGCGCCAACCCCAAGTAGAATGGGACAAGGGCAGGAAGATGATAAGGGCTACTCTACCATGGGACCTAATTTTCTCCCTTCAGCCGAATCATCGACGGGAGGTACTTTCGTTATACGTGTAGTGGTCATCGCCTTATTGCGTAGGGTCTTGCAAAACGGTAATTTTTCTTGCTCAAGATAAGAAGAAAACAAAACGTTGGGAACATACCTTGGTCTCCCGGTATTCTCTAATTTTCCTGGCTAACGTCAGAAACGCTTCCTCTATGTTTATGTTGCTTTTACACGATACCTCGAAAAACGGCATGTCGAAGTCATCCGCTATCTGTAATTGATATTTTTGTATTTTTAAGAACGTTTCCCGACAAAAATTGGTGTCTGCAAATGGGTTCTCTGTTAGTTGTACCAGAATTTTCGTACTTGGGGTAAATAAAAGGAATTTCATCTAGGTTGATCGAAAAACAATACTCTGATAGATACGTACCTAGTTGCTTGTTCTGATGACACCGCACGATACTTAGGATAGCACAATTTTAACTAAAGCTAGGTAGTTTCGGTACTATAATTGGGTAAAGGTTATTGTTGCTTACGAATAAAGACCCAGCCTTGATCATCATCAATTTGGAGATGACCTGGCGTTTGGGCACTAATTGTAATTACAAGAACATGATTGCTTTGGTGGTTATTTTTGAAAAGCGTGATTTTTTATAAAGTGTCCAAATATAGCGATGTGGGAAAAATCATCAATTCTTTTCGAGGTCATTGATATTTCACGGCTACAAACCGCCCTGGTTTGTTAAAAAAAAACTACAAAATTACCTTTTGGCCCCTCTCTTTAGGCACTGCTCTATGGTTCTCGTGGACATCACACTTGTTGCCAACTAAGACCTTGATCACATCGGGAGATGCATACTGGAAATAGAAAACCACATACATTATTGATTTGAAGGAAAAAATACATCAGCTCTTTTACGTGGAACAACTACTATTTTTGTTGAAATAAATGTTCTCGATCCTTCGTTACACAAGACAGGCTGACTCACTTCTTTCATTGGAATCGATGAATAAGTTCACAAGCTTTCAGACAACCTTCCTACCTGCATGTGGCTAAATAGGGTTTCGTTAGGCAGTTAAAAAATCGATCCAAAATCAAGCTAGGGTCGACCTTTTTTTTTTATTCTTTTTTATTTAAGGGATTTTTGTACACAAATGCGACGATGTCAATCCCATCGTACTTTTACATATATCAACTTACTTCCTAAACAGGGTCGGCCTTTCAAAGCGTAATAGACTAACCATTTGTGTATTAAATTGCTCAAAAAGCAAAATGATTAGACTCGTCCATCAACATCACATTAAATGAATCTACCTGACCTAACTATTGGTATTATTCTCAATCAAACTCAAGTATAGAAAACGGTTTTATAAAATATTTTATCAAGGTGAGTTATGATTTGTCATTGAATCAAAAAAATAAAATACCATTAGATATAGGTACCTCTTGAGATTACAATATATCTAACGGTACCGTAATCGTTTTTGCCTTGTGCATAGACAAATGGATGGCTATCAAGTAATTGAACATTTATAGATTTTTTCAATCACGTTACATGAATGCACATCTCATCAAAATGAAAAATATTGTCAGATATAACGGAACACAGCTAATCAGCGGTTATTTTTAATTTTATTTTTACTATCTCACCTCTTGAATGTTCCTCAGCCAATACGACAGATGATTGAATGACTCCAGATTGGTGATATCATACATGAGTATTATGCCCATGGCTCCGCGATAGTACGCCGTGGTGAGTGTTCGAAACCTCTCTTGTCCAGCAGTGTCCCATATTTGGAGTTTGATTGGCACGCCGTCTAAGTTTATTATCTTCTGTTTGAAATCTATGCCTGGAAACGTTATATAAGTGTGGTTAGACGCAACAGTGCCTATTGTGTGCCAATTTCGTAATACACTGCCTAATATTCGTTACTAGGGTAGTAGATACCTAGGTACTAGTTATGGTATCTACATGTTTTCGCTGTAGGAAGGTATTGACAGACTCATTGTTATTGTAATAACGTCTGATGAGATGTATGACGCGGTCTGTCGTAGAATTGGCGACGAGGCCGCAATTTTGATTTAAATAGGAGAAAATTGCCACCACTTAGGACAGAGGCTTGAAACTTTGAACTTTTCTCTCGAGGTTAAAAATTAAAATAACTTGATCCTCTGTTTTTATTCATGAATTATCTTTGTGAGACGTTTGAGAATGGTTTGGTACCGACTTTCAATTATTGATTACCTACTGATACAAAAAAAAGAAAATAGGTACAACAGAAAACACAAAATCGAAATTCGAATCCTTAAAATAATCGCCAATCTACCGTTTAAATTAAGCGTCTGAAGTCGCGGTTTAAATACGTAGGGTACCTTCTATTTGATCTAAGGTGAGTAGGTAGGCGAGAGCAAAAAAAAAGAAATTCAACGTCTACACAATTATTTATTAGAAAATGCCTCAAACCCAGTTCAATGAAATTTTGTGGGTCTACCGATTTTTTAAAATTTAGTTCATTTGGATACTTAGATGATTATTTCTAAAAAAAATACAGATACACTGAAAATCGTAACGACCTCCATTTTAAAAACATTGTCAGAAGTCTGAAGTTTTCAATTATCTTTAATGCACTCGTGAAAATACCCAGACTTTGTCTAAGTTTAGGGACCTAATAAAATGCACTTTGAAAACTAACATAAAAGCTTCGGATGACACCTTATCTCCTAAAAGCTTTAGCGAAGTGCTTTGCACTTAGACACAAAAAGCTTCTCTTAAGATTTTGAAGCCCCTACATCGTTTAGCAGCCAGGTTTGTCGTGGTTTCGAGCAAAAAATATACAAAACACAATTCGTATAAACGAGTTATTCCCATGTATTTGACTCCATACCTTAGTAAGGTTGGTCGGGCACTAACTTAACTGTAAAATGGTCGGGAAAGAGTAGTCTTGAGCATAGAAATATTTAAAAGGCTATTTCACATCACATGTACCATTGTTTCCCGCTTTACATCCGCAATATAAAATATAATCGCAGATTCGTTAAGTTACAAAACGCCACTAAAATACAGCATCACTTGTCTCACAAAGGCTCGTAAAACTAAAAATAAATAAGTTTGCTTACCTATAGTGGATATGTATATATCGTAATACCGCTCGTCACAATATCTATGCACGATACACGTTTTACCTACATTAGAATCACCTAAAACTAGTAATTTATACGTTGCAGAAAAATCTAAAGCCATTTTTGTTTACTTTGTTGTTGGTACGCGAGCGATGGCCCAAAACATAGGTGGAACTGTCAAAGTGAGAAAAATCAATGAGGGTAAGTGCGCATGTGCGGGGTCGCCCGTTGTCTTACCTTGCAACAAGTAAGTATAACTACTAGCACAGCTCGTATAGCCAGGGTTTCCCTGCACCGGTCACTGACTTGTAATAAACCCAACTGTTTGAAAGAGAATGGCGTTTTGTGTAATAATAATTAAAGACTTATTATTTTAGTTGCGCTCAGTGAACATCAACATGAATAAATTAGAATGCTAACATTATTTTTTATTCTTAAGTAGGTCTTCCAAAATGCGCCCGAGAACTATTCTGTAATACCTATAATATAATTTTCTTTAAAATCATTTGAATATACATAGAACGAAACACGTTACAAATTCACTGATACTTTCTGTGATACACCTAATAAAATTGAACTAGACATAACAAATTAGGTCGAATGAATTGACCTCATAAACAATGTATACGAACGAGAAACCTCAGGTGCGACCGTAATCTAGCATTGTCTTTATGGCCCTGTATTTCATTTATTTCACTGTATTACATTTATGTCTGACGAGACTTCTAAAAAGAAGAATCCTTGCTTGACTCATCTGTAGGTTTGATACTTCGATGGATTGAATATCTGTCGCTGCGATCATTTGATCAGATGTTGAGATGGTTTGAGTCCATCATCATCTACAGTATGTAGTGACGGTTGGCCGAATAATTTTTTATCCGACTGCGGCGAAACGCAAAAGGAGGGTAACTTGATATATTTAGTTTAAAGCTGATAGAAAGCTTAGTGCACTGTCTCGGTGATACTTATTCGTTTAAAGAGGGTGTTTGTTTTCACATCGATTAGCACTTTTGATAGTAAAAACGACAGAATTTAACCGTGGACCTTTGCTTTGACTGCAATTAAATGATGCAAAAAACCGTTATCAATCTTTATCAGAAGCCAATGAAAGTCTCTGGTAGATACATAATTTATTAGTTTAACCACTTATCCCAGCGTTTAATGCGAGTTTAATGGAATTTAAGCCGAGTAACGAAGAGAATATTATTTTAAACCACGTGGTCCGAATGACTAGTTCTTTTAAAAACAAAAATTCTCTTTTCGTTTTTAGTCAAGTCTCGGGTGTACGGTTCATGCATAATTTTTCAACTACAGTAGATTGGCTAAAATACGCAGTATCATAAACTTGGCTGATTTACTGAAGCTTGCTGCAATGCAACCAAGTGCATACCCATCAGCGATTGCTTGTGGATAATTAAGCAGGTACATAAGTCACTTTAGCAAGAATTACAGCTAGCGCCTCGGTCTGTAGTGTTTTACGTACGATTTAAACATAACTGGCGAAATGTGGGTGTGCTTGTTAGGTACACCTCTGCGTAACCCTTCGGGGAATAAAAGGCGTTACCGAGTGTATGGTGGTACAAATTCGAAAACAAACGATGATCACAAAGCAGGTTCATCTTAGATTTTATTGGGAAATCTTGGTATTTACTGTAGTTCGCTTTATTATTAAATATTTCGATTGGCTTTTACAGTAACATTGTACTGATTGGTTAAGTATTTCCAAGTTGCTTCGTTTCTGTCAGTTGGACACTTAAGAATCACACTTGAGTAAATTAAATCTAAATACACTTCAGTATCCCCTCAAGCTCCAACCCTCTAGAAGTAAGACAAACTACAAACATCACAAAAAATCCATTAGAGGCGAAGTCTAGACATGTTTACTCCGGATATGTGGGAGTGCAAACATTCAGGGTTCCATTTAACGTACTTAAATCCACAATAGCATTCCTACAATCAGTTCGATACATCTCGTAGCCCTGTGTGTATGTAAATGCCTTATGTATTAAATGGCCAGGTCTCTGTAGATTCCTTATCTCACCCTTTGTTTCACTATGTCTGTATTTTCGTCTGCCTTCCAAGGTACCTTCAAGGTTACATTTTATTATGCATGTAAATAGGCGATGAGTATTTTCACTTTTTGTTTTTGCATTTTTGGTGGCACAAAGGAATTTGTGATGTCTTCATCTGTTTGGTGTTATAATGTTATGAAAGCTTGTCCGCATTTTGTTCGAAGAATGAGGATGAGGAAGCAAACTTGCTCCAATGCAGGAAATGCTTGCAATATTTCGTCAAATTTTTGAGGTCCGTTCGTCCATAACTTTGCAAGAAAAACAATCAATCTAATTGTACGTACCGACGATGGTGCGTAATGGAACAAAAATAAAGCAGGAAGATATTATAAAGTAAGTAGTTCAACCTAAAATAGTTTATTACCTAGAAGCAACACCTACTTCTACTCCACCATACTAATGTAAACACGAACAGCCAATAAAGCCCGCACAAACTAATACGTTACGTATACTGACATCTTATTGGAAACGATAAAACATCAAGGCTGTTGACCTTGAACGCAGACGCAATGTTTACCGTAGGTCAGTGACGCCAATTATGTATAATGCTGCCGCACGGTGCCACTCGCAACTGTTCCGCTACTGCCTACTTAGCACTATATACGATCGTTCCAATGTTAAAGAAAACCCTATATGGAAATAATGACTAATCAAAGCGAGAACTGTTAACTGTTGACCCAGTTAACAGTGACAATTTTGAAATTGGATACCTTGGTGTAGATTTACCTAGTTTTGATATCTAGGCTACAAATGTTGTGTCTGAGATACTTATTGATATCTGAATGTTTCCTAACAAACCATCAATCAATGTCATTGTTGTAAACTGCGTTCCAATTGCGCTATTTCTCATCAGTGTCAACACTCGGTCGGGCACTCAGGTCAAAGCGAGGTGCGAACGCGTGAAGGTGTATGGCACGCATACATTCCGGTCGTAAGATGCGGTGGCGCCGGCCCACGACGTGCAGGAAGAACAACAACTTCATTTGTCAAACAACCGCAAGCCGGGGAGCGACGCGCAGCCGCCGGCGCAGCTTGATGTATTGCAAATGGCGGTAATTTTGAAGTTCGCGTTCCGTTTGCTATTCAAAACAGCACAAACTGCCACCGTTCTACGTTTCCCTATAATTTCCCTGCAAATGACGAACCATCTGTTGTTTAACTGCCACTCAGGTGTATCCGAATGGATTCGTTGTAACACCCCACCCTTTCTTAGGTAATAAGCTACAATTTTGATAATTTACTCAAAGGGAAAGCAGGGTTCGTATTGCTTGGAGTTTGTTTATTGAAACTTAAACACCTGCTACGTCCTGGAGCGTTGGAAATGCTTTATCATGTTATTATCTGAGGTAAAGCTATCATTAGTGCTATAAATATTTGTATAGTTGAAGGAAAGTGGATCTGATCTTATACACTATCATCATCACCTAGCTATTGATCTATTATACAAAGGAACCAATTAGTTGTTTGGAAAACCGTGAGTATTCCGTAATGAGTAATGACTGGCCAGTTTGCTGCTCACTATCGTCATCGTCTCGCTATAATATCTATTAGACTATCACTTTCGGTCGCCGAGTGCTCTATTGTCTGCGATATGATCTTTTTTTCTTTTAATGAGCCTGTAGATCCGGCTGATCGTTACCTAATCGGGTACATTGACGCACTTGTGGGAACTTCGGGTTAAGCAATTTGTTTCACACTAATCTTGGATCGCGATGTTGCCTGCATGGTCGTTGTTTCGTAACCTGTGAGGATAAAGTTTGATTTCTAACCAAGGTATCGCCTAGCTAAATAGAAATCCAATGTTTATTACTATCATGGAAGATACAGCGATACGTCCAATCATACCTATAAACTAACTTGGCGCCCAACACAATGCAGAACTACAACGCGAAAGTTATTCATACACGTTCAACACAGAATCTGACATACATATGAAAAATGTATGGGATCAGCGTCTGGCACAGATTTCCCGAAAAAATATTCGATATGACTCAGATTTTTTCATACAATATCCAGTTTACTGACAGCCTCATGTCTCTTTTTACAAACTGTTACTGATCCAATTTTAGGCGTTTGTATATCAGATTTTGTATCCTTGAAATCATCATTTATTTTATAAAGACAATGAACAGATGTTGTACAATGACTAAGTTACAAATTCGTTTTTCTTAGACAACTGGTAAATCTCTTTTAAAATAATATATGATTTCTGGCGAGTCTGGAACTACGTTGATTTATTTATCTTCATGTCTAAAGTTCTAGTTTATATCAAGTGTATGAAAACACCGGCTTGCTAAATTGAACTTTTTCACATAGGAAGTATTTACTTTTCAAATTGAATTGTATCGTATGACAAGTTGTTTTAGCGATTGCACTTACACAATTTTATAGTTTTACGCATTTCAAACAATGGCTTCTAAAGTTCAAGCTTTACAACAGAAAAAAGGGCTAAAGGATCATGGATCGATTATGTTTACCACTAGGTACTTCATTGAGCCTGAGCTTGTTATTAGGTATTATACATACATATACATACGCAGCTACCTATATGAAACTTTATAGTGGTCAGGAGGTAGATTCATATGCCGTTGCAGCTTCATCGTTAACATCCGTAGACATAGCATTGTATAGTTTAACATCCTGTAGGTAACCGCAAGCTCGAAAACCTCTATCGCATCCACGAATAGTTTCACAAAGGCAGCATCAATCGTACTTCAGAGACACAATTCAATTGGCCACACACTCCTATGCATCGTCCACAATGCACATATTTTCCCCCGTACATGAATCTTTTGTGTAACTCGGCACGTTTGCAAGTGTAGAGGTCGGTGGCTGAGGTCACTCTTTCGCGACGGGTTCCGGGAACATATGACAGGTCTCTCATTGTTCGCAAATTGTTCTGCGCAAGGTCCTCGTGTAAATGTCAATTCGGCGCCGGCGCCGACGCGGCCACCGCCAGTTGGTTAACAGAACTGTTTGCTATCGCTAAATATAGAATAAGGACGAGTTTGCATTCTTTTTATGAGGAAAAATAAATCATGGATGCTGTGTGTGTTTAGTTTTGTTTTTACGGTTCTGTAAATGTCTTCTGTCGCCATTGATGGTGGATGCGAATAGAGAAACAGAAAAACCACAGCTACATCCGATTTTAAATAGGTATAACAATGAGTTTGTTCGAGATCAGCCAGCTAACAAAGGTATTGTCACAAAAATCCATAACTGACGGCTGAAAATAATGAGAAATATATGTATTTGTCTGGTTGCTGAGAGTGAATCAACGGAAAAGACAAAAAAGGCAAGCTAAAGGAAACTGATTGAAGACAGTTATCTAGTTTATTACAAGGCCTGCTGTGTGGTAGGTGGTCCTAATATAGATGATCCTAGTGTAGCCGTAGACCATGAAGTATTTCAATTTAAAATAGAAAAAATAAACACGTCTTCTAAAATTGTAATAAGCAGAAACAATAACAATATACAAAGAAAATAGCAACAGAAAGCTTTAAATTTGCTAGAATTACTAGAAACGGCCATAAACAAATCTTCACGCGATACGCATATAAATACTGGGTAATCGAAGGATATATTTATTTGTTTAATGACTCGCTTGGTACGAAAGAACTAGTCTTGCACGGGCCAAGAAACAACTTCTATTTGTGTTCAAGATTGATACCAGTTGGAATCAAGTAGATACTAGTACCTACTACGTATCGGGGAACACTCATATCTGAATACAGTGAATAGATACATGCGATGAAGCCTGTTAATCATACGTTAGTCAATGTATCTATGATCTAAGTTACTGCCTATGTAATTTAATAGTGTGCGTCCTTTTAGCACTTAAATGGATAATATATCAAAGTCAAAGATCGACTCTTCAATGGGACGTGTAATGAATACTGGTGTGCGTTAAGGAAGTCATGGTACATTGAATTATTAATTACTAGATGTTCTTTGTTGTTCTTATTTAACTGTGGTTCTAGTTGTAAAATAGGACTATAGTGTTTCCACTGCAGGTACACAGGCCTCCTCTTTAAGAGAGGAAAAGGTATGTAATACATACACGCTAGGGCAGGTTGGTAGGTGTCACATGTCTTCGAATTTTTGGTCTTAGAACATTCTGGTTTCCTCACGATGTTTTCCTAAACCGTTTTTAGATTTTTGGTGATGAAATAAATGCCACAAAGTAATGCGCCTGGTTGGGTTGAGACCGTAACCACTGGCTCCCTACTACTTTTCGTTTTTTTGTTTGTGGAATGTCCTTTCAATTCTTTAGTCTCTGGTAATGTCTCATTGTCGTCAAAGACAGTGAGTCGTGGTCCTTTGCTTAACATGGTCTCTCTGTAAAGGGAGATATCGTCGTCAGGCAAAACAAGAACTACGCAAGGGCTAGTGCTCCCATAGTTAGCTTGTTCCACTGGTGAATCTGTTCTGTTTCTTCTGATGAATATATTGCAACTGAAGTCAATAATCAATAATAATAATCTGACGTCTTGGTATTATTTATTATCCTAGCCTTTTATACAAGGGCCACCACTGTCTGTGACTAATTGATTTTCCTATAATGTGAAAATGACTTGCTGGAGTTTAACCATTACTATATATTTGTATTTTTTGGCTTCGAAACATTACAGATGTAACCTAAAGCGAGTTGAAATTAAATTCACAGTAAAAATAAATAACATTTCTACAGGTGATGTAGCAGACAAGTTTTGTACTTCACCACAACACATTATTTTTACTTCCTTATATATTACAATTCTTTTCCGAGTTCATAATACTAGTCCATTCCAAATGCAAATGATTTCTATGAGACTGTCTCCATTGATAGCACACAATGGGCAAATCATGCGCACCATCAGAGGGATGGCGGAAATACGACACCGCACCGGTATGATGTTGCGCTTTTCACAATGAACACTATGGCGTTTTGAAATGTCACATAGAAAAGAACTTTGATCAGTTTCGTAAATGGACATTTGAACAGTTTGACATGTTACAAGCATCGACCATAAGAGAGGTTTAATGTAATAACTTTCGCTACTGATTAGGTTTTTAAAAAGGTCAGCGAAATTTATTGCCTTTAACGCTGAACTTCATTGATGTCAAATTCAAATTCATTATTATTATTGCATTTGCAATTCCCATGACTGATTTTGAATGTTATGTCACAATTTGCCAATATTTTACACACCTACAGACTTTTTCTAAAAATGATGTCTACCGTACGTTATAGACCTATTATTTGTTATTACTGAACGTAGTATCTCTAAAGCAGCCTTGGAGATATTACTACGTTCAGTACTTAACTGCATAAATATGTATACGGGTTGGAAGGGACGCCGACGCGAAAACGGAAAACAGAAATTTTCCGTCGGTTATTAAAAAAAAAACAGCTGTTCCATACATTTTGACAGTGTAGGTATTGCACTTTTGTAGGAAACAGCAGATTTTTTTTTAATAACCGACGAAAAATTTGTATGATGGTTCAGAATGATGTACTGAGGATATGTTTCCGTTTTCGCGTCTGTGTCCTTTCCACTTCGTATAGTAACCCAAAAAGACATTAAAAGTACTTTTTATAGCTTCAATACAGTTTTATGTCGCAATAACGCCTAGAAATGTTTTAAACTAAAAGCTGCCATTTAAAATAATGCTGAACGTCTAAAGGAACATGTCGTCGGCAAAAAAGTGTAAAATAAAAACAAATGAATTCATGTCCATAAAACTATTTACGACGATGCATGTACAATATTTTAAACAACGCCTTCTACCATTAAATTAATGCGAAATAGCCCGTGGTGAGTGTACACAAGCATGTCAACTTGACTAATTTGTGAGTTGAGAGTTTTAGTGCTGGACTTATTTCCAATTTTATAGTCCGCGACCTCGCTTGAAAAATTTTATGTTAGAAAATTTACAACTCATTCCCATGTCCCATTGAGTTACTGATGTTTCTGCCGTCATTTCTCGGTACGACTGTAAAGACCCTTTTATAGTCGGAGCTACTTTTTTGCACAACCAGACCGCAGTCAGCATGCACAGTAAAATATTGTGATATATGACTTGCTAATATAGGTTTAATTAAGTGCAGGGATGCATGCGAACGAAGCGCCACAGTTGCGACACTGTCGTGCTAAACATTAGCGTTGGCTAATATGTTTGGGATGGTGTGTTGGCTCTTCAATGATACTAAGTGGACTGTATAAAATGATGATTTAATGGTACTGCATAGGTTAAAAGAACAGAGAAAGGCCCGCTCGCTGGCGTGTTTGAACTGTCACTGGCGGGCGACCGGCGGCGCGCTCGCGCGCCGCGTTGCCGTCCCGCGCGCGTCACCCTCCCCGCGTTCGTCTGCTGTGGCCATGATGCGTTCGCGCGCGAACATGCTCCCCGGGTTGAAGAGTTCTTCAAGAAAGTGGTAGCGGGCAGATGTTGTTAAAGGCCCGCCGAATTTTCCCCTTCTTTGTCTTCAACTCGGCGACCCTCACGACGCCGTCGGAGCCCGGGTACACCTGCACGACGCGACCCAGCAGCCAGCAGAGAGGTGGAAGCGCCTTGTCCTTGACCAGGACGAGGCTCCCCACCTTGATGTCGCATGACGTTGTAGGCCACTTGGTTTTTTGCTGCAGTAGAGATATATATTCAGTATTAAATCTTCTCCAAAAATGCTGCTTAATGTATTCCACCCTTTGGAATCGCTCGAGTCGACTGATGTTTCCGCTGTCAGGTAACTGTGGATGCGGAACGGACGTGAGTGATCTTCCAATTAAAAAGTGAGAAGGAGTTAGGGCACAGAAATCAAGTGGATCAGGAGAGCAAGGAGTGAGAGGTCGGGAATTGAGAATAGCCTCTATTTGGGTTAAACACGTAGCTATCTCTTCGTATGTGAAGTGCGTTAGTTTAAGCAGTCTCTTTAAGTGATGTTTCGTGGAGCGCACAGCTGCCTCAGCAACGCCATTGAAATGAGGGGAGTAGGCAGGCACGAAATTGAATTCAATTCCTTCCTGAGCGACGTCATATGCAATATTTGAGGTCTGCAAAAAAGAACGTAATTGATTACAAGAACCGACAAAGGTTGTTCCGTTATCGGACAATATGCTACGAGGCTTGCCACGGCGCGCAATGAATCTGTTTAAAGCAGCCAGGTATGCTTCTTTTGTGAGATCCGTGACAAGCTCCAGGTGAACGGCCTTGACAGCGAGGCAGACAAAAATACATATGTAAGACTTTATAAGCCTGCAGCCTCTTCCCTTTCGGTCAGCGATCAGTATTGGGCCCGCATAGTCGACACTTGAATGTAAGAATGGGAATTCTAGATTACTTCGTGATTTTGGAAGTTGTCCCATTATTGGTTGTGCATTTTGAGCCTTATGCCTAAAGCATACTACACATTTTTGAACAGTGACTCTAGATAAGTTCCTGCCCCCCAAGGGCCAATAGTTTTGCCGAATGTTTGCCAAGAGCAACTGAGGTCCGGCATGTAACAGTTTTCTGTGAACAGTTTGAAACATGATTTTAGTTAGATGATGCTTGCTGCACATGAGTATAGGATGTTTAACGTTATAATCGTAAGGAGAATTGTTTAACCTGCCTCCGACACGAATAATGCCATCCGAGTCTAAGAAGGGAGATAAAGATATGAGCCGATTTTTATGAGGCAAAGATTTTCCTAATTTTAAAATAGCATGTTCATCCGGAAACATTTCAAATTGTGCATTGCGTAAAATACATTTTAATGAAGATTGAATTTCCTGATTAGACAGCCACTTTACCAACTTATTATTTTTATTTTTTAAATTGTAAATGTACCTTTTAATGTAAGCCACAATTCTTTGTAAACGGTTAAAATCTGAATATTTATGAATTAGTTGTTGTATTAATGTTTGAGTAACTGGAATGTGGCTATTGTTGGACTGGTTTACAAAATAGGTTAGTTCAGGCAAGTCTTGTTTCGCAACATCGTTTGGTAGTTTTGGCCACAGGCGTTCATCCTGCAACAAAAATGAAGGGCCTGTCCACCACAAACTAGAATCGCTGATATGATCAGCCTTCACCCCTCGAGAAACGAGGTCTGCGGGATTGTCTCGCGTTGGTACATAGTTCCATACGGATCCGAGGGTGGTTTCCTGAATTTCATTAACACGATGCCTGACGAAAGGCTTAAGTTGTGTTGATGGTGCGGATAACCAGCTCAACACTATCGTTGAATCACACCAAAAGACACATCGGCTAACTGGTATAGTAAGAGATTCTTTGACCTTTGTACACAATCTTGCACCTAGCAGCGCTCCACATAGCTCTAACCTGGGCATTGTTGTTGGTTTTATCGGGGCTATACGACTTTTAGAAGTTAATAAGCGTGCCGTGACTGCATTACTGCTGTCAATGGTGCGTATTGTAACGTGTTTTTTAAACTGTTACATGCTTTTCATATTTTAGTCGATTTCGGAACGATTTTTATACTGTCTTTTATTGGCTATGGTTGAGTTCGGCAACTGTCATTTTTTGGACGTTTCACTTTACGACCTGATTTCGTCATCGAGGCATTTATCTCGCCAAATTAATTTTACAAATCCGGTATAATCACGGATATTTTTAGGCCAAATGATGCCATAATCGCTGCCTTAAACACCCAGGACAAGGTGTTCTGAAGGAGGGATCCTTAATTTCTTCGGTAAGATTTGTTTCTACCAGACCAATATGTGGTCATCATTTTGGGTTGGTTCGTGTTTTAAGTCGAATTGATGTTTCAGGATTTCAATATTGGACGATGCTCTAGTGTGATTTTCACCTACTTTGGATTTATCGGTGCACACGGGAAAAGTCATTTATTAACGGAAAAACGGTAAGTTCCTTCTTGGGACGCCATGCTCCCCACGTGTTGAAATTCTAATAGACTTGTGTATTAACCTTTTAAAATTTTGTTACAGCCCTGCTGTGGCGTTTTTCTTCTACTTTTTCTTTTTCTTTCGTCTGATTATAATTTTCCATTTCATGGATTCTGGATTCTCTCATCTTCGATGCCGAAATCTTGAGGTCTAATTTAACATTTTTTTAGCCAGACATCTGGCCCAAACTTAATTTACTTTCTTCATATAAAGATGCAACAATAATGATAATCTCAAATTAGTAATTTAATATTTAAAGTAAAAGGAAGCTACTGACATAATAAAGAAGGTATTAACAAAGGTATTTCCATTGTTCCTATAATCCTAGTTTAGTCACCCCCGGAAGATTAGAAGTTCGACTCTACAAATGGTCTTATCTGGCAAGTATTTTTTTAAATGTAGTGTGCGTTCCCAAGGCGCCCGAAATTCTTTTATTGTTACACATACATCTTTTTTTATTTTTTAATAGGAGAACACACACACACACATTCTTTTTTTGCTCTTGTATGATTTCTTACATAGGATCTTACACTTGATCCCACACACACCCCGGGTCTGTTACAGTTTGGCGCCCGAACAGGGACTTGAAGTAGCTTCCTGATCTTGTTAGTTATTGTTGCATCTTATAATTTGTATTATATATTTACTATTACACATTATATAGTTTCTGTAAAACATTATTGTTTATTGTTGTAATTTACAACTTGAATTCTTTTGATGTTTCCTTGTAAGTAAACAATATTTCCTAGTAACATTATTGTACTTTTGTGTATGTTTAACTTTTATGGTTACAGCATTACCCTTTTACTCTTGCAAAACCAACATTTGTATGGTAAGACAGTTTTGTTTTGTATAAGTGACTCAACATTGTAAAACTAAGTGCGGTGTAATTTTATTTCATATTTTATTTTAAGTGAACTTTGGTTTAACTTAATAATCATACTTTATGTGACTTGAACTTATATTGTAAATTATTGCTGCATCTTTTCATTGCTAAACACTTTGATATTTTCATAAAAAACAACTAGTAACTTTAAAAATATTTCAACTTAACCTCAAATATTTTATAACTTTTGAAGTCTTGCATTTTGCTTTGCTCATCAATTATAATCATATCGTTTGTTCAAAATGGATAAAGAAGTTCAGTTTTCTCTGCCTCTTGCTAAAGATAACATAGAAACTGATGGTGCATGCACAGTTCCTAATGTTGCACCTTTTGTTCCTGACATGATTAATTTGACAGATGTACCACATTCTTTTGATCATAATGACAGGATT
This sequence comes from Standfussiana lucernea, assembly GCA_964057025.1. Classification (NCBI taxonomy): domain Eukaryota; kingdom Metazoa; phylum Arthropoda; class Insecta; order Lepidoptera; family Noctuidae; genus Standfussiana; species Standfussiana lucernea. Next base: position 10,532,933 of record OZ059793.1, on the reverse strand, counting down.
GCACACTCTTCCTCAGCTTTTGCGACGAACGCTTTGCCTTCATTTAATTCAATGAATGATTTGGTTAGTGAACATATTAAAAAGAATTTTCCTTCTGCAATTAAGTTGCCCTATTTAAAAAAGAGTAGAACATAGAGTATAGTAATATAGATTAAGTATAATTAAATTCGATGGGAAATCTTGTGTTAGAGAATTTATTACTGAAGTTGAAGAATATTTTTTATACAATTTTGATGAAATTTTGTTGGTTGGTTCATTTACGGACTTGCTTAGTGGTATTGCTCTGAAATGGTTGGTTTTTAAAAACATTTTTTAAAATTTATAGATCAGCTCCTGTTTTATTTGTTAAAGATAATGATATTAGACCGTATTTACAATTCTCCGTAGGTAACCATACTTTTTCTGGTTTATTAGATAGTGGTTCAAATAGTTGTATTCTGGGTTCAAATAGTCATGAACAATTTTCACAGTTAGGTTATAAAATAAATTCTGTTTCTAGTGCTGCTTATACAGCTGATGGCTCTTCATAGAGAATCATTGGTACACAATTTACTTCTAAACATTTCATAGAACGTTTGAAAGGTTTTAATATCACTAAAATATTTTATAATACTTTATACACGCCTCAAAACAATACAGTTGAGAGTTATAATAAAACTGTTGAAACTTGCATAGCTTGTTTTGTTAAAGAAGATCATAGAACTTGGTCTAAGTATTTATCTAATGTTCAATTAGCTTTGAATAATAGTGTTAATCTAGCTACAGATTTCACCCCTAATTTTTTGATGTTTGGTAGAGAACTTATTTTTGATGCTTCTTTACATCGTTTAAGTGACTCTATTGATAATTTGAGTGAACTGGAAGTTTCCAATAGAACTCACTATGCTGATTCTCTTAATTCACTTAGTGATATTTTTGTTAAAGTTCAAACTCATTTATTAAAAGCTTATCAGCGTAATGCACGCTATTATAATAAGGGTCGTAAAGTCATTTCTTTTGATGTGGGGAATGTCGTGTGGAGAAGGAGTTTTGTTCAATCTCATGCACCTACTTAATTTTCGGCAAAACTTGCTCCTAAGTTTATTAAATGTAAAATTGTTGAAAAGATCTCTGATAATGTTTATATTCTGAAAGACCTTAATAAGGGTACCGCTGGTCGTTATCATGTTAAGGATATAATAAAATTTTAATTTGGTTTCAAAGTGTTGGTCTTGATTTTAATGATTTTGTTTGAAGGGTGCTTTTGTTAGTGTGATGTACGGTGGGATGGATGATAGGTTAATGGCACTTTAAATGAAGATGTATGTTAGGTAACTTCTTATAAATTTATTGAATTTGAGACCTTAACATTCTAAAACACAACTTAGGACCTTTTAATAACCTGTTCTACCCACACGACTACATTTTTCATATCGAAAGATCTTATTATTATTTCTAAGTATTATTATTTTTTATGCAGTCTTGTATGCAATTTTTTTTGTACATTCTTGTATACAATTTCTGCATTGGTACCTACTACTTTTGTACACTCTGTTCTCGCTTGTAGAGGTTTACCTATCTTTCTTTTTTTACGGATCTCGGTATAATTTTTTCCTTGATTTCGTTGTTTTTTTTGCTTCTGTGCTCGGAAGATTGGTGGTGTTGTACCGATCACAGAATGCATGTCTTTTTTTGCTTCTGTGCTCGGAAGATTGGTGGTGTTATGCCGATCACAGAATGCATGTCTTTTTTTTGCTTCTGTGCTCGGAAGATTGGTGGTGTTGTGCCGATCACAGAATGCATTTCTTTTTCCGCTATTGTGCTCGGGAAGTTGGTAGTGTTGAGCCGATCACAATATGCGTTAATTTTCGAAGGTGTTTGTGCTCGGAAGATTGGTGGAGTTGTGCCGATCACAACATTCTTCTTTATTTTTTTGCATCTTTAGAGATGTGGAGATTTTAAACTGTGTCTCACAGTTGTAATTCGTTCTTGCTAGTCAGTGGCGATGGTGCCTAACTGTACTCATATAGACATTTTTGGATTATTCTTGTTAGACAGCGGCAATTGCGCCTAACTGTACTTTTAATTTAATATTTTTCCTATTATATACTTGTTAGTCGGTGGCTATGGTGCCTAACCGAACTCATATTAGTATTTTTGTTGTATTCTTATACATATTGTTCAGCGACTACTACGCTTAACTGTACTTGTAATATTTCTTGGATTTAACTTGTTAGTCAGTGGCGAAGGTGCTTAACTGTACTCATGTGGTTCTTTTTGTATTATAGGTCGGTTGTGCATGTAGCTTGGCTGCACTTATTGTTTTTTTTGTGTTTTGTTTCTTTTCCAGTATCTTTTTGGAAACGTTTTATTGGAATTTATATTTCCTGTCTTTAAAAAAAAAAAAAGTTTTTTTACCTTGTTTGTTTTTAGCATAAAAGAAATTGCTTTCTTTTATTTTTTCGGGGAGGGATGTAATGTAACGTGTTTTTTAAACTGTTACATGCTTTTCATATTTTAGTCGATTTCGGAACGATTTTTATACTGTCTTTTATTGGCTATGGTTGAGTTCGGCAACTGTCATTTTTTGGACGTTTCACTTTACGACCTGATTTCGTCATCGAGGCATTTATCTCGCCAAATTAATTTTACAAATCCGGTATAATCACGGATATTTTTAGGCCAAATGATGCCATAATCGCTGCCTTAAACACCCAGGACAAGGTGTTCTGAAGGAGGGATCCTTAATTTCTTCGGTAAGATTTGTTTCTACCAGACCAATATGTGGTCATCATTTTGGGTTGGTTCGTGTTTTAAGTCGAATTGATGTTTCAGGATTTCAATATTGGACGATGCTCTAGTGTGATTTTCACCTACTTTGGATTTATCGGTGCACACGGGAAAAGTCATTTATTAACGGAAAAACGGTAAGTTCCTTCTTGGGACGCCATGCTCCCCACGTGTTGAAATTCTAATAGACTTGTGTATTAACCTTTTAAAATTTTGTTACAGCCCTGCTGTGGCGTTTTTCTTCTACTTTTTCTTTTTCTTTCGTCTGATTATAATTTTCCATTTCATGGATTCTGGATTCTCTCATCTTCGACGCCGAAATCTTGAGGTCTAATTTAACATTTTTTTAGCCAGACATCTGGCCCAAACTTAATTTACTTTCTTCATATAAAGATGCAACAATAATGATAATCTCAAATTAGTAATTTAATATTTAAAGTAAAAGGAAGCTACTGACATAATAAAGAAGGTATTAACAAAGGTATTTCCATTGTTCCTATAATCCTAGTTTAGTCACCCCCGGAAGATTAGAAGTTCGACTCTACAAATGGTCTTATCTGGCAAGTATTTTTTTAAATGTAGTGTGCGTTCCCAAGGCGCCCGAAATTCTTTTATTGTTACACATACATCTTTTTTTATTTTTTAATAGGAGAACACACACACACACATTCTTTTTTTGCTCTTGTATGATTTCTTACATAGGATCTTACACTTGATCCCACACACACCCCGGGTCTGTTACAGTATATAGACACAAGCACCATATGCCTTTTCACTGCTATCTGTAAATATATGTATTTCATTAATGATACAGTTGTCACATAAGACCCATCTGGGAATTTTCAATGAATTTAAATGTTTTAATGCATCGACAAATTTCGACCACTGATCTGCTATGTCCTGAGGAACCTCATCATCCCAGTCACATTTATTGACCCACAATTTTTGCATTATAATTTTTGCTTCAACAACACATGGACCAACTAACCCCAATGGGTCAAAAATTTGGCTTATTATAGATAAAATGTGTCTTTTTGTTATTGTTTTGTGAATGTCTATATTAATGGAAAATGATAGAACATCTGATTTGCAAATCCATAGTAGCCCCAATGTCTTTGATGTGTAATTATTTGACAAATCTAAATCAAGGCAAGAGTCATTCTCTACGTCCACTATCTCTTTTAGAATTTGAGTACTGTTTGACTGCAATTTTCTTAAATTAAAATTTGCTGAACTTAATATTGATTTTATGTTCTGACAGAGTTCGATTGCGCCATTTATAGTATCTGATCCACTTAATAAATCATCTACGTAAAAATCACGTTGGATGCTACATTTCACGTGCTGATTGTCTGTGGCCTCTGCGAGGCTCACTAGGCACTTGGTGGCCAGATAAGGCGCAGACGCCGTCCCATATGTAACTGTATTTAATGTGTAAGTTTTGAGTGACTCTGACGGATCTTTCCTAAATATAATGCGTTGTAGCGATCGTTGACTGGGATTTAACTCGACAGCTCGATACATTTTTTCGATATCCCCTGAGATAACATATTTATGTTGTCTAACTCTCAGTAAGATCGAGAATAGATCATCCTGTACAGTGGGACCTACATATTGGATGTCATTTAGTGATAATCCCGAACTTGATTTTGCTGATGCATCGAATACTGTTCGCAACTTGGTCGTTTTACTGGATTCCCGTAAAACCCCATGGTGTGGCAAGAAATAGCTAATATTATTTTTATTACTAAATGATAAATCGGTATCTTCAGTCATATGACCTAATGTTTCATATTCTTTCATGAAATCGATATACAAGCTTTTATAAATCGGATCACGTTCAAAGCGTTTTTCTAATGATAAAAATCTACATTTAGCCGCAGCATATGAGTCACCAAGAGCGGTAGGACTTGCCTTAAGTGGCATGGTAACAATAAACTGGCCGTTTGAGCCACGGACCGTATTTAATTGGAAGCTTTCTTCGCATGCGCGCTCCTCTAAAGAAAGGCAATGCTTTGGTAATATTGTATCAAGTTCCCAAAACTTATTCAAGTCAGGACTATTAATAATTATGTTAGAAAAATTACAAACATGAGTTTGTTTATGCAAGCTAGCTGGTACAGTCCCTGAGATTAACCACCCTAATTTGCTTTCACACAACTTTGGTAAATTTTTTCCCAAATTGATATGATTGGCCTGAATAACTTCCCAGAATAGTTCAGCTCCTAACAGAATATCAATGTCTGATGGAATGTTAAAACACGGGTCTGCTAAAATTAATCCTGAAGGAATTGGTATGTTTTCAGTATTTATATATGATGCTGGCAATCTCCTAGTAATCTCAGGTAGAACGAGACAGGTGATGTTAAAAGAATAATATTCATATGTGGACTCAATAGTGAGGTTGCAAGAATGTGTACTGTTACTGGTCAAACTATTTATACCTGTTACCCTGGAGGTGGTACCAACTCGAGACAATCCCAGGTCACTGCAAAGCTTGTCAGTGATGAAGTTAGCCGTGCTACCGCTGTCTAGCAGGACTCTGGCGTTGTATCTTTCGCCTTTGTCACTCACCACCTTCACCACAGCTGTGGACAGTAAAATGTGCTTCTGAGAAGTAGGCTGTATATCTGCTGAAAGTGACACATTATTAGAGGACATACTAGGCATAGGGTCATTTAGCACTGGAGTCCCGGGCTGATCTGAATGTAACAAGGTATTATGACGGTTTTTACAGTACTTACAGCGTGTGAATCTACAACGCTTTTCTGTATGGCCAACCCGTAAACAATTCATACATACTTTGAATTCTTTTGCTTTCTGCACTCTTTCTTCTACTGTAAATTTTTTAAAAGCTGTGCATGAATATAGATAATGATTTTGAGAACACATAGGACAAATAATTTTACTTTTGTCTTTCTCATTGTTTGTTTCTTGTTTCTGTGAGGTAACAATAAAACTTTTAGATTTATTAGTGCTATTTGATTGCACTTTGTCTGGTTTTTTGTTTTCCTCTAATGTCTCTAGTAAGTCGGCCTTATTATTCATAAATGTACAGAACTGCAGCAATGTTGGTGAGTTAACTAAAGTGTTACGGTACTCTTCCCAATCCCTACTGGTAGTACTATCTAATTTTAATGTCATTAAGTAGATAATGAGAGTATCCCGTGTAGGCTCATTCAACAATGTTAATGCTCGTATGTTCTTATTTGTAATGTCAACAAGGCGGCGTAAAGCAGTACTTGATTCATTGGTAATAGGCTCTGCATTAAAAAGTGCCTTGACATGATTGTTTATTAACAGACGGCTATTATCGTATCGCTCGCACAACAAATCCCAAGCTAACCTATAATTGTCATGACTAAAATCTATATTTTTGATAATTTCAGCGGCTTGTCCCTTTAGGGAAGCACGTAGATAATGAAATTTATTTATATTGTCAATGTTGTTATTATTATGAATCAAGGATAAAAAGGTGTCCCTATATTCCAGCCAACACTGATAGCTGCCATCGAAACGAGGTAAGTCAATTTTAGGCAAACGTATATAGTTGTTCTTTGTCCCACCTGTCACCTCGGAGCCTGATACGGAACCTGCAGAAGTCTTGTCCTGCTGTCGTTGCTCGTGCTCAGCAGAAATAGCTTTCCGCGCCGCAGCAACCAAGTTGTGGTAATTTTCTTCAAACTTGAAGCGATCGGCGTAGGCATCGTCGGGATTGTCCGATAACAGCTCAATCTCGGTCTGTAATGCGTTAAACTCGTCATACAACTGTTCAAATTTGCTAAACCGACTTTCTAGATCGAGTACTTGCAACTCAGACAATCGATCACTATTTTCCAAAGTGCTGAGATAATTAGTGAAATTAGTAAGCTTAGCCTTCATCGAACTGCGTTTTTTAATTAATTTGTCAGCCATCTTGCAATAGGGAAAGACGAACAATGAAAGTTCAAGCGCTTTTTTTTTTTTTTTATGAATGCAAGTGGGTAATGAATAGACACACACACACACACTCAGCTAATGCGGTTTAACAGCTAATTACATGCACAATAGTTAGCCGTTAACTGCCCCGCATACGATATTCCATAAAAAGTAATAAGCACGGAATAGAAACTATTTCGTGGTGAATTTCTATGCCTCAAAATGGCGTCAATGCGACCGCCCCTCGCCTAACCAAGCGAAGTGAGATATTATGTACATGCGAAGCGAGTAGCTTGAGTCAACTCAAATAAAGGGAATGTAGTTGAATTGGATTTAAATAGGCACGACTAATGCAATAACGCACAGAAGTGTGGATTAAAGGAAAAATTGGAACGAACTCACAATACGCCCGCGTCCTTATCCAACTAATCTGTTGGTGACTCCCAATTTTTCAGAATATTTTCTTCTCGAAAACAGCAACGCCACGGCACAATAGATAGGCGCACGTGTAATCCACTGGTGACTTGTTTTTTCAATTCTTCACTCGTAGACTCGTTGCCACGGCGCAATAGATCGGCGCACGTGTAATCCACTGGTGACTCGTTTTTTCAAATCTTCACTCGTACTCGTAGACTCGTTGCCACGGCGCAATAGATCGGCGCACGTGTAACGTTGCCACGGCGCAATAGATCGGCGCACGTGTAATCCACTGGTGACTCGTTTTTTCAAATCTTCACTCGTAGACTCGTTGACACGGCGCAATAGATCGGCACACGTGTAATCCACAGGTGGTGATTCGAGTTTTCATAACTTCGCTCGTCGACAGCGATGCCACGCCACAATAGATTGGCGGCAATGGCGGCGCACGTGCACGGGTCAAAATCTGCACCGTTAACTTCTTGCAGTTTTTTCTTTCGGTACGTCGATTCTTCTTTACCGGTGGAAGGACCAATGTTTGGGATGGTGTGTTGGCTCTTCAATGATACTAAGTGGACTGTATAAAATGATGATTTAATGGTACTGCATAGGTTAAAAGAACAGAGAAAGGCCCGCTCGCTGGCGTGTTTGAACTGTCACTGGCGGGCGACCGGCGGCGCGCTCGCGCGCCGCGTTGCCGTCCCGCGCGCGTCACCCTCCCCGCGTTCGTCTGCTGTGGCCATGATGCGTTCGCGCGCGAACAAATATAAAACACTTAAAAGGTCATTACGAAACAAATTTCTTAAGATAAACACATTATTATCTATTCGATCACGTAATAAAACAAACACGGTTACCGCTATAGCCTGATTAATAGCTATAAATCTTCTCGTTTTTGCAATAAGGAGACAAACGTTTGTCGCAATGGCTAACGTAACTCGAATAATTAGTAAAATCACGATTTATCCCACTTTCTAGGTCTCTTCCGATCTGCACTATCGATCATCGGAAGATATCGATCTTATCTCACGATCAATTACTTACTGCGTAGTGGGAAACGGTACTTTATGAACATCTACTTATATCTGATTATCTGCAGCGATTTCTACTTTAATTACTTAATTGTACTATTGAATGCAACTTTAATCTTATTTCACAATTATTGCAAAGTGCACAGTTTTTCTAAATAGATTGATATTTTCAGTTGTACATCTGCAGAATGTTACTGTTTTCTTCAAAAGTTTTGTTGAATTTATATTCATGCAGGTCTATTCATGGTAGTCATCTGTACCTATATGTTTTCTTAACGTCCAAGATTGTTTCAATTATAATGTATAAGTCCAATCTTCTTCTATGGCTATTAATTTGTAAAAATCGCCTTCGTTATAATTTTTGATATTAAATACTACGAAAAAGTGATTAAGTGCAAGAGCAGTATTAATAGTACCAACATTTTCACCTGCTACATGCTGTCATTCGAAAATCTCCTTTTTGTGCTCATTCTGTGATGGATCAACCTAATTTTTCCGCATACCCATTAGATAAGTATGTCTTGCTTCTACAGTAAGTGGGTATTAGTCAGGTATTCAGGGCAATAGCTCGCTTATATCATCCGCGTAACAGCATGAGTGTGAACCTACTTCTGTTAGAGGTCATCGGTCATTTTAGCATCGTACATCATCACCTATGCCGCTGTCAACAGTCAATTTGCAAGTTATATCATTAACAATTTATCTAAAGTTGGTCCTTAGTTTTCAATTAACTGTGGATGAATAGCTATAACCGCAGATCCATCTATCAATGTGGTTTAGACTGCCAGTTGGTATAGGAAGTTGGAACAGGTGACTGTCCTAGATTGTAAAATTTTGTGCTGTTTTTTTTTTTGGTAAAATTAGATAGAAGAACACTTTTGTTTTCTTTTATGTTACTAGATCTTCTTCATCTTTCAAAGTTGTCACAATTAGACTGTTTTACGGAAGTAAGGCTGGACTACCACGAAGTATATTCTGCCGGATCCAGAAAACTTCTCCGTTTAAGGTGGTCTTTTAAAGATGAAGTTTTCAAATGACAGACGTGCCTGTACCTTGTATTAACACACTAATTAATGCTAACCAAGGATGAGTCAGGAACCATTCTGGTAAATATCTGGTGTATTAGCATCAGGTTAAAGACACGGAATCTGTTAGCAGTTTCTTATTTTTTGTCCATTCTTTAAATGGAAATTCCGTGACCATCGAAATGCATTTCGTAAATCTTTAGCTTTTTTATTTATTTTTACTCTTAAGAGTGTAAAATCACTGGGAAGTAATTATTTACTCAATGCGCAACACACCTCATTAGGAATCGTTTATTTACTGTCACGATTGTGCGAAATTTCGAAAGCCCTTCGAAATTTTCGAGCGACCAGGTGTCAAAATATCGTAATGTTCAAGATTAACCACGATGAAAAGTGTCCGAACAATTATTTTTCTTGAAAAAAAGATATTTGAGACTAGTCACATCATCAATATTTGATATGGCGCCTCAGTAATGGCTAATTAATAAGATCAAAGGGTTAAGTACCAAACAACTCACCAATGAAACTACAATTAATCATCGATACCACTTGAGAGAAAGTACTGACTCACTGCACGGAATGTGATCTTCATTTGCTTGTTCCTAATAAGAAAAAAAATCGAGTGCGTCAGTTAGTTGCGCCTGCGTCAATGTTACATCACTAAGAAATGTCCCGTCACTACAAAATGTGCCGGAGATCCGCAATTTGCTGTTCATACTTGCAACAATTACGTACGAAATTCTGATACACCGAGTCATAGTAACACTACACATACACTCACAGCCATGTTGGTTGCTGAGAGGCGGTAGAAGAAGTGTTGACCCCTCCACCAACAGCCAGATAAATAAATGATATTCAGAAGACCACGGGTAAGATCTGGTTGAGATTCGAGCAGACTAAACAAGCATTGCACAAAAAGGAGCCCATATACTCAGCTTGTACACTGCCAATAATGAAAACGATGAGTCATACTACAGAATTTACTACATGTTTTGCAATTAACGTTAAAATAGTATCACATTGCTATGGCTTCGTAGAACTTAACCTATATTATTTGGAATACGTTGAGTTATTATTTACTGTGGAACTACGAATCGCAGTAAATTTGCATGAGTCACTGTAGAACGGACCGTTATATCGGTCATTGCTGATACTATAATGATTGATGGGTAATCAATAGGCTCAGGAACGTAGCGGCAAAAGTATGGACCTCTCCCAAAAAAAAGGAATTCGTAAATGGAGAACACTGAAACTGCTGGCTCTGTGTCCACCCTGAAGAAGACACAATGTCTTGCAAATAACAAGAAATGCTCTGTGTTAAGGAGCCTGGCTGCCATCAGGTCATCAGCCGGGCTGTTTAACACAGGTGGTGCGAATATAGAAATTCGCAGCCATCTGCGAATTCCTATATTCGCACCAGAACAGTGCAAGTGCTTACCCCCGTGAGAAACTGAACTGGCCATTGGAGCATACATCAGTAACATCGCCTCACGACTTCTGCTTGGCCCATGAGTGTTGCGAAAAAATAACCGGGTCCAAATGTCATGGGAAATAATACTAAGTAAGAACTACTATTAAAAAGGATGTGGAGCAATGATTTTTTAGATCAGTCATTTCATTTCTGTCACTATGGCGCTGTTCTTTACTCAATATATTGTACGCTCAAAAGAGAATGGATGTTGAGAGCTTTCATGTGCTGTTGTCAAGTGACTAGCATATCCAATTTTGGCCAAAAAAAAACGAGCAGGAAGCGGACAAGTAAGCACACCATTGCCTACCTAGGTATATACCTATATAAGTTTCTCAAATATTTTATCATTAATGTTCAGCACTTACCGACCCAGAATTTGAATTATAAATGATTCCATTACAGCGATACCTAGAAGATGGTGTTATGACTTTATGAGCCGACCTGTACAACAGGCGAAACTGACGAATAAGCAGGCTTCTGAATACTTCTTACGATTCATCCAAATTATACAACTAATTTTATCTCGTTTATACGGTAAGGTATTATATATTATATTCTTGCCTGCATACTTACTTAATTCTTTTGTCATGTGTACCATAGTGCATTGGAAACTCACGTTCTGTTTTATAGTCTCGTTACCTACTAGCATTTTATAGTGTCTACAGCCGGAAGATATCAGCGCACTTGACACGCCATAACGGCCCCATTTGAACGGATTTCTCAGATGTTTCACCATCGCAAAACTAATGCCATTAAATGCTCATTATTTTTGAGAATAAAACTGGGAATGCTATTCATCAACTTTACTTTACCTAGAATGCCTAGCTTGTTACTGAGGTCTGCTTTGTTAAACGAGCTTGAACATGTTTGATGATGTTTGTTTTATTGACGACGTGACGGCTAGAAACGAATGGTTAGAAAAACCATTACCTTAGTAGGTACTTCATCATTTTATAAAATTTACTTTCTTCCAATATTCTATTCAATAGAAAGTGCATGATTAATTGTATGATATGTGAATACCAGGCGGTAAAACGTGGTGTTAATAATGAGCAAGTAATTAATATGTATGATATATTAGCCATAGTACATCACTGCTTCAAACATAGGTAGTCGTAGGTGCAGCACTAACGCAGCACGGCTAGTCATCTGCTAAGCGTGCCAAAAATTGCGCGAAGTATTAATGGGGGAGACCCATGTTTAGTATCGGTTGCTGGCTAATGCTAAAGTCATGAAACCTTGTACGTAAGGTCACCTTCAGTGCTTCATGCAACTAATCAGTGTTGACGGAACAAATAGGTATACGATCTGGTATTTAGGCCGAGGTGTAGAGGCGCCGCCGTATAATCCCCGAGACAAAACGTTTTGCTGTGACCAAAGTAACTAGGGCAAAACGTAATGGCGTTCTAAACTGACTCACTGACCATTACTCTGTTACGCAAACACAAATATTTGGATATCATAAAAAGACCAGATTACGTATGATTTAAACGATGCTACTTGATACCTGCCTCCCACGATACACCCACGTAGAAAGTTTCTGCTTAGCTCCCTTTGACATATTGTTTTGTAAGTTACTTTCTTTCTGGTTTAAGAAAAATGGTAGAGGTAAGTTACGTCTTCTTCCCGTATGAATATTAAGTCGAATGAACGGTAAGGTCATCCAACAGTTCATGGGAATGGAGATCGCAATTAGTGCAACTAATGAACTCGTGTTTTCAATAAATTTACATCTAATCGAATGCAAACTGCTGCTTCACTGTGGCAGTCGTGGCGCCTAAGGGCTTACACACAGTTGACTCAAATTACTCGAAATTTTGGACTGTGTAAACTTGATAGTATGAAACACTCATCTCCTCTGACATTTTCTTTGTCTGTGCAGATCCTTAAACGCAATTAATGTAACAACCCATGCTCATGTCAAAATGATTAACAACATACCAAAAATACCAGATTTTGTGTAAGGAATCCGATTTCTTGTAAATAACTGTATGCCTTTTTCAGTAAAAACGTACATATGTACGGTACACATAACGTCTTGATTTGTAGATATGTTGGCAACGTAACAAAGGAACATAAAAGTGTAAATGGAAATTCTTTTACAAATAAAAGGTCAGGTTGAGACCATGATATTTAAGATTACTTTTACAACGTGGTATTCGTATAAATCAAAACGACACTTGGATGAATTCACGGAATATTATTGTATTGTAAACAGACACTGGCTGAACATTCCTTCTACGAATGAAGGTGCATCAATTCAGGGACATATTGCAGGACAAGCATCTTTACAGTGCAGCGTAAAAGACAAACAGTGAATAACTCCAGAAATTCAGAAATGTTAGAAAGCCACAGTTTTCCCTATGGAGGCTATGGTTGAAGGTATCTTTCCTAACAACTAACTTTAAGATAATAGCACAGTTGGAGTAGTGTGTGGCTGTTATAGGAAGGGATAAGAAGTGCTAGCAACCAACAGTCAGATGGTGTAATAATATGACCTACAACGGACCGTATATTTTTAAAACCTGGATGAAACTTGCACAGAGCAGGGAGACATGGCATAAAAGAGAGTAGAATCAGGCATGGCCTTAACATACAAGTATACGAGTATAAACAAGGCTGTCGATAACGACGGACGCTATACCTATCCATAAGCTCAAAATAAATTTTATTTAAAAAAAAATCAAAGGTCTTTCATCTTGTCTTTTACAATACTCAGGTCGTTGGCATCGCCACTTCAGTTTCGAATTTTCTCTCCAATTCGGCGGTATGCTATCAATCATTCACAAGTATCTATATTTACTTAGTGAGTTACTACTTCAAGTTATGAATGAATATAATAGTGATTTTACATAACAACAATAGCGCGTGGGACGTATCAAATGATTCAATTGTAGGTAGCTACGTAGAATTCCGTAGTACTTTCTTTGCGTGGAGAAAATATTGGTTATGTAACGGTTGAATGATTTATTTGTTAAGTATATAATTAATTTAACACGTAGGTTTTGAGTGTATATTGTATATTCGGTGATACATATTTGAGAGCATATAATCTTATGAATAGGACCTAAATATTATTAATGCTTTTCGTTGGCAACGGTTTGAAAATGTTCATTATACGGAACATAGCTCAAAATAATATTAACTATAGTATTACATTGCTAGCCGAACCCAAATACGCAAACCTTTCTCAGTAGGCCAAGCTTCTTAGCAACAAATTAAAGATTTGACTCCTCCACACTTATCATTGACCTCTAATAACTATGATGGAAATCGAAACCCAGCAACACATTAACCGATCAAAATATTTACCTAAATCAAAGTGAAATCTAAAGCAATAAACAACGATATTGCTGTATGGCATTAGTATAGGCGATATTATGCTAATAACACGACCCAAGGCGACTGCAAGACTTGTCGACGTAGGCGCCACCTACCAGCGCCGGACGGAACCGTGTTCCCTCGCCTTTACATCATTTCATTAACATCTTACAAAAGCTTTCGTGTAGCCCACCACAGTTTTAATGGAGACAGATATCTGTTGCATACAAATCGTCAGTCTTCATGACAGTTTATTTAAAAACTTAAAAAAAAGTTTTGCATCAAGAACAACTGACGGACTTGTATAGTATTTGCAAGGCAAATTTTATGCCTTCCAGTAATGGGCCGCTCTGAAGACTTTATTGCTAGAACCATTTGCTAGCTAAATTGAGATCGTCATGTCGTTTCATTGCCCCAGGTCGCCGTAAAGACTATAAAAAAATTTAAACACGTGGATGTGCTAGACTATAACACAAACCTCCTAAAGTACTTTATGGCTCAATAACGCTTTTATAAAATGAAATGATTTTGTGATGTGTGATGATGTGATGTTAACGTTAGTAAAGCCTCACGGTACTATAAACGAGTTCGTCATTCATATAAAACAAAGGGAGGAGATTCGAACCCACGACGTCCCGTGAGACCAACGCCTTAGCCATTGGGCTATTATTGGTTAAATATTTCCGTGTGGTCTTGCGACCATATTGTTTGAAGTGTAAAATCATCCGAGTTTATCGTCTGTGAGAAAAACAATCTTTTTCCATTATTCGACTCACAAAATACGAAGGCATATAGTTCTATTAGGATCGTAATTCCTGGATGTCCTTAGAAATTGTGTATTTTATGTCTTCCCACCATTTCGGAAATCAAGTTGGGCATTGTTGTGGGTGGGGCTATCCGGCTAATGAACTTAGCTAAAGTCTCAATTCTACGATATGTTTGTAAAAAACAGATTGTTTTTTACAGCCAAGAAACTTACATCAATACACTAAAAGATAGGTAGGTACGTGACCCGCCAATATTCTATTTATTACTACCAGAACATGAGATTTTCTCGTGAAAAAGAAAAATTAAAAGATCCATGAATCGTCTTATTGGGAGTTTTTATATAGGTACCTGTACTATTGTAAATAATTTGATAAATACACTTCGTTTTTTTCCTTAGCCTGAAGCGTCTCACTCCTGGGCCAAAACCTCCCCCTTTTCCTTCCAGTCTTCTAGATGTTTTGCTTATTCTCACCAATTCACTAGAGAGCCATCCAAGGTGACCCGCCATCTTCTCTTAGGTCTGCCGTTATGCTGGCTCAGAGCTCCAGTCTTGTGTTATACGGGCCACAGCAGTGTTGGCATCCGGTCTGACCAGTCCCATTTCAGTCTAGCAGCTTTAAGAGCTACATCGGCAATTTGGGTTCTGGAGCTCGGTGCCGTGATTCTTATTCAGCCAGTTAATTCACCCTATATTCAGTCTGCTGCACTCCTTGCAAACCTAGAGTTCAAATTCCTGGATGATAGTCAAAGATCAAGTCGTAATATTTAACTATTGTACAACGTCGCTTACTTCTGCTAAAAGTCACATAGATTTACGAAGAAGCACTATAACACATTCAGAATCCTGTTCCAACCCTTCATAAAATATATATGAGAACTGTTTCTAAACCAATAAATCGTTTATGACAAGTAATAAAAACGGACTCTATTTCCCCTTTAATATTTTCAATCATCGAGATAGATATGAGATCAGAGTTTGTGATAGTAATCATAATACTGATGATAGTTCATTCATACGGATTACGTTTGCTCAGTGAACAATAGTTTATTGTGCAATTATGCTATCACTTGCATTTCATCTCATCGAGAGGCTCTTCAATCGGCGGTCGACGTGGTTGCTGGAATATTCTCTTTGGTTCGATATACATTGCTGCGTATGTAAGGTTTGTTTAGCTTTCTCGGTGATTTTAGAGGCGTTGTATGCATAGCAGAAGTGTGTTGTCGTGTCGGAGTCGTTACGTCACGTCGATCGTCATCTGTATAACTGTCAAGGTGCACGTTGCGTAAGCGCATCCGTGAGGTGTCATTGACATTACGGACGTTATGTGATTTGTGAATAAGGGATCTGTTAGTTTTGGCAGTGAGTGAGAGTCATTTTTCGTAATCATGCACTTGTTGGTGTTGAGCTTCTGTTTTTAGGAAAGTTTGTTTTGGTGTATGGAATTCGTATCTAATTCCGAAACTGCAATTATCATAACTGCCTTATAAAGCCTTGATTTTTATACTAATGATTAGATACTGATTCCGTCATTATTAGTAAATTGTTTTATTTTAAATATTTGGATGTTAGTTCATGGCGAAACATGTAGAACATGGTCATATTTTTAAATATTACCTATAATCATAATTCATATGAATTAAAATATTATATTCTTTTTTTTTTGGTTCCCCAGATGAAGAAAGCTGCGCCTCAGTAAAGAGGAGTGAAATTAAGAATAATAAATGTAATTTTCATAAATGTAGGTAAATCTTATTTGGTTTACTTTCATGCCCTCACAAATGCTTAAGCATGACTGTAATGTATTTAACAAACAGATAAAAAGGAATTTAATCCAAAGTTGCAGTAAAATACCAAGTTAATATTTTAAAACTGATTAAGCACGCCTTCCTAACACCGTGTTTCCTAATGACACCTAGTAATGTCATGGTTGCCGCAATAGAACTAATTTGTAAAGCCATTAAGAAATAGAGCAATCTTTAATTATTGTTACAAAACGAATCAAGAGTTAAATGAGCGACAATGGCCTAATTGCGCTGTTGGTCGCTGTTGATGGAAACTTGGCGACAGACCATACTTCAATTAATAAATTACAGTTATTATACTTAAATGAGAAGATGAGATCGTGACGTCTTTAAGGCCGAAGTGGACTGATTTGCTTGAACTTGTGTATCTATTTTATTTCAACCCGTAAAAAACGTCTTGTAACCTTGCTTTGGGGCTATCTATGAACATAACTTACTGTGTAAGTTTATGATTGGGAAAAAGATTTCCAAGAGTGTTTAAATGTTTTCAGTATCATCTACCTAATATCATACATGTATCACTCGTCTATATCGTTCTCTTTCATTGTCATTCATATCATCACATACATTATATATGTGCGACGTAAATATTTATAGCATTTAGACCTGATTACCCCATAACTCCGCAAAAAATCAACCCAATTCTTGATGAGCCGAGCACGTGCAATATTTACACAATAAATATATATCTTCGGCATTTCCCAACCGACCAAAAGCAAGAAAAACAAAGATCAAACTATTTTGTAACAGAAATTTCACGCGCTCATAACGTTAGCTTACGTTACATAAACCCAGTGCGAATTCGAATCGAAGAACCAGATCGCTTGATTTATGGCGTTGGCAAACTGTGTGTGGTGTGGTGTCGTGACGTGTTCTAATCATATCGAGTTAAATGCCTAATGGTCACTAATGGAAATAATCGCGGGAGAAGATCTGACGAGGACTGTCTGCGACCGCGAGGAGAAAGTGACAAGTTTGCCGCTGTTAAGGCGCAGTTTTATTGCTGTTTGTCATTTGTTTGTTTGTTGAGGTTGTGACAGAACTTTTGGAATGGATATAGAGATTGATTTATTTCGAGAATTAGGAAGCATTGCACAATCCTTTTTAGTTCAAGATTTATAGTACTTTTTATTTACTTATAGTTTTTCTATTTACTTGTAGTATTTTATTTTCCAAATATTGTCATCAGCGTAGCAAAGTTCGCGTAGGTAGCCTATAAACCTAAGCCACGGTGCTACACCGTAGTCTGGAAAAAATCAAAACGATCTATGCTGAAATAAATAGATAGAGAAAGAAAACCCAATTGTGAATCAGCCCAGAGGCTTTACTTTTTACAGCGAAAAGTAAAGAAAACATTGCATCAATTACCAATTGTTTACTTTAATTCTCACGAATCCGATGAACAATCTGATCGTGATGGGTCATTCCGATGTTTGTGGGCGGTGACTGGCAACACTTTAGGATAAGGATGCACAATATTTGTATCGATATTTTGGATCGATCTGGATCACAACTACGCAATACGATTCTAGGATCATATCGAATGACTTCAATTCTTCTTCTTCTTCAGACTTCAATACTTAATTCTGATTCTACAAAAAATATCGTATAGTAACGTGTCGTCCTAAAAAAAAACAATAATTCTTTTGTTATCCTTTTGTGTGCTCTCCTTTTATAACCTTTTGATTATAACTAATCATGCCACTAAGGACACATTCATTAATTTTGATGCCGGTATTTTTGTATCGATCTAAGGATTTATAGTAATTATTAAAATATCGGAGTAGGTATCGCATCATGTTGTATCGATACTGTGAAGTATCTAATCACACATTACTACTTTTACTATAAATCTACAGCAGGTGCTACTACTCGATCGATTGTTTACGACACCGATAGAAACCGCTCATGATAAATGTGTAAATTATGTTTTAAAGTGCTACTTTCAAATTGATTTCCAATATTTTCTTTTGATCACTAAACTTTTTCGATGCAAGTTGTTCTTAAAGAAAGTAAAATTAATTAAGTAGGTATGGACAAGTATCTAAACATGTTTTTAATCTCATTAAAATTAAACTCTCTAGGAACAGACCGGCACGAACATTTTCCAGGGATTTCTCGATTCGGAAATATCGCATCAAAATTGTTGCACTTCAGTTGAAAACACTTAACTTTTTTATATAAAACAAGCTCAGTCCCTGATAACAAACACCGAAAAAAAATTCAGAGGTATTAAATCTTTTATTTACTTTAATTTAGTTAATGTAATTATTACATGTCTACCCAAGTAATTAATTCATATTCACACAAGGTGAGCGCTCTCCCTTAAGATCATAATTTAATGTACAGATAAAACTGAGAGGCTAATTTGTAAACCGTTACAGTTGCGCAAATATCAATATACTCACATTAACTACTGTTGTTTACTGGCTTTGTGCGGACTTCGTGCTGAAATCTACGGAATAATCTTCACTTAGTTCTATTTACGAAGAAAGTGAACGAAGATACCTAATCAGTAAGAATAACTGAAACCAATTAGAATGGGTTAGTGAAACTGAGAGTTTAGACTCAATAGTTATCACGATATGGTATGTCGTATTTTCGATATATTTAATTCGATGTGACGGACAAACAGTTCTCACTTAATGACATGGAACTATTCCTTCGCAACGTTCGAACTACTTTTACTGGGGTTTAAATTTTTTTTCGTCTTACATAAGAGACAAGTCACATATCGTGATCAATGTCTTAAGGATAAGTTTTCGGTAATTAGATGGCATTAGCATATTGCATGAGATATAATCTCGATATTATTTAAGCTCGACATTATGTCGATAGTTAGCAAATACTTAACACATCCCATATAGAGATACATTTGTCAAAATAGTTACTACATTCTTGTAAAAAATTTATAAAATTCTTTCATAGTGTTACATTAAATTTTGCGTTGGACATCTTACAAAACGGCACGATTTATGGACAATTTTCCGCTTGTCATATGGCATCATATTTCTAGCTTCGAATTGATGCAATAAATAACACATTATTAGTTATTTATGAGTGGTGTTGAGAGCGTGGAATTCTGCATTAATTACTTTAGCTTACGGACATAATAAATAACGACACTAAAATATTTGGTTAACAAATATTAATTAAAAATTGTTTGTTGGACAAGTAAATGTTTGTTAAGCAATTATCGTAATTAACAAACATGTGTACGCAGTAGCGACGTAGAAGCGCCTCTCACTGGTTTTTTTTTAATATATAGCAATCAAAAGTGATGTTTAGTTATTTGCGTATTACGCGATACAGTATCTGTCAAAATATTTTGACGGCCCGCCCGTATCGAAGCCACTGGCGGAGAGTACGCGAAACGCTACTCATTAATTACATCCGACATTACTAGTTTTACTTTCATTAGTTATACAAGATATTTACATAATTTTCTATTTGACTAAATAAAATTTAACTACTGCTGATGTCCTTTCCATCGTTTGCACCTTAGGTATTTACTTTTAGTGACATAAGAAGACCAGCACAAAATCAACGTAGATTGAAAGATCTTAATAATTCAAAACGCATTTTATAGAAGTCTCAAAGCAACATTAAAGCAAAATATATCGCATAAAACCAATAAGTCTACACACATATTAATAAAATATCGATTGTTGATGGCACACGACTTTGTCTTCGAAAGGCTTTCGATCGGTATATTCGAGACAAGAACTTTTATCTTAAACATATTCCTTAGCTCGGAGAGATCGTAGCGGCCAACAAAAGGGCCGAAAGTTATGTTATTGCGAAATTGAACGGCTTCATAAATTGTAGGACGTTTCGCTTTTGACAGCCGTCCCGAGGTATGCTTTACGTGAAACTATGCTCCTGTCTTCCGTGCTTACAGAATACAGCGACCTGTACCAGTTCGTAGAACTTCTTCCTTACTAACATTATCTATTGTCTGAATCTCGTCGTATTGTGATAGCGAATTCTGATAGCTTGTGTCCGGGTTACGATGATTGTTTAGACCCGATACGATCGCCGAATTTCTCACTTCTGTGTCACATTTAAAGAATGTCAACAATCACATGGCATTTGCCGTCTATAAAATAATACACAAATCAGTGGAATATCTAAATAGCATTGAGCCATTGTTGTATTCAATATTGAGTATAATGGCGCTGGAATTGTGAGAGTTTTCTTACATCGCTGGTACATCATTATCCTATTACAAGACGCACGAATACACTGGAAATACCTTTTTCTGGAACAAAAACGAACAGCCGGTTAATGCTCGAGTTCACAATGAGCAAAGGCGTGACAAGATAAAATCTAGGGAACACCGTCGGCGAATTAAAATAAAATATCGCATTGAAAACGGACTGAATAG
The DNA here is from genome assembly GCA_964057025.1 of Standfussiana lucernea. NCBI lineage: Eukaryota > Metazoa > Arthropoda > Insecta > Lepidoptera > Noctuidae > Standfussiana > Standfussiana lucernea. Next base: position 10,512,023 of record OZ059793.1, on the reverse strand, counting down.
CCTTTGGGACGACATTAAGCGCAATTACTAGAGTCGGGTCGCTATTTACACGTAGTGGATGGGACGCCTTAAAAAGAACACATGATGTGTGATTGCACCCCCTTCAATAATGAGATTGTTTGATAAATCGGTGGGTACGCAATTACGCGCCTATTTGAAATGCTCGCTCGAATCGCTCATTTATAATGAGATATTTCTCCAGGCATCTCCAGTAATTCAAAAACGCTTTATATATCAGAAACGTTGGTTGAAAATTACGTTAACTTTCTTACGATTGCTATAAAACGTTATTTATTAGTTGTATACGATGATTTTACACGCATAAATTACTGCCGAGATTTATTGTATAGGTACGACTTCAGACGACCTGTAAATAGCTTTCTGAATAGAACAATAGAAGAGTATCTTGTTATCTTAACAAGTTTAACCTTTGATGAAGCTTAGCTTAAATAAATACAAATAAAATTTATTACAGCAGCCTATGAATCTCTTTGAAAACAGTTAAACATACTAATGAATTGCGCTGATTTTCTTGTTTTTCCGCTGAAAAGTAGACTAGAAGAAAACGAGGCCAGAGACTACAGGCTGTCTTTTTAAACTGTTTTTCTATTGTTTATAATTATCTTGTGGCATGATGGCCTCGCCTCTCATACACGACTTTCAAAGTTTAACATGGACATCACTGGCATCGTTGAAGGAAAACATGGTAGGGATACCTGACTTATCTAAAGTCGCCCATCGCCTTGAGCAAGCGTAGTGATCAATACTTTTCTTGCCCTCTCTGAATGAGAAGAGGCTTTAGCCTTGGAGTGAGACAGTAATAGGCTGGTATCATACATTTACTCATCTATTGCTGAACCATCACAAATATCGAGCACTTGGTAACCAACGCCAGGCCAATCACTTCAAGCAGCAAATAGAGAAACCAGGATGACGACGTTATTTCTAGTCTACTTCAATAAAATCTCAAAATCAATAAATTAAATAAAAACCAATGAACTTCGCTATTGAAGGTGAAAGTCCATTCAGAACTGTCGGACAGTCTCTAATTAAATAAAAGCAATTTCACATTTAATTCGCAAAAAGTTGATTGTAAATTAGTATAGGATGCAGATACGATCACGCAATTGAAATATTTTAATTCGATCTGTCATTTGTTATCGCATCCGAGACGATGAAAATAAACCCCACTTCATTAAAGCAGGGATGATAAGATCGCAGGCACGCGAAAGTCACTGATCATCTCCAAATCGCCTAATTTATTTTCACTTTCTGTTACAAGTACGTATTTATTGTTCCCGCGACTACGATATTATCTGACAAATGGAAATATTGCGCAATACGATTAAACTTACGTAATTCACGTAACATTAGCTCACTTTTTTCGTAGTTTCGCCTGCAGCTTAGAAAATGATTAAACGATAAATGATCAGTAGCCTTTTGATGTCACTCCGAAGAAAGCTCCTCGTTGCTGTTATTTTCTGAACAATTGAAGTTGGTAATCATTAGCGATTTTTTGCCATTGACAGGGCATTGATAGAAACATCTGTCAGTGTCAATTAGTATTAAGAATCGGTAAGGTGCACAAGAAAGTTCCTATTGACACATCTGTTAATGGTGATGTTCGCACAGGTATCAGTCGGTGCGATGATGGATTGCGTCAATCCATTATTGATACAATGTAAGAAGCTGTGTAACTGTCTAATTGGTTAATAATGGTAGTATCTGTTGTCATAATGACTGTTTCTTCTATTGTGGCCAGTAAGAATAAAAGACAATAAATAAACAATGAATCACGGTTCATTGTTATGAAAAGTCGTTATAAACAAGTTAATAAGATAGCGGTGACTGGGGTATCACAAAAGACAGCTGGTCTGGTTGTTGCGACGCCTGTTCTTGGCACTAACACTGTCTTATGCTATAAATTAGAACTGATTTGCGAAATGTTGTAATCAACGTAAATAGTTCAAGGTTTACAATATTTGACATGGTTGTGTTTTACATATTTTCCGTGTAATCTCGGTTTGTGAATCATTGTGACCCAGATATTTGTTAGCTGTTAATAAAAACAAATGAAAACGTGTGAGAAAGCTTTTATTACATGGGGAAAGATCTTCTTCATTTTCGTATATTGGTTCAAAAGAAAAATATTTGGGAAAGTTCGAAATTTTTTATTTAAGCTGTCTTCAGTTTATGTAAACTTCATGTTCTTCCAAGTAAAAGGGCCTAAGATACTTATTTGAACCGTTTTGCAAAGAGTGTGTATCGTCATTCCAACTTACTTCGCAAAAGCACAACGAAGTTGAAGTGCACAGTACGTAGGTACTACTTAACATAACAAAATTTCATAAGAATTCGATGGGCGAATGGGTCGTGTGCTGGTCACTCATGCTGTCACTCAAGCTACGAGAGTTTTGTTCAGATTTCAACAAAAATACCAAATAAAGCTTTATCAACTCAATTATTAGTAAAGATTAAGGTTCAAAATTGTATAACCTTCACAATATAGTGCAAGAGTTCGGTATCTGTACATCTTAATTGCGTAACAGACGGGACATCGCTCAGCGGTCGCCGACTGGAGTTTGTTTTCTTATTTTTAACACAAATATTTATTGCTTAATTAAATTAATGTTTCTTTTCTCTGTTTGGAAAGACAAAACAACATCACATATTTGCGAACGGGGTACAAGAAAAATGGCGCTTTGACTACCTCAAATAGATAGTGTATATGTGCGTACAGCCATTAAACATGCATGGTGAAGATTTATGTACTCAATAAGTTAGGTTCCAAACGAAATGTTTATAGTCGCTTCTGTTTGTGACAATGTACATTCATAAAGTGCGATTGCGAAACTACTATTTGTAGAGGAGCTATGAAAGATGTCAGGATTAGGTGCGAACACATAAACGATGCAACTGTCATTACTGTGTCGACAACACGTTGTGTGCACCCGGCTTTCACTGCCTTTGTTGTCAGTGCGCTGAAGACGACACTTTCGCCTGACAAATCCAACTCCGCACTGTTTGGCTTTGCGACTTTTAAATATTTCGACATTTCGAAACCTCGCAAAGTTGCGAAATTCCCCATGAATCGCGTCACAAAAGAAAAAATAGTAGGCGCCTATCCGCCTATGTTTATTTAAGTATTTCTCTCGCGAATAAGTTTCTTTTTGGTCGCGATGTGGGAACGGATACAACAGGAAGAATGTTAACAATCCGGTCGCACTGAGGATGCTAATTGAGTCTCGGCAAGCGTTACCAGTCTGGAAGCGGCACCTACTATACATTTTCATAATTTCTGACGTTTATTGCGTACTCTTATCGTGAATGAATTTTACTACCTACCTTGTAAAACATGGCTGTTACCAGAGTAAACGTTTCACTATAATGATCCGGGTTCAATCTCTCTGGTCTCTTTTTTCTCGAAGGTATGTTTTGTGTATTTGGTAAGAACGAACATGAGAGGCGGATTTGTTCGAAAATGTTTCGACGTTAAATACGTAGTGGACAGAGAATCATCCCAAAGAATCATTAGTAGCAAATTCTGATATGATATGATGGCTCAAGAATTATTTAATCCAGTAACGAGCGTCGTACATCATAGTTTGTTTCAAACGATTTAGCCTTCATCGATGTCTTCAAAAGCCGTCTATTTTCATCTGACTAAAAAACCCAAAAACATTATGACAGACAAAAAACATCTTAAAATTAAACTGTCATCATGTACCCATGGTAGGGCCAACAGGCGACACTTAATGATGACGAGTCGGCCGGCTGCATAGGAACGCAGCTAAATCCCAACGGTGCACAGAATCGGGTGCATTTATTTACATTATTATGTTGTCCCGGCTATTTCTGGTCCACCAGGGACGAATCTAGAAGAGGGGGGCGGATATGAACGAACTGTAGAAAAAAACTGCCTCATTTTTTTTCTGGCCGTATCCTAATTTATGTGAAGGCTATCTTCACATAAATAAAGGCAGAAAAAAAATGCGCAGCTTGTTATCTTCTTTTTTGCCATTTGAATATACATCGTTTCTTCGATCTTCTACTGTTTGTTTCGTTTGATTTGTTTCGGCCTTTCTTCTGAGGGATCAGCCAACTAGGCGACATCCTGGTTATAAAATATTGACGCGTAAAATTGTCTTATTTACAGAAATAAACATCGTTTCATCACTATTCCTACACGGATTCACATTTTTATCAAACCTTTATGTATTGTTCTTTAAAAGAACTGCTTAGACTAACCTTCGCTAATTAAGTACAATTTGCGGATCTATCTAATCATGAATTGATTATTTATATGTGGATTTCCTCCTTTAGTTGTAATTCGTAACGTTACTTAACCATTTTGATGTGAAATATCCGTATTAAATATGAGCCTTGAAATAATTAAACCAAAAACGTACTATGTATTTTAATGTAAGAGATAATATCAAAAAGTCCATAACTTAAGCTTAATTAATTAATCGAGGAGTAAACTGCTAATTACTAACAAGTAGAGCGTAATAATAAAGTTTGATTAACAGTAACGGACCTGATTAGTACTAAAATAAGGTATAAAATCTTAATTGAACATTTATAACTTCTAAACTGATAACTATGGCATCAATATTGCCACTACGGTAACAAATCTTTAAATTGAAATAATGCCTAATGAACAGTATTAACAGTATCAAATACGGGCCTGACTTATCGACCGACAAAGACAAGACGAGGTAGGTTACGGTTTCAATAAAATCATGCATGATCTTGACATAGACAGATAGAAGATAGATAAGTACAAAGTCTTCAAAGATTTCAGTTCACGAACGTTTAAAACATTATATTTTATCATGTGCTAACTTAATTACGATATTAGTGGCGTTTCGTGTCTATCAAAACTGAAATCGTGACTGCAAGCTGCCAAAAAAAAGGTGAACTCCAATCTCACCTTGATCTAAACTCTTTAATATGCTTATCTAAATTTCTGTTCACGAAATTGGCGACTTGATGTCGTCGTTATTTAGTAAACATGGCTGGAAATTAAATTTATGTCTAAATCGAGACAAACAGATAGCAAGACACGAAGTCGCCGCCCGGAGGAAACTGTTATCTCCCGATATAAGATTGCGGAGCTCGATAACTTGATCTATCGGAAAAGTTAACGAACCGTGCTTGCATTAAGATTCTTATAATTTTGTTACGAAAGGATTTTTGCTATAAACTTTTGTCTGTTTATAATAAAAATAATGATGGCTTTGTTATTTATTTTACTATATCCATAAATATTATCCGTTTTTATGTTGTTTTTAATATTATTATCTTTGTCTGTATCTTTAACATACTTTTCTATTGTTTATTTTATGGTTGCATTAGGTTTTATAGAACTCTCAAAACAAAGCTTCCTAGAAGCAGGAGTATCATTGACCTAGCCAATTCACAAGAGGAACGTGAACAATGATCTTGACTTCATTTATCATAATTATCCACTTCCCACTATTGCTCTGGACAGCACCGCGGTGCCAACCACACTAATAGTTGACATGGAAATCAAGAACCCTTGACAGCATTCCAAGTTTGTCATAAATTTATTTTGAGTAAAGCACCTCATCGTCAAAATATTTACGGATGTGTCTACTAACATCAGATTCATTAGTCTACAAAAGCAAATAACCCTACACGCTTCAATTTTACTTTCTACACTTGACTTCCTAAAACACAAAATATTTAATTTATTACTGCAAAACAAAAAGATAAAACTGCACCTTAATCGGTTCAATGATTTCCAAGATTAACACTCAGAGACACATACGAGTAGTAAGTAATAATGAAAAGTTGTTTCATACAAGCTGAGACGACGCAAAAATAGTACCGCGCTACTGGTTGTAAATAATTACGCATAGACATTGCTTTGAATGCCTTGTATGACCACTCATCAGTGTTAACAATTTGTTTGGTTTTGTTGCGGCCCCAGGAATGTAGTCTATCGCTTCACCTCACCGTCATTAGTGCATACCACTGAGCTCAGAATACCCCAAATAAAACTAAATAGACCAAACTAAACCAAGAGGCATAGCTAAACATTCATCTTGCGCTAATGTTTCACGGTTCCATATTTGATGAATAAAACCTGATTATTTCACATGAGTCATCTTTTTCATCTCCATATTTTATAAATAACTGTTTTGGTTGACAAAATCACGTTAATTATATACGCTTGACCCGAAAAGCATCTGGTTACCCGAATATAGGTAGATGATATTAAGTGCCATTTATCAAAATGATTTCAGATGATAAAATCAGATGTAAAATAATTACAATGCCGTATTGATAGCGGCTACTGTATATTTAAAGTATTAATTATAATTAATAATACACTTGACAAAAATCCTGAGACGACATCTTCAAAGCTTTCTTCATGATGAACGGATATAGCTGTTTTGGGCGCCGATAAAAAAATGAGTTCATTAATTATAGTAGGTAGATATTGGACATTTCCGTATGTGACCCGTCTTCGAGCTGCAATTAGTTAGATACAATCTTGATTACATTTAACATGTAAACCACGAAAATAGTCCACCATACTGTGAAAGAAATCTTTAGGTAACCTATTGCATTGTATCCAGGTAAAACTTTTTTATATTTTGGTCTCGTATCTTCAATCCTTTATTAGTAAAGCAGTCCAGGGTGTGAAGTCTAGTCAGTGTAGTATCCATGCGGTATGTGGCTTTAAAACCTAGGGGCGCAATATTAGACGCCAAAAATTTTGATTAGTCCTACCAAAACAAAACACCTAAGTCAACGATCTATTGGGTGTTAAACTGTGTGAGCAATCATTAAGACTACTGCACTTTCACTGTCAGTCGGGGGTCAAGTTTACATGACTTCCGAAGTCCCGATACATGTGGGTCACATCACCTCGATACAATCATTAATTACATTCACAGCACTTGACCATAATTAACCCGTCAACCGCCACCTCATTATTTGTACTGTGTACTGTCAACAAAGAGATAGGTATGCGGGTAACAAACATCTTGGCACAAATAAAAGGCATTATTATGGAGTACGTAACAAGTTTTTAAACATAAGTTGCGTTCAAACGAATAATGGGAAATATTTTACTACATTGCAACATTTTGTTCAAAAGGAGCAGCAGTTAACCTGCATACCTGTCTCTTTTGTCGTCTGTACTTGTTGAAACCGAAATCCGAACCCATGACAGGACTTGTTTGCAACCATCATTCACACAATCATTCAAATATGTATTGGCGAATACATAATATCGGCACGTTACTTTCTTTTGACCTACTTGTTGTTATGTTGATCTGTTGTGTGAGTAATGTAAATATTGTTGTAATGTTTTCTTTCAATACTAGGTCGTCCTCGTTTTATTATGATTGATTTTCATGAAACTACAAAATTTTGTAACCTATTTTGCAAGGCAGGTTGTTTATTTCAAGTCGTAATACTAAATTGTTGTTTAGGTGTATCTCTTTTGGTAATTTTATAGCCATGAACGTCTAGACGTGTAACAGAAAGATTTCCTCAAACTAAAAAAAAGCGTTCTTACAAAAGACATGTACAAGAGTAATAATCACATAAGAGAACATCGTAATAAAAATACAACAGGTTCAATAAAAAGTAATACGAAACGTCCAAAAATAATTGCAGTAACATTTTTTCTCCTGTATTACGTGGTACGTGTTACGCGGGAGTCGCACGCGCATTCTACAGGTTGCCCTCTATGGGTGCAAGTTGCGGTGCACTTGACGCGGAACCTGCCTTCATTCGCCAATCACATCCGTCTGCTTAACCCATTAAATCGTATTTTTCTATAATAATGTTATGTTCATTTTCTCATTGCGTAATATTGCTCGATCGTGTCATTTTTTATTGATTCATGCCTGCAATAAACCATAGAAGTGTTAAGTTTTACAAATGTAGATACTTTGGATTTGGCCGAGCTTTTTTACTCCAATAAAAACTTGAACAGGTTGTAAGTAGAGAGTTTTAATTAGATGCAGTTTAAGTGGCACACGAAGATTGGCAATTAAATTAAAAAAAGTTATTTAAATGAACGTTTTCCTTGATAAATGACTTAGATAACGCAAGCGAATTCCTGTAAGGCAATATTCTGTATTTCCGAAAGTAAATAAAGATGAGAAGACGACGCAAAGACAATAATTTAAATAAAGTAATAACCAACGTAAAAAAAATATAATGAGATATCGGAGTTTTGAGTAAGGGATAAACATCTTACGGCTTTCAACAAGTCACCCCCTCGAATGGCTCCTCTCGTTTTTATTCTCGTTACTTTGTTGACAGAGTTATTTCGCAGTGAACAAAGCCAAAACAACCGCTCATTCAGCGTTGTTTAAGTTTTGCAATAAATTTATTATGTTCAATAACACTACAGGCACACAACACGCCGTGGAAGTAAACACGGATGACGAGAAGTAAACATTTTAATACCTTTCAAACATCTTTCGACTTTCGTTATTTTTTACTTTCGACATAACAAAGATCACACTCACTGGCTTCCTGTATACTTTACATTACCGCAAATTTTTGTACGACTATGGCGTAAAAGCAACAATATTAAAACGGTTCTGGGAAAATGAGGAAAATATTTACGTTATCGTGTTTTACTCGGTGTAAACGACTACAAATTGGCAGTAAAGATGAGGGATGTACCAAACACATAGATCGATGTAACATTAACGTAATATGTGAAAGGTGTTGACCGGAAAAATTGCTTCGGTATTAAAAACAAATATCGCGATAAAGCGTGCCAAAAGGATGAGCAAATAGAGAGCTCTACAAAAGAAATAGCTGCCGTATATGATCACACGCGTGTCGTGGTTATTTGTATATCCTATTAGCATTTAGACACCTTGACAATGAATGAACCTAGTTCTACGCATCGGTCGCCTAGGTGGTCCTCTTCTGGTGCTCATTCTTCTTAAATTGTCGTGTCCTGTAAGACGACTATATAATAGCCATAAAGTAAAAAGAAAAGATAAAATGCTTGCAGAAGAAACAAGTAAAGTAAAATTTAGTTCTACAACAAGAAGAGATTTTGAAATGAGGATAATTGCCTTGCCCATAAACAAGAAGAAAGTGCAGTGATCTATGCCTCGTCGATACCAATATCACACGGCCATTAACAGGTTCCCATGTTTATTGTTATTATTTACGCATTGCCAATACTATAAACACAGTCCCATACGTGTAGACGGAGCCACGAGGTCACAGGTACATTGGGGCACTAACCTTGATCGTATTCAAGATGCCCGATAGTATAGATTCGGTCTGGGGGCCTATTAAGCTATGCCGTCTTTGATCTGGCTAGTCGCAGTTGTCAATCGCTAGACGCAAGTCGGACGCATGCTCCTAGTTTAGGCCTTGTCACTCGGCTTGACGGACTCACTAACGAACGCAGATGTTAGCCGGATGTTTTAGAATAGGTATTTACTGCATTACCAATTAAGTGACGTGTGTTGGTTTTAATTTGTAGATGTTGCGGGTAGATCTATTGGAAGATAGAGTTGCGAACTAAGCTTGAGAAAAAACTAGCCAAGTCGAACTCGTACATACAGGGTTCCGTACCAAAAAATATAATATAACAATATTTTTAACGCTCAGTCATGTCTGGAGAGCCGCCCCTATTTTTATTCTTTTCATAATTTTACATCGTTTTTGTATAGCGTTTATAGAAGACACCTACACTCCAAATTTCAACTGTATAGTACCAATAGTCTCGGAGTTTAATGGCTGTGACATACGGACGGACAGAACGACAGACGGACAGGGTAAATCTATAAGGGTTTCGTTTTAGCCATTTGGCTACGGAACCCTAAAAAACCATTGAATGTACATCAGGGCTTCTCTTGCATCTACTCTGCTCATAATACGAGTATTAGAATGAAGTACACCAATTATTACCATGTTCAATGTAAAGTATAACAAAATTACTATCACCGTGTCCTTCCCGTCTCCTGCGTGCTTGGAAAGTATCAATCCTATTGTATCGGCCTATGAGGAAATGTCATTTCATTAAATTTAAAACAGTCACGTCTTTATAACTACTTACTAGAGGTCACCATTTTTTTTATCAGGTAGGTCAGCGTTATATCGCAGAAATAGCTTAGATAATTGTAAAATTGCATAATACACAATGTAAAAAATATTCAACCTGTGTTCCTCATGTTCTAATCCTTAAAATTATCTCTCACCTCTGTATTCCCTTGTTTTTATTGCTTTTTCTTTCCCTTTTTGTAATAAAATTATTAAATCAATAAACTGAAACAGACTACCCATTATTTACTGTAGTTCTAAAATACCGTTACAGTATCCCGCTATTTTGGCAACGTTACATATTTAATGTGCTCGCAACAGTAAGTTTGGCAGAGACAGCCAAGTTCTGCGAAGTCTGGGTGTAAGCGTACACCGGCTTATCATGTGGATCACTGGAAACGGTAGCGTGTAACCGTACCCACCCAATATACTAGTCAAATGAGCACTGTTTGTATTTTGTGAACTATGGTGTTGGGAAGGGGACTGAGAACAGCGGAGCGGGGTTTGGACCCGTTTCCTGCGAAAATTTAATTGGACAGTTTTTCTTGATCTGCTTGCAATCTTGTCTTTTGACAGCTACAAAAAAAAAGAAAGAAAAAAAGAGAAAGAAATGACATGAATGAAAGAAATTCCATTTCTTTTGTAATGGAATTTTTAAAATAAGTATCATAACTTCATAAATAATCGTCAGCCTATAAAACGTCCAGAAAAAGCTTTCAAAAAAACCCAAGTGTCGAAATCATGTCTACGAATCAAAATAGTAAATTACTTACGTCGTTATAAGCAAGTACCTATAATCTTAGTAAGCACCTATGAATATTTTATAGCCAAACAACATAAATCTAAAGATCAGTGTGTTACACTGCAGCATATTAAATTGGGTATTTCTGAAGCAACGTGAAACTGAGCTTGCAAAGGAAATCAACCTCTTCAGTTGCATATAAAGGGTGTAAATAGAGCCTTCACGAAAGGCACCCGTCATTACGATATTTTTTTTTGTTGTGATCTATACTTAGAAACTTTCTGGTTACGGAGATATTGGACGTCAAAGTTCCAACTTTTACAAAGGTTTTCTTTTTTTAATACTAGTTTTTAAGGTTATACCTTTAATTAAAATACCTCCATGACCTGTTTACTACTCAATGCATCCATCAGCACAATGTTTTGAGTGCGTTCCATTGTGTTTTGCCGTACGACTTTTTTTTTGGGGTGTGATTTTACACCCCAAAAAAAAAGTCGTTTCCCAGCAACAATTTTTGCATAGGGTTACTTAGTAACCTTACTTAGTAACTTAGTAATGTTTAATGTACAGAATGCTTGGTAGACGGCTTCGTGAAGGGTCCGTTTACACCTTGTATGGCCCGTTACGTGAGTCCCTTTGGCTCGTCACATAACTCCCTAAACCGCTCCGCTCCTCACCGTACGCCGACCGGCCGGGTCGGCACGTTGCGTTCCCGGAACCCAGCACAGTCACCTGCTGCGACACCAACATGATAAATAAGACACACAATTAATTGCTTCCTACCACACCCGATACCACTAAATCACAACACATATTAAACTGTCGCCTTTTAATCGCTTTTATCATTCTCACTGACATTTTTTCCATCTTAATAGATATAGCAGTATCTAATAAAGCTGCCAGTTTGCATTGCGCGGCCCGTATCGAACTTATTTATGAAGTCTGCTGAACCAGATGAATGTTCCACAGTATCTACAGGCTAGGTGTGAGTCATGTTCTAAAATTTAGAGTTTAAAGCTCCTGCAGTAATGTTATTGTATTGTGCCCGACCGTTTGCAACGCGTAGTTAATGCACGACCGTTATTATAATTTACTCATACACTTTAGCTATGTTATTAACTCAAATAATGCATTAATTTCAGTTCGCCTTTCCCGCTAAATTCAACTGAATTTAGTTCACCTCTACCTGATTACTTATCACTGTATACTGATTTAGATTTTGCTTTCCGCTAGAGTTCACGACTTGATATTATATTTTATCTGCTAATCTGTGACCTGAATTTTCTATTTATATGTATAATCGAGGTTAACATATATATTTCCACACCTGATATGGACATTCCGTATCTCTTCAAACCATAGTGCCCCTAAAACAAAAACTTACGCACTGTAACGTGGACTAGTCAAAATAAAAAGAAGGCAAAATTTAGAATTTATATACGCATGTCTCAGAAATATGTGTGCTTTAAGTCACGTCAGTGAGCATTGTGGTAGGTACCAAGAAACCAAGAACTATTTGACCATTAAAGCAGAATTTTGCACGCTCCTATTCCATGTAAGTGATCAAGATATCAATTATAATACTTGTGCAGAAAAAATGACGACTTGACAGATATCTTACAGGAATGCGATGGCTGTTTTTGTAGCCTTATAATGGATTTTTAATGGTAAACATTCTTGGGAGGTAATCGAAACGCAAGAACTACCTACTTGTATAATCTTCTGCGGGATTCCAATGTGATAAATATGACATTAATATAAAATGTTTTAGTTGTTATTTAACTAAACATTCTTATTTTGAGTGTCTTGACTTATTCACTACGATCAATAAATATCTATCTCAATACACATGCATTTAGTGCATGAACCTAAAATAAAGACTGAATAACAATGCACCTGGTCGAAACAAATTCTGCAACCATGACGCGACGTACGTGTCGTCGCGTCATCAAACAAACAAATACCATTATTTACCTAAAACGCATCTGCCATACAAAATATTGCTTTCAAAGTTGCTCAAAGAGACAGAAGGACACCCTCAAAGGCTCGTAATTCACTGCGGTGCATTAAAAAGTGCACTACGAAGCTTATAGTGAAATAAATTGTAACATATTGTGATTGCTCGGTTCACCTTGTGTTAGTTACGGTATTGCGTCCTATTTCCAACTGTGTGATTTATGTGCCCCACTCTCAAATACATAACATCACCAGGTGATTCGGGACAAACAGTTTACGACGTTTTCCAAACAAAGACGCCAGTGTGATTAGGTGGGATGTAACAATCCTTCGATTGTTTACGAAACCCTGGCATAAAATGCAATTTGAAATAATATTTACGGGAAAAATCTCCATTAGTATAAAACTAGATGAAATAAAGGCAACAAATAATATCATAACAATTGTGACCTATAAAAACGAAATGTTATTCTATACAATCGTAATTTGTTCCATTTTCCATGTCTTTCAGTAGTGAGGATACGCAAACGTTCAACATGGATTTTGCGCAATTATTTGATTGGGTGCGATCGGAATTTTGTCTGTATATTTCAGTGACACAATTCGCTTGAGAAACGACGTCGCGTTGGGCATAGTGAATAGCGCTCCCGCTACACACGACTGAAGATAATTAACGCGGCGACCACTCCGCTCAACCTCGCTGACTCTGCCAAATCGATTGTTACACGTCTCTCATTGCGACATAGTTGCGAAACAATCAGCTTCCTTAAAATAGTAATATTTGAATATTTAAACGGGAATGCCTTATGAGGACATCACTAGCATTCCGGTATTGCATTATGATAATGTGCCATTTTCAATGTGCGCATCGGAGTCGTGCGCGCCGCAGCACGCGCCCTCTCTGGCGCCGCTTGCGAGCTTCCAATACTAAAAGACACAAGAAGAACCGGCCCTTCACAGACAAATAACTACCTTACAATATGTAAATAAGATTAAATTTCGATAACCCCAACAATAAAGATAACACTACACGCAATCCTAATACTCCTCATGCCAATAGAGACAATAAAGCTCAAGTTGGGTCCATTGACTTAATAGGGAAATATGTTGATTATCATGGAATCTTTACATTACGAGACGTAGGAATGGAACTTTTATTAATATCACTGCGCTTTGTAGTACTATAGGTGTCGAAAGTGACAGTACAATATGAACAGTAATCCATTACGTAGATGTTTATCAAAAATATTTGGAATTAAGTCACGCGTGTGGGATGTGAATCGGTGTTTTTATGGTAATGTTATGGCGGCAATAGAAACCTTCTCCCGACGAAGCGAAATCGACCAAACAATGTGTTGTTTCAAAACATACCATTGTAAATTTCCCATCACTGATTTTATTTTTATTACCCAGTATACACGTACGCATAGTAATATTATACAATCAAATAAACAAGGAAGAACAAACGAAAGAAATTTTATGAAAGCTGGCTTGTTTCACCGGAATAATAACAGCCGGTATGATAGATCTGGGGAAAAACAACATCACACTGTTTCCTATTTCACGTATGGAATGTTTACTGAACCTATTTTATTATTAGGAACGAGGAACAGCTTTGTATTACCGTGGTTGCATAAATAAATATATGCGAATATTAGCACAATTACTATTGGACCCAGTAGCCCAGTGCGCGTTGAAGACTTATGATGTAAACCAGACGTTTTGTTCCTATTTGGGAGAACAGGTGGGTAGGGACAGATGAGTCACTTTGGCTGCCGGGTTTCTGTATAAATACCGATTTGGAAGTATATTCTAGATATTAGCACCTGGCACGTCGAGAATTTCTGAGAATATTAGCATAAAACAGATATGCCAGGACGTTCGCGCCCTCAGCCGTCATACAAGGCGCCATTTATCTAAGACAAGGTTGATACTCCGTCCAGTTTCCCCGGTGCCGTTATTACTACTAATCGTTGATAATGTGCTGATATACTCAGAATATTAGATGTAAATTCTTCTAATAAGATATAAATAAGAACAGGGAAGGTCCACATTTTCATAGTTTCGCAAAAAATCAACGCCTACAATTTTATTACTTCCTTTTCTGCAAATGCTGCGCGCCTGGTTTTAGAATTTTGGAAGTGTTCAAGGAAAAGTTTACGAATAAGTGCATAGTTCAATTTTAAAAGCTTCCGCTTAAACCGTTGAGTCAAAGCTCCCAAATGAATTTCCGTTAAATTTGTAGTTGAAGATAACAGTGTTTTTCTCATTTCCTTATTACGTATAATTAAATCCCCGTCACATAGCACTTTACCGCTATCCCCAAGTGTCTTCTTACATAATTTAAACATATCAGAAATAAAAAATAAGAAACAGGATGACAGGATGTACAGGTAGAAATAAGTTTTCTACCTGTACATCCGCAATTACCGGTTCTATCTTTCACGTTGGTTCCTGACAGGTACTGAAAAGCGACGCATTTATCACTACGCTGAGCCTTCTATTGATGTACAAGACGGACGATGAATACCACGTAATTTAAATCCCTCTGTTGAAATCTTGTGGGTGGTTTGCCATCAATCCTGTGGGAACTGCAACCGAGTGTTAATTATAAAACATTTATCCTGTCTTTTAGTTACCGTTTCTGCGATTGTTTGTGCACGACTCGTCTCGAGTGTGGGTGTCGGCAGTGCTTTAGTACTCCTGGACGCGTTTGTTGGGATTCGTTTGGTCGGAAGATGTGTTTTGTATCGTGTTTTACTACCACGATGCTGTTGAGAGTATTGCGTAATGGAGACCAAATGTGGGTTGGGAAATTTTATGGGAAAAGAACGATTTTATTATTGTACTTTGGCTCTACCACTGCTATACCTACATGGCCAGAGATTTCCAGAAACTAGTTTTATGTTCGAACAGTTTAAAATAGAGGATTCTGTAATACCCAAATATGGCCTGGAACTGTGTTTCGCGATCCCAAGCCCCATGAATTTCGATGATTTCAACTTAAAATGTTTCATAACAGGATAAAAACTACGAGTTTATATTTCGCAGTAAACTCGACTGTTTTTCACAAAAAGTTTACATTATTAATCTCCGTTACGAATACAAATCATCTACAACTGAGTGAGCATAATATTATTTTAGAAGGAAGCCCTAAAAATATACCTACATATACAACGTAACAGAATGGAAAGACCGTGCTACCGAGTAACTTGTAACATATTAAGCCTGTTTCATCTCTACATCAATTTATTCGCTATAAAAATTATAATTAAGCGTAATTTTTCCATGTATCGGCGCGTTACACGACGCGGGTTTCGCTTCAATACGAGAATCATGTTTTATAGAAAAGTGGATCTTTATTGAGCGGTGAAAGGCGTCAGTGTACTGGTAACTTACCATTATAGCTGTCTCGTTGGCTGGTCGGGGACATTTGTTTAAATTTATGCTTGTTAAGGCGAGGTGACTGAAGGCACGGCTAGTACGGCTACACGACATGACTCCCTCGATAAGCTAATCATTCGTTAGCATGCTTGTACACTTGTGTTTCTAATAAATCTTGACGGTTTTAAGTTTCTATGCAAATTTTGGATTGCGTGCCGAAAGTCGTTTAGTGTTGCATGTTGTGGAGTGAATGCACTCATATTTTCTAGAGTTCCTTTCTTGTTAAAATTGGTAAAACGAAACTGATCATTTCTTGGTCTGTTATGGAAAAACTATTTCTTTACTTACGTTTTTTTCATGAAATCACGAATTTCCACAAATAGATTTGTTGGTAGAGCATCGTACTGATTTAAGAAGAAGAGAGGATTTGAAGATTTACCGCTAAAAACATTATTATATACAAGCGGATACGGAACACTTTGTAAAGACTAAACACGGGGATTTTATAACTAGGTAGGACAATCGATTGAAGCGTATCAACTAGATTATCTAGATAGGTAGGTAGTAAAGTTTCAATGACATGCCATCCGACTGACCTACTCTATTTTATAAATCTTTGACTATCTTTTTTCTAGTAAATTGTAGATAAAAAATATTTTACCAATAGGTTACAATCAAAAGTATCGCATGATCATCAAGGTTGTGTGTTAACATTTTAAGCCAATGACAGATATGGTGTGAAGGATACTTAAGCTAAATGTTATTTTCAAACAATTTTTATTGATATTTTATTATTTTCACGATCACTCTCATTATATCAGCTGGCGTCATCTACTGGAGTGTGGACTTAGACAACCCCAAGTGTCGCCACGTCGAATGGTTCTGTGCTTCGCACTCATCCCATGAAAAATCATAAGAAAACACCTTGGCGTGAACAACAACACTTCCTATGTTTATAATAAGATTCTATAGACTTGTTGTGCAGCTGGTGGTCTAGATGCGGTTTCGCATGTCATTATTGTTACTAACTATATCATAACATAAACAAAACATCTGAATACCTACTGTATGTAAACATTGAAATTATTTAAACAACTTCTGTTCGTGAATATGAACAGAAGTTGTTTTCAACTATGTAGTATGTAACTATGTAGGGTGCTTCCCTAACTTAAGTGATGTCAATGCCAATGTAAAATGTCCGACTCAAACCACGTCTAATTGAACACTAAAATGTAATATACATAAAATGCATAGAACAATGCAATATGTCAGTGTCAATGCACTGCCAAATGTAGGTCGCGTCCAAAGTGCAAATACGCGAGCCTACTGGCTAACTTATTGTAATAAATATATTTTAAAACCCATGTACGTGCACCGTACACACAGATGAGAATTCATCTGTACAATGTTTTGAATGCGAAAGTAACTCTGTTTGTCTGTCGGTATGCTTATCTGTCTGTTACCTTTTCACGGTTTAATAGCTAGATGGATGTCGGTGACACTTACACATAGATAGACCAGGATCCTATACCCTTACAAAAGATACTTTCTATCCTAGTCGTATGTGTCCGTGGGATAATTTCCGATGTCCATACGGGTCCATGTGCATACAAAGTGCGTTTCCCATGCAACATAAGAACATGGCGGGATATCTTTTTTTATTTATGTCGATATGTCCATAGGTGCATATCTAATCATTGACAGGGAATGAAATCTGAATATATGACTCGCTTATCATCTAGCATAAGTTGTAAAAGTCAAGGGAGGTGAAAGGTTAACTTTAAGATAACCGATGGGCGTGCAACCTGTCCCTGCATAGTTATTTTTTATCTTGTTATAGGTTTACTAGGCGGCACATCAGTGGTAACAAAGCCAGTTTAATCTGCCCTTTTATTTTATAAAACTATACGACGCTGGTCCAGGACAAAGCAAAGTGTTACCACCGAACGCCTCTAAATAATTGTGATCATTCAAATTCAAAGTTAGCTTGTAGTCCACGGCTGGATATCAGCCTGTTCCAAGTATAATTTCATCCTCAACAATAACTTCTTCGTCAGCAGTAATACTCTCGCACATCCAAATAAGTTTTCCTGTTGGCAATTCTACGGCATCTATACCGTGAGATTAAGTTAATGAACATGTAAATACTAAACATAAGAGAGCAATGCAGCTGTGAAGCGAAACAGAGAAGCATATGCAATATGAGCTGACAAAAAAAAAAATCTCAACTCATATGATTTTTTTTTTCATGTCTTTGATTCGTATGTGTTCCTCACGGTGCCAAAGAAGTGCACTTGTCTTGTGTTCTAAAGTTGCATAAAAACAAACTTAATGCCAACATCATGAATAGTTACATCTGAGTTTATTTTCTAACTGAAACTTGAATACATTATAAGAATGCTACGCAGACGCCCTCTACTCCAGTCTATCTATGTGCATATCTAACAGCATGCGTGTATTTCATTTATAATAATGAATGTATTTACTTTGATAGTCAGTAATAGAACGCTAACTGCCAGCACGTCTTACGATAACTTTGATACTGCGATGTAGATTGCAGCATCACTTATCTTTATTGAAATATCTTTTACAGACAGCGTTATGCAAAAATCTTCCATGATTATTATGTCTTCGGTTTCAAAGACTGCTTCATGTGTATACCAACCTTTATAAAGGCGTCACTGCACAATCTCGAGTATGTATAATATATTCGTGGGGACATTTGCAAGCGAATGTAGCGTTAGCAGTAAAATTGCTTATACGTTGAATGCTGATTTCCCTTTCTACAGGCGCGGTGCTATCAAGCTGTTTCAATATGCCTAATAGACCTGTTACCCGTTATCAGTAAAAATACGACATGTGGAAGTGAAATGGTTAATATTCTGACTGTACTAACTACTTCCCGTAGTTAATATCAGTTTTAACGTGGTATAAGTAAAAAACCAGATAAATGTAAATATTTTTTATTAGTGTCGATAAATATAAGATCATTTGTAGGACAAATTGGCACTTTATACATTAACAACATACAATAAAGCTAAACTTAAGGCATCAGATGGTACATACAAATATACAAATCGTAGGACAGTCTTATTTCAATTAGGTACTACAAAGCGAAGTAGACTTTGCATTTCAATGTGAATGGAAAAATTATGTAAGTAATCCAAACACATTACTTAAAAATATATTGCGTCGAAAAAATCGTTTACAAGGATTATTTAATCAAACATTACGTATCAATGAAATGGTAATTAAACATCAAGATACAATCAAAAACACTTTTAAATCATGAGTTGGTAAGCACTTGTGTTTTGAGCTAAACCCTCTCTAAATATGAAGTACATATCTTAACATTTCAAGTAATTTTTTGCAATATAATACACACTTAACTAAAGTGCAAGATCAAAATTTTAATGTCTTTTTAAATTCGACTAAGTAAGATTTCAGTCTGATTAAATCTACGTACATTAAGCTAATTTATTGCTTGTAATTATTGATAAATGTGTACCAATAATACAATGAAATTATTTGAACAAATATACAACGTTATTTATATATCTAATAGAAGGCCACTTAACAGCCTACTAAAAGGGTTCAAACACGACCTCACGTTTATTGCATACAAACACAACTTTCATGCAAACCATTACATAGCTTATCAGAGAAATATCCTCAATAAATAACAGTTACAATAATTACGTATGTATAATAAAAGTACACTGTACAGACCTACATTACGAGTAAACAGGCAACCGAAGGACCATATTTCCACGTATCAATCCTATCCTAGTATCCATCTTTATGTATTCTCATCTTTCTAGCCATCGTAAATCCACCTTAGCTGCGTCCCAGGCCCGGCAGACAAATCTCTTCGAACCGTATCGTCAGAGATAACAAAAGCATTCTGTAGTGGTACAGAAATAAAAACAAAACTCCTGTCACGGAGTGAACAAGATCCGGTAGTGTTGGGACATGCAGATCATATGCTGAGGGATGGCCGTTTCTTCCTCACGCTTTTGTTGCTCAAGCCAAGGATACTGCCGATTACCTGTGAGAAAAAATATTCTGTTTTACATAGGTACTATATTTTTTGTGATTGCAGTGAAGTCACGAGTGGCCGTGTCGCGTGTTGTGGGAACCGTCTAGAGGTAAAGTGGTTTGAGACTTTGTGGTTTGTTCAAGGTTGTCTCTACAAATATTAATCAGATTACAAAAAAAAAACTTCTTGAAAGCTACACTATTCCCGAGTGACATAGGATACTTTTGTGTTCTGTTCAGGGAACCTCTAAGATGGTGTAACCACAGCCGGTTTATGTTTGTTTAGAAAAGTTGTCCTGGGAGCTGCATTAAACCTACCTTAGAGACGGAGTAGGCAGCGAGCTTGCGCCTGGGCGTGGGCAACAAGAGCGCGAGCGCGCGCGCCTCCCGCAGCAGCGCGTGGAACGCGAGCGCGGCGCCCGCGCACGACTCCGCCGCCGACACCTCGTAGAACTGACAACCGAACCGTAGCGACAACTCCTGACCCTCTTCCGCGTTAACAACCCTGTTAAACAAATAAATAATTCTTTATTCTGATGTTACTGACGAAGCACTGTCATTACAGCCAATTTTAAGAAAATAGTCACAAAATGTCAAGTACTTATTAATTTACATAATACACCAAAGGATTTAAGAGTAGGCACTCGTAATTTATATGACCTCTTCTTGAACTTTCCGGTAAATTGACCTACTCAATCAGAATTAAGTAGCTTGGTTTCCTGAATTATGGACTATAAGATATGTTATACAAACCTGGCATGTTCCAGGTCTCGTTTGTTGCCGAGCAGGGTAACGGCGGTGCAGCCGGGCAGCCGGGTCCTCTCTAGTAGCGCCAATAGCTCAGCAGCAGCCATGAAGGACCGGCGGTCACACACTGAGTATACCACCGCAAATGCGTCGCCCCAGCGAAGGTGCTCCGCTAGACATCCACGTTTCTGGGTAAAAAATTGTACAGGTTAGACTTAGGTCCAATTTGGCTGGTTTTTAGGTAACTATTGTAGAGTAAATAAACTATAAGAAATCGTGCAATATCCTTATCATTTGAGTCACGCACGCGTTCTTAGAAACATAAATATTTACTAATACGTTAAGTGTTTGTAAAACGATTACTTATAAAATATGAAATGTAGAAAGTATTGATATAAATCGCAAATGTAGGTACTCGAGGTGCGTATTCTATTACCGATGGTACCGATGGTATCAAATAAAGATAAAACACTTACGGCGCAACCACATGTATCTAAGACTTCCACTTCAGACGTGGCGCCATCGAACGCCACCCGATGTTGATACAGGAAATCTGAAACAAAATCTTTATTTGACTTTGCAACAATCAACACTCCAGTCACTCGACCCGTTCTCAATATCGACCTCGCAATGTATTGACTTTCTGAAAGATGCTATCAGTCACTCAGATCTAGGTTACAACCAATAACG
Source organism: Standfussiana lucernea (assembly GCA_964057025.1). Taxonomy (NCBI): domain Eukaryota; kingdom Metazoa; phylum Arthropoda; class Insecta; order Lepidoptera; family Noctuidae; genus Standfussiana; species Standfussiana lucernea. Next base: position 10,490,404 of record OZ059793.1, on the reverse strand, counting down.
CACTCGCTCGATACGCCAAATGACTTATTAAGTGTCACTGATATAGGTACAAAAAATATGCAATAAATCTTATTGATTGGGATTTCGAGAACGCAGATTTAGGTGTAGAGATAAGCGGCAATGTTTCACGCACTAATGCATACGCGACTAGAACTCGGAAAAGGATTTTCCCATATAGTTGACACTTCAACGCCTGAAACACGTTTTGTTTTTGTTTCATATTTTTATTTTCTGTCAAAATAATGTAATATGCTCCAAAGGTCGACGGCCTGAGTAGACCGGCGCCAGCGTCGCTCAGCCTTGGCACTCCGGCGCTGCATCTTGCCAATATCGCAAATAAACCGACCATTGGCACTCAATGCGGGGCATTTGTGAATGCCCTCTGTAAGGGCTCATGTTCATTGGTATTTCTGTCTTTCGTACAACACTGACTCTCTTCGCATATCAACTAGGTGATCACAACTAGGAGGAGTGCCAGTGAAATTAACTATTATTACTGTTATAATGACCTTAATACACAATAGGGGAGTTTATCTGATAGAAACTTTGTTTATACTGGTTCTGTTTGATATCGTAAAAAAATCTACATCTGTTTTTGTTACCCTGTTCAGATTCGGTAAAACGTGTTCGCCATAAACAACAACGTAATCCTATTCATGAATTAGGAAAATCCCAAAGGAAATTGCAATAAATGTTTCATCTGTTTCTGCACCGAATTGATATAAACAAACCTCATTCACATGGTATCAAGTGTTGCTAAATATAAGTACTCACCGCCGGTGGAGCTGTACTCTCCGATGTACCGCTTCGTTAAATAACGAACCACCACGGCTGAAACAAAACAAACAAATTCAAACAATTGCACAAAGTTTCACACGTTATCGGTAAACTAAAGAACGTGTATTTGATTACACTTTTGGTTCAAACTTTATCTAACAAGATAAAACACACAGATTAGTTGAAATGCTGGTTGGTAACAGAGAAAGCAGCAATTAGCAGCCACTCGGGAAGGTGTTACAAAATTTGTGCCCCTCAATGAATTTATAACTACAAGGTTCAATTAGAGGGAAAGTAGATAAAGGGCTAAAGGTGTACTAAAGTTATTGGTCAACTACCACACCAATTAACACTAGAGACGAGAAACAGGGCCTGCTTCTATTAACAATCAGTGTTTTATGGGTATTCTTATTTATATGAATATAATCACGGGTTTATTGCGTAATGAATGGTACCGTTTAGGCCCTTGATTGCCTTAATTATTATTTAGAAACGGTCATTTTTTTATAAATCGAAGAATAGCTCATTAAACTGTCGATCACTACCAAATCTTCTGGGTTTTATTAATGACTAACGACCCGCGCAACTTCGTCTGCGTAACATTTTTGATTGATGTTCTGCTCCTTTTGGGTCGCAGCGTGATGTTATATAGCCTATAGCCTTTCTCAAGAAATGGGGTATCCAACACTAAAATAATTTTTCAATTCGAACCAGTAGTTCCTGAGATACAAACTCCTCAGCTTTATAATATTTGTATAGATAGTAATCAAATATATCAGGCATAGATAATAACGATATATCGACCTTATTTTCTAGTGCATGCATATTTCCACCTATAGAGGCATAGTCTAGTCTAGTATTTAAACGAACATTTTTAAAACCATACCAAGTCTTGCTCTTTAGATATACACTACTATAAGTTATGTAAATGTGTATTGGAGCCATTGCTTGGCACAATGAAACATGATAAACAGACTTGTAACTCTAAACTAATAAATACAACACGTATTAATGTATTTTGTTACGTGAGTATAATACTTTATTGTTAAGCCTAGAATTAATCTGTAACACAATCGGACTATTTTTCCTCTCATTTCTCTATTTTTATATCAGAAAAATTCAATGAAAAAATATGGAGTATATAGTCTGTTGGTATAAAAATAAATAAATAAAAATAAATAAATATCGCTGGACATTACACACAGCGCCATCTAGTGCCACACTAAGCAACGAGGCTTGTGTCGTGGACACCAGATAGTTGATATACTACATAGATACTTTTTTGTTTGTAAATACATACTTATTATACATATTAACATCCATGACTCGGAAACAAATGTCTATGCTCATCACACAAACACTTGCTCCTACCGGGATTCGAACCCGGAACCCTATGAACGTAAGGCAGCCAGCAGCAGGCGGCAGGCGGCAGGCGGGGGGGGTGGTATGAATAAGGAAAGCTGGTTTCTCTACTAAAACCACTGTTCTTTATTGCTAAGACGAGTCGTGCATTGCTCGTTCTGGATAAACTCACGTTAAACTCATTTCAGGTAATAAAATTAAATATACCTAGTGCTTGTGACAATTAGTCACCATTGATTTTGAGGTTTGAAAACAATGATAATGCCCTTACACCTATAGCTCAAGTACCTAAAACTCCCGTAAACGGCAATGAGAAGAAATCGTTTTGTACATTCTAAAATGACACAACAAATAAAGAACAGTTAAGTTAATTTTAGTGTTGAATGTTGATAAATATTCGCACTCGCAACAAAACACAAACACGTTACTTCACTTCCTCATGCTCTATTGACGCGGGAGGAACGCGGAGCTATATCCAGACTAGGACAACCGACCCACTGTGCACTGTATAGTGTCAGAACAACACACCTAGTCATACCGTAAATCCTAATTGCACATAACAACTATCAAACTGCTATTCCACCCACAAAAACTACAACTAACCCATTTATTTCCCTGGTTGACTCACGCTCTGCTTACATTATACAAATCTTATCGAAGACCAGCAATAGGTCGAACAAATATTTATAACCTGGAACTATAGATACTTCTATATTAAGATACTCAAGACAAAATACTAGCCAATATAAACTGTTGAACTACAAATAATAAATAGTCCGTTTAGAGTTGAATTTATCTATCAATAATCAAATCGACATCAAACAGCAGATCGATCAGGCATCTGTAATAGAATCAGTTCCGAGACATCGCCCCAATACAGATCATAAACTGTAAAATGGATTATAAAGTGTCACATCTCATCAACTTCGCGGTTTATTGAGATTTGCTTCTCCATCAAATGTTAGGAGTTAGCGGGAAAACTATAAACATGTCATTTCAATGGATTTATGATTGGACTTCTGCTGCATATGTGGTTTTAATGTCAGTAAATATTGTTGGTACATGTTTTATGTTTGTGTTTCGTCAAGCTTGGCAGGTCAGGAGCTCGGGGCGTTGTGATGTGTGCTCAGATTCAATGAACCAGCTCAAAACAATCGATGTATGTTAATTGCGATTTCACGGCTATCTATCGAGGTTGTCGAACTTTCCTTTTATGTGCACTCTCCTGGTTGAGCATCATTTATTGATTCAGTATAAATATTTTGCTCGCTTTATTAGCTGTTAGCCATCACTACTTGTCGAGTGTAATTTTAGCACCACAATATTTTTATTTACAATGTGAGCAAATAAATGAAATGGAAATGTGTAAATTAAATTCGCCAATTTGTTGATACATCTGAGAAACAACGCAACGTACCAATGAACGATTCAAGCATTTATTAACTACAGATTGTAGATAAAGACTACTCCATAACTTCATTAACAAAACTGGCCCTCTTACTGTAAAGCGTACTCAGACAAGTATTGCAGAATCTGAAAACCCTTATCAATTCGTGCAAAATAAACATGCAGCTTGAGTCTTACCAATTATACTAACGAGTACTTTCACTTGAACACTGATAGCTAGGCAGTTCAAGGTGATCCGCAGCCACATTACTCTGCGCAGATAGTGCCTCATACCATCATAAATCTAGGTTAAATTTGTAACAAGACAGAACGGTCTTCAATTCGCAATGCACGAATGCGTCCGAAATAGGTGTTCCATTCCTTACTACAATTCTGTGAGTGATGCTCCAACTACTGGTTTGAGATTGAAACTGTGCATACATGGCGAGGCTTATTAAGATCTTGACCGTGAAACGCTCGGCTCTCGTACGTTTATAACTTTTATATTCATTTCCAGAATAAACTGGAGTGTGGTAACGAGACCCATAACGGGACTCGGGGAAACGAGGGATTTAAGCGACGTCTGCTGAGCGAATACGGTAGCGCTAAATGTTAATTAAGAGCATCGGCGAGGTGATCACCGCCGCGATCCCGGCCTGTTCGACACGCTACTGTAATTGGACGCCACAGAGTTTCATTTACATTTTTACGTTCAGTTTATTTCCTTAAACGCCACTTAATTAAGGTGCACGTCTTTCTTTTGGCATTCTATATGCACTATAATTAATTAATAATAGGTAAATAATAATATTGTTAATATTAATAATTTTATTGAAGCCCATAAAATAGAAACACATCAATTCATATTTATATGTACTAAGTTCCGAAGATAGTGCAAGCTTTCTCTTGTAGGTAATCTTAATATGTTGTATCGACATGCTAATTAGAATTTCACCGCAGTTATTTTTGACAGGTGACAATGATGAGCTTACTTGACCTGGAAGTCTAGAAAAGTTTGACCTCATAATTCACTTCAAACAAAGGTCTAAGGTGGCATGCTGTAGCAAATTATCGACAAACAGATATTGACAGTTAAACAAATTGAGGAGTTAGAAACATGTATGCAAACATCAATCATGATTCAATGAACAAATATAAAAGCGAGAAACCACACAGCGAAAGTATTGGAACAGTGTGTTTTTGGGTACAGAATTCGAAGGTGTATGTCTTACGTTACAGACTTAAAAGACAGGTAAATATACTTTTTTTCATAAACGAAAACCGTATTCGTTAACATCCACTCAGAAATCGCTAAAAGCCAAAAATCATAACAATACACGCATCAGAACATCAGATATTTCTTTCTACGCTATAAATACATTTCTAACTGTGCGAATTCTATTTGAAACGCTGACTGAGCGATCGAATATTCGGTCGGCAGTGTATAATTATGTCGTATCGTGAGTGTGATACAAATTGAAAGAAACAGAAGGTTTACTTTTTGCCATACTTCTTAAGAAACTAAATATGGAAGCGAAGAAGACAAAAGAAGTGGGAAAGGCTGGAGAGGGTCTTTCAATTCGGATAGAAATTTTCCTTGCGCTATGAATGCTATATTTACAGTCATCCCTAGCTGAAATCTCTAATCAGAGAGAGATTCAGAAAAACGGTCAAGGACACCCTCTAGCTCGACATCTGTGACTCAGAGCTTTGAAACTGATCAGTCTGGCAAAAACACGGTGCCAACAAATTCTCCGCAGATTTTTTGCTGTCCGTGTGGATTTTCTGTGTTTAGTTATTTAGTATCGTAATGAGTGTGCGTGGTGCGTGCGACGGGTGTCCCAGCAGACGTCTGACCGGGTGACTCACTGCGCGCCGCGGCATGCGGTTGAGCTGCGCAAACGCCGCTATTAATACTGCTGCAGTTGACATTTACTCGCTCTCGATCTATGATCCCGAAACGCAATAGGAGTTTTATGTCATTCGTAATGTTGCATATGATGTACACCTCGCGATGACTAACTTCGACACACGTGGCAAGGCATATTACAGCTATTAGAGTTTTGTTTTGATCGCGTGTCATAACATTTCCATTGTAGTTGTGGTTTTCTTTCTTCTATATCGACTTTGTGGGTGTTATCATGGTCGACTTTGTTATTAAAACTGTTACGTAATCAATGATACTGAAAACGTACTGTGGGTGCTAAACCACGCGCCATACTTACTAAACGCTAAAAGCTTTGAAAAATCAAAGAATTTGAGACCGGTGCACAGCTCTAGGAACTTGTCTTCAAATAAGTATATTCTATTAAGAAACCCATTCATAAATAAAGAAACATATTTTTGCCAATGATCACGCTAGAATAGAAACAGCTACAATTAAAACCATACAATAATAAACAGCCCATCCATATCTAAACCTCATAATAAACTTACATCACGATTTATGTTCCGATGTAAGCTGCGTAAACATCAATTATAATTACAAAAATACAACTTGTAATTACAACGTAGTTCCCGGTGAGCCACTAGGTGCTTGTGAAGTCTTCGAGAGCCTTAAGTAATGTTAAGTTTAACTTAATCACATAATCAAGATGTAGCCACTTAAGATTGATTATCCAGTGAGTTTGGTTACGTAATGCATGCTTCACTAATGCTTGCTCAAGCGTTACTCTTGATGACTTTAAACCATGGGAGAATATTTTTTGGAGCTTGGGCTGCTTGGGATTCTAAATAAGTGGTGTGAAATTGGTAATAAGTACTCTGTGAGTAAGATTTTTCCGGCAGTTCTTAGAACAACTTGTAAAGCCCTTGGTACATCCATGTTTTACAACATGAATTAATGGGAAATCTCAACAAACATGTGTAGAAGAATCACTGACGTAAACCGTGCAGGTGAAGTATATCTTATTTTGTTTTTTTTTTTTATCTTTTAATTGCAACAACAATTTTAAGACATTTCCTAAAACTAAGAAGGTAGGAACCGACAACAACGAGGGACATCCTTAAGTTAAATTATTGAAGTGCCAGAGATAATCTAATTTCTGTTGCGAATGTTTAGTAGATACCCTGCCTAAAATAGTTCATCTATAAAGTATCAAAGTGCGTGGCTCACCACGTGCGCTAACCCACACTTTAGAATCAGGTTGTAAACAAACATTGCATATTGCACGTTTATTCAATCGCAAAAATAGAAACTAACCGACTAACCTGAACGCACACATGCAAATTGACCACAAACAGAATATCCGTCTAGCGGTCGTAAGAGCGACTGCTGAGCACGAGGTCCTGGATTCTATTCCCAGGTCGGCAAAGTGTCATTGAATTTTCCCATCAAGAATTTCTCAGAAGCAGCCACAGAGTCTAGATTTGTTCCCGGTTGATGGCAATAGGCTTGCCCCCTACATGGGACTTAAACATAGCTGGTGAAATATGGGTGTACTATTAGGTACACCTCTGCCTTATTACAGGCGTGATGTTATGTAGAATATCTGTATATTCAAATCACAAGTAGGTATAGTGCAGCCTGGTTCTTTGCCACTGGAACTTGACATTGTCAGAAGGGCGCTGTTGGTAAAAACTTGTGAAATTGACAGTGCAAAATGTATTGAAAAAACAAGATGGCGGCATTAGTTCCGACAATGGCCATGCGCCAGATAAACCATGAAGAACTATAATATTGCTATAATTCTTTGACAGCTACATGAAATGAAAGCGATGTAACAAATTGACACCATACGTCAATTTGCCTGAATTTACTCAAACAAACATAGGCCTTGGATAAAAATATAACACCCGGTATCAAAATAATTAATTACCGTTATCACTTCTGATACAGTTCTGATTGAGTTACAAAATAAAAGAAACGTGATTGCTGTCGCCCGAGTATGACTGCATGTGTCAATACATGTTTCAGGTATTACGATTAGTGGTTCCAATTTGCATACGTGATTAAATGTACCCATGTAAGTGTGTATGTAGTTCAGACGTGTGAAGCATTGCGAAAATTTGAGTCGTGTTGACAAAGTTGAATCTAGAAGCACCTATAAAAGTTAATTAGGAGATAAGGCAAATCAGTTACAATAATTATGAGGAAAACGTTTTTAATTTATGGAAATGAAAACAATATCAGCTTGATATCTGCATAATTATACTTCTTGCAAACAAATAATAAAACCGTCTAGATATTGATTTCAGACTGTTGTGTGAAATCTGTGACAGTTGTGTGTGTCTGTTGAACTTTTTCCTAAAATAAAATCAAAACAAATAAGACTAGACATAATCCGGGTGGAAATTATCTACAGATTCCACTCTGTCTGTGCAAACATTGCACCTATCTCTATTTTAAACAAACTTTACACTTATAAACACTTCAATTGAATTTATCGATAAAAATCTCAAAATAGCGAATATCAAAATCTGTTCACGTTATAAAACCAATATTCAACACCATTAAAATTCAAGTGATCGAAGCATTATTCAATAGGCGGCATCCGTTAGCAGTTCTTACCTAATCTTTCTATAATTGTTATGTTAATATATTGGAGTGTTTCCGAAAAACGACAACCGACGACTGCGCTATAAATCAATTTCACTCGTGTTAGCTTTCGCTAAGTTATTGTTTATACTTTCTATTGCATGGCTAACACATCTACATAATACTATATCAAATGGTAGCATTTGATCGTTTCCTAACCGTTATTAATTGGCGATTAGTGACGTTTGAATGTTGAATGACTCATTAATGGTCCGCGCATGATTTATCTGTCGTTGCGACTTGTGACTTGCACGGGAGACTGTGAGGCAGTCAAGTATCTGAGACCGTCTCTTGTATACGCGTGCTGTATTGAATAAACCTCGATATTATGATCTTGAAATTAGAAGTGTTATAGAAATTCTGTTGCGTAACTCCTTACGTTTATTGTTGTAGTGTTGCTTGTTGGTAATGCAACGTTTGTAACTTACTTTTTATTGATAATAAAGCCAGACATGGAATTTAATACTTTCTATAGGGATTTAATAAAGATCTTTGATTAGCTACTTATGGTTATTCCTCTTGAGCTATATTTCAGTCCAGATGTCACTAAAGTAAGGTTCTACCAAGCTAAAAACCATTTTTAAAATCCACCAAAATTAAATAAACGGGCATTAATAAACCCTCGATTTCTTTTGTATCATTTAACTGATTCAACTGTATCTGTATGCTCAGTAAAATCTTCATCAATTGGAACTGACGTTCAATGAAATCCGAACATTTGGTGGGTGTGGTTGAGAATATAGGTTATCGTGAAAAGCGGTTCAGAAAGTAATTTGTTTAGTTTAACATAACCTAACCATCTGGATAATTAACCTGCTGAAAATAATAAATAAGAAGTTATATAACGAGACCTGATTATTTCAGGGTTGCTACTGAAACTCATATAGGACTGCGATGATTACTTATTTAAAAAAGTTATTCAAAGCTCAAGAACACTTTCTTCAGTTTCGCCATCAAAATATCGGAGTTCGTCTAATTTATTGCACTTCTAATGAATAATTTGAATAAAGCAATTTATAATTGACACTTCATTTTAACGTAATAAATTAAACGTTCTTCACAAAGTGTATTTTCGTGTCTCGCCCAAAAATGCGGAGTTGGTTTTTCTAGTACATTCGAATAATTTATTTAGACTAATTTAATGAACAGTGAATTTTATTACGTTCTCTAAGACTTGCCAAAAACCGTTTTTTTGTTAAATGGCTTCAATAAAAAAGTATTTTTTAAATACATTTGTCTAAGTGCATCAAGTATTATTCTTCTCGAACATTGTAGATAAAGTCAGGGAAATTAATTGTCCTTCAAATTGACCACCAAATTAAATTGTCCGTTGTCGTTTCATATAGCCGCCATTCTTTGAATAACACGGCGCAAACTGTCGAAGGATGTCTTTTTGCTTGACAATTGTTTTTCCTGATGGTACCAGAGGTGTTCAGCGCAATTATCGGAACATCACGATTTATTATATATCGCTTCACTCGTAAGTATTGTAAGTACGTATTAATAGTTGTTTCGAAGCGTGGCCCATCCACACCGGGTATTTATGAGTGCTCCTCCCCTCGGAGTTCCGTCTCGACGCGAACAAAGATACAGACGTGACGAATATTCCGTCGACGTAAACTTCTAATTCTATTTTCATAAGATATCTATATTTAACACGTCGTATATAAACTTTAGAGTAGACGTGACTTATGTTATTATAATTTTTTAAAATTTTTGCTAGTAATACCTAATATCTAAGATCGTTGTAATTTTTCAGCTACTGATTTAAATATTATTTACAAATGATTGAGTGGTTATAGGTTCATCGGTGTATTCGATAAGTTTTTTTATTATTTTATAATTATTTGTCCTTTCTAAAATAGGAGAAAAATAACAATAGGGTTTTGGTTTCCATTTCAAGTAAACAGCAACAATTTTTTTATCAAATTTTATGAGGAATATACTTGTAATAAACGGTATAAAAATTAAGGTTTACTAAATTCTAAATTCAATAAGCAGGTATATTCAGTCAAAACCAACCCAATAACAAACTGCTACGAAATCGTACATAGCAAACAAGGAGTACCACATCCCACGAGCCGTAAACGCTGCGAAAACTTACACAACGTATTTCAATACAAGATTTTTCCATACCCCACTATACGTGTACGTGCTACGCTCCGTAAAACGTACGTAGTCTACGAATCGTTACATGATCGCAAAATGGTAATAAAACTTTTTTTTTACGTTGAATTCCTGAGTTTTGGCGACACTTTGGTTCTATTTGCGTTAGAATATTCAAAGATACCATTTTGATGACGAATTTTACGTGTACCTACGTTCTGATTTCCTCTGAACATTTAGTCGTTGTACAGTTTCGTATGCTGACTAACATATTTTGGAAGCTAAGCTCGAACTCTATAACACCGATCCCACGCCTCAGCCATTATAAAGCTTATACTCATATGTGACAATAATCGTCACTTCACAGTCACACATACCTACCTAACAACCTACCCACATTTTATTAGTGAGTCAATGTACTATCCTCCGACTACTCGAGAGTCTGAACAAAAATAGTGAGGTTATAAATAGAATACGATTTAAAAATAAAACAACCATGACGAATCATTTTTTTTTCTGACTCGTCTTGATTTGCGGAGGCCAGCCAGCCAATTATCATCATCGGAACAGGTCGATGACGTCATCGTAGAAGGACCTCCTTAGTACGTAAACAAAAAAGTTCGTAAACAGTATATTTTAGTTCTAGGTACCTCTTTGATGTCAATGTTGTGTGGGCATATTCTTTATTACATTTAAGTTATCATTTTCTTTTTGGGCTGTATATTTATGTTGTTCCTTTCATATACATCATAATAGTTTGCAAGACCCAAAGAAGAAGAAGATCAAAAAAAAGAAAAAAAAGGAGAAGTTTAGTCTGACAGTCTGACAACCAGTCTTACCATGGGATATCGTGTTACCCGGTACTAACTGGGTTGTGGAGGTCAAATAAGCGATCGCTCCATGTAAAATACTGGTATTCAGCTGCATCCGGTTAGCCTGGAAGTTGACCCCAATCTAGTTGGGAAAAGGCTAGGCAGATGATGACGATGAATTTGCAGGACCCACTACTTTCCTATTTTTCTCATAATTATTAGGAAATCGAAAAACAAACGTGTTTGTATTTAAATTGAATTCACGTGTACTTACTACACGTTGCGAACGTGCTTCAAAGACTACACTTTATTTACATTACACTATTTATCGTATTATACACGGTGTCGGTAGATTCTTGTTTACAGTTTAAATAAACCCCATAAGTTATAGTAGGAGTTTACTAACAAAACAGCATGGTCTTTTGAGAAGCAGTCTCTTTAAAAAATACCTCATATTCACCTCTTTTTTTTACCTCATATTTTAAATTCACACACAAATTGAAATGACTTTATCATCCAGATAATTTCAAAAATACAACCTGAACTCATCGTGACTTTGTTTGACTACAATTTCTTTTTGTATAAATTTGGTATTAAAAAAATGAACTTAGATTAAAGATCTTTGCCCAATCAGCTATTCACAGACTTTATTTTCAACGATCTTTTTATCCTTGCTTCGGCTCATTCCCTCCCGAATTTGCTTGAATGCAGAAACAGCCGAAGTATTTTTTCTCCTCTGTATAAACGATCCGAGAACAAATTGCACATTCTTCGATCACAATCACTGCGATAGAGGTAAAAATATTCAAACGCACAGGTGTTTTCGTACGCAGCGTCAAATTGCAATCAAACAATTCCATCCGAGTCGCCAGGCAGGCATAAATTGGCTAAAACTCAAGAAATCAGCGTAAATTTGTCTGGCGCTTCGCAACAAATCGCACCAAATGCCTTTGTATAGAATAACATGTCTACAGAATGGTGCTAATATTATCCTCAACTCATTCTAAAAGTAAATATTGAGCTATTTGAGACTGTCTGGTTGGTAAAGCTGCAGCCAGGTGCCTGCTGTGATTAATAGTTGCAATTAATTAACTAAACCTATTGCAGTTTACTCACTGCTGGATTTAGGCCTCTCCCATATTACGCCACCAAAGTACAACGACCAATCCACTAAGCGTTAGCATTATAGATATTTGGACACCGATATGCTTGCAGTGGATTTTTTTAAGGAAAAAATTATGACTATCGCAATCCCCACCACATCCCCAAAACCGGCGTTCCAAGTTCCATTATAAAAACATTTATCTGCTCGGGCTAACTGGGAAATGTTTGACACTAGCTTTTGCCCGCGGCTTCGCTCGCGTTAATTTAAAATTTCACAATTAATTCGGAAAGGTACCCTAAGTACGTTTCTGTACAACTGACAACGTTTATGCAAAATTTCAGGTTTATTGGTTTAGTAGTTTAGGCGTGAAAAGGTAACAAAAAAACTTACTCTCTTATTTATAATATTAAGTTAGGATTCCATCAAATTCAATTAGAAAAATAAGCTACTTATCAACCGCGAAGGTCAAACTCCTCAAACCAGTAAAACCACCAATTGTTAAAAGCTCATTCAAGTATATGTATGACTCACATCGAAAACAAGTAAATCCCTTCGTACGATGAAATGGAAATAAAAACATCACAACAATATGTCTGCAATCAATCATCTCAAGAAATAGAGTTAACAAGGTTAATGGGCGTAGAAGTAACGACCAATCATAGCTAATTGCATCCTTGCGATTTCATAACCCGAGGCTTAAACATCCGGCGCTGAACACGTTTAAGGGGTTGCGCACATGATGCGGATCTTAGTCGAGCTTTTTTAAAGTCTATGGTAGAAATCTGTCTTAAACCGATGTCTTACAAATGTCCATCTCTGTCGTCATTATCCTCCTGTCCTGTTCTAACTTAATTTTAAATGCTTCAGAATTTTTTTCTTTGATAAGTAAGTCTCTTTAGACATACTTTTCGAAGAAAATAAATGCTGAACGATTTTGAGCCGATAAGTACTGCCCCCTTTTGTGCCACAGCAATTTTTGAAATATCATCTCTTTTATCTTCTTCAGTAACCCCCTCAGCATCATAATCAAACTACTAAATGCTCCTCAATTTTCTACAGGATGCATCCATACAAATTTCAACAAAATCTCGGTTAACATACATAGGCATAAATCATGGGAGCATAACATCCCTTTGTAGGAGTCGAACCACATATTTAGTGACAAGTGAATGCTTGCATACGACACAAAGTAGAACACTGACCTAGCGAAAACACTAGGATTAAAAAAATCTGGATACATCTATTCTGATACAAGAGTCAGACACATTTAAAATAAACGGTTGTTTTGCCTGCAAAGTCTAGGCTGAGCCATTGACATTGTAGAGTTTAACAAACTTGAAAGATCATCAACCTGCGTATGTAATACCACTTTATATAACATTCATTTATGAGCTAAGCAAAGCCCTGGTCTACATCAAGGATGAATGCTGCACGAAAAAGAGACCGTATAGTTGTAAGATTATCCTCAGAACGCAATCAATCCCTTATGCTTTGATTGCTGTCTTCTGTCATTGAACGAGGCTGTCTGTGCACAGACAGCAGTAGACGATACGTGGTGAAAATATTACATGTGTTATATAAAAGCGTCCATAAAGGCAGACGGTAGCCAGAAGAATCCACTTCTTATCTCCTTGATTTGTCATAATCCCTTTGGCACCTTTTACGATCATTCTACTGACGAATGCCTTTCCAAAAAAAACATGCGGTACTTTTTATGATTACGTAGAAACTGCGTTATCATTAACATTCTTACTCATGTGGATTACGTACAATAACAATGCTGCAACTTTCTTTGTTACCGACATATCAGGTGCAACACCCAGTAATTGTCATTTTATCAGTCGTCTCGTATCACGGTGTTGATAACCGGTGCACATACTATGTCAACAGCCTAGTGGCCGATTCCATGGAACTGATCCAAGTACAAACAATGATAATATTATAGTGACAAGGATGCTCTCACATAAACAGTAGGTAGTATTGCTGTTTTATTATTACGCACTGTTTAATGTACTTCCTTAATATATGGATAACATTATACTTCTGCGAAATATTCCCAGATAAGATAAGCATCTGTAAATATTCGCAAATAACATTCCTCATACGTATAATCATACAGGTTTTTACGCTACCAAATGTTCCTAGACTAGGAATGTTAAGCCGGGCAAAGATGTGTAGATATTGAATATATCTTTAAGTAAGAAAAGCATGAAAGACAACCGTGTGTTAGCGGAGCCGTTTACTTCACGTCTTACATAACAAGTAACGTTTGTTTACAGCAGTAAATACTGCTCAAAGCTCAAGTAAAACGACTTCTGACTAGACATCAAAAGATACAAGGAGTTCTGAACTCGTTTGAGCTCTATCCTAGAGCCAAACCGCGCATAGCGCTACTTTTAAGTCAAGGGACTTGCGAAAGTTGCACCTATACGTCAATTCATACAGGTACTCTGTGTCACTGTGGTTAAAAGTAGAAAGTTTTATATAGAGTCTAAGAACACAACAAATGCTCCAATGTATTCAAAAATACAATTTGATAATAAAACCATCAAAGTGAGTATAATCTTGCCTAATAAAAATTATATAATATCAATTTCACCAATTCTGATTGGTGCCGTAATATAATATAAACCTAAAGCAATTAAAGAAGATCACAACTAAACCAGTCGGCAAATGGAAGGCATTCATGAGTAACATCTGTTTATAACTAATCACTATACATTGGTCCATAATTAATTTAATAATCCTAATAACTACCTCAGGGCATTCAAAATAAAAATGAAAAACTTTTCTCGGGCTATTAGACATAATTGATTTCGGCGCTCGTTTAACAAAAGTAAAAAAGCCATAATTATCGATAAGTCGTTAAAGCCGAATTTAACCAAAGCTTCAAATATGCTATAGTCGGGAAACCAAGCATTCCAGGCGCATAAATCACCTGCTAACAACAATTTTAATGTTTTCCTGAGGTTATTCTTACCGGATTTGCCGCAGCGCGCGCTCCCCAGCACCACAACTCTTATTCGATTAACTGTCATCTTCATTAGTCCGTTTATTAAGTCACTGCACTTAATTTAAATGTTTGTGCATTTACAATCTGCTAACTGCAAATCGTTTTCGCTTGTACAAAATGTTCGAAACAAGATCGCGTTGGCGGCAATATCAGCTGATTCAAATATGGCGGACGCACGCGCGCACAACGCACCTGCTTGCGAGCGACTGGCGTCAAACGAAATTGGCGCAAGGCGCATTCAGGCACGTCTATTACTACAGTGAGGAGTGAGAGACATTTGAATACAAACTCATTTGTCTCTCGCTGTTTTTTTTACGTTGCAGTTCAGTTGGTGCATTGATTAGTAAAATATTGAAAAACAACTCCCTGGTCCAGTCATCATTACTACTTCTATGTAGACTGTGATGTTCCCAAAACGTCAGTTTAAGGTTGCAGGACAAAAAAACCAATTAATTTTTAATAATCTATTCCGAATAATTTAATAATTTATTTAATTAATTTCCAAACGCCTAGTTGACGCTTCCCGTGACCCAAGGGCTGGCTTTTACCTTGGCCAGAGGCTAAGTGTTGCCATACAGCGTGGCAACGCCGCCAGTCTCTTGGGCACATTACCGGCTGACAGCGTTGAGGAGGAGTTTTTTGATGCTCTTTTATAGTTTGTAGTTAGTTAATTTTAGTCTTTTTAATTATTGTAAACATTGAATATGAAATAAATATTTAGTTAATTCCGAATGATTTTGCATATTTTTCTATTGTTACGACGGGTCTTAATTAATGTTTTAATACAGATGCAGGTCAAGTAGTAATATCTGATCAGTGGTGGCAGACTTTACCTAGACATTATTATAGTATAGATTTGGTGTGCTAAATTTTGGAACGTGGCGTGCTTTACACATGAGATCGAAAGTTACCACACGTTAGCAACTATTAGAGTAATTGGGCTAGTGATGATTATCCGTCGAATATTTTTTGCGTTCTATTTCTATCAGAAGATCCAATAATAACGGTGAGATTTGTACAAAAAACGTTGACAAGCGTTTAATGGCCTTAAGTGAAATGTTTGTCAGAAACGGACAGTAAGCTAGGAGTCGCCAATTTGTTGGGCATAAAGAAACGCAGGGTGTTGTCGCGGTACTATCAGCAAATATTACGGTTAGGAGAGCAGACTGTGCGCTTAATCCGCGGAATGTATGCCAACAGCCAATACGCGGCGACATGTGAGATGATATAATGTACAGTCCACTACTAAAGTGATACATAAAACCAGTACTCCGGTAGCTGCCCAGTAAATTGTTTTACATTAACCTTGAAGCTTGTATAAGCAGGTCGTATTTTATAAATTGAGATGTTTACTCTTAAACAGCAATCAAGAAACACTTACTTCAGACATAAAATTCGACAAATGACTGTTAATATTGAGATATGATAATGGACCTGAGCAAGAGCCAAATACTACAAAACTGAAGCTAGTAATGCCGTAACATTCTAGAACATTTTAAACAGGACACCACTTACGGAACATGCTACTGACTCAGCGAGACCCAAACAAGAGAAGATTAAAATAGGCGGAGCTAAATTTATCAATTTGATGGCCATTCTGACTAAGGCCGAAATATTCAAAAAGACAAATTTTCAACACAAAATACAAAGATTAAAGTTTTGCGATCCACAACACAACTGAAACAAATAAAACATTCAAGAAAATAAGTACTCGAAATAAGGTAAGTGACTTAAGTGTACACAGAATGTACACAAATGCATTCAAATCACTTCTCTACAAACTGTACATAATGACGCAAATATTTGTATGAATGCAGTGCCTAAAACAAACCGCAGATTGACTAAAGCCAGTGTGCTGCAAATTATTATCTTTAAATGCACCTTTAAATTATTTTACAATATTTCTACCAATATTTGAATAAATTTCGATCCCTTTTTGTTGCGAAATAGTTTAGATGGGGAGATTTAACTGTCCCTTGCATTCTACAGTTTTGTTTTGTTTTAATAGGGCGCCCTAACGGTTTCATATAGAAGAATTTTAACAAGCTCTTTGTTAGCGTGCTCCTAATGTCGTGTGTTGGTAGTTAGAGAAATAGTCTGGCTGTCGCCGCTTGACTGAATAGCTATGAAAACATAAAAAGATAGATGAGAACACAACGATACGGTGCATGTGAAGTTGACAAAGACGGGTTTTGTTTTGAAGTATTTACCGAGCAGAAAATATTTACGTTTGAATCTAAAACAAATACTAAACTAGCCTTTACAATAAAAACATTGACACTGATAAAGCTTTTAAAAACGGCATGGGCGACAATTTCTGTTGGTTTTTCTAAAATAAAGCCGCAGTTGATATACGACTGTTATGTAGACGAACCTTACAAAAACATGAAATCCTCTGAGAATAAGTACATGAAACACCTTGTTTCACATTTGGATTTACAATCCTTTGTGTTGCCAAGTCACGAGTAGAAAACATCAAAGGTACGCTAGAAAAATCGCAATGGAATTTAAAACGAAACTTGAAAACTGGCTGGCATACAACATTGTAGACGCGCAGTAAGTTTAGAGGCGTCAAAATAAAAATGTAAACTGAGATGCGAGGCAGACGATGCATGTGGAGATTGTAAGACTTCTTTGCGGTTTGAGCCTTTGAGCCTTATAAAAGCCCTGACGAATAGTGGCATGTTGATTAAGGTTTTACATTAAATTTATTTTGAAATAATGAGTTAGGAAGGGAAGATGGACTTTGCAAGAATACAGATAAACGCTTAGGAGATTTTTATAAAAAAAAAAAATTGGAAGATATTAGCATCAAAATTGTTGGTGCAGCAATCAAAACTATGCCAGTGATTAAAAGAGCTTTCACTATCAAGAAGAAAATTTTACTTACTACTATAGATACTTCTAATTAGAAGTTTCACCTACTACCTTATTACTAGGGCATAAGGGTAAAAAGTGGCAGACCGTCAGTGAACTCGATAGTACGTGGTAAGGAGATGATGCAAATTATTGTGCAATACATAATTTACTTCGAAGTTGATGTAAGAATACGTCACAGTGTTTATTTCCATCCAAAATATTATTACGAGTATTAACAAGCAGGTTATCAGTTTGACCCACAAAACGTTAATATTAATTTTATCAAATCTCTATTAGATAACTGATAAGTCACGCCCACGTCTTTATCGTGTACTTTTTATTATTTTGATAAAATGGTTTTACTGGTGACAACATTTTCCTACCTGGTGATTTTCACTTGGTAAGCACATTAACATAACACTGCAAGCGAACCCAACCGCAACATCATTATAGTCTTTTGATCTTTTCTCAACAATGTTGGGGTCGGCTTTCAGTCTAAGCGGATGCAGCTGAGTACCATTATTTTGGAGCGACTGCCTATCTGACCTCCACAACCAAGTTAGTACTGGGTAATACGATACCCCTTGGTAAGACTGGTTGTCACACTTTCGGGTCAATGACCTGTAACGACTGTCAAAGTACTACAAATGACAGCCTAACCACACAGGACCAACGGCTTAACTTGCTTTCCGAGGCATGGAGGATCCTCAGTATGAAATGGATGGTCACCCATCCACGGAATAACTTCGGCAAGCGCGGCTTAACCTTGAAGATTGCCCCGTGCATCTGTTACCCCAATATGGTTGGAAAAAGGCTGGCCAGATGGTGACAATGGCTAGTAACAAAGTCTCAATATAATCGAAAATTCGCTAATACTGACTCATGAAAATGAATAAAAATTTCGTTATGTATTTTTCTATACCATCATATTTTATTAATAGGCACATATGGTTACAGTTATGTATCATTATAATATGGAGCACGAAAAGTGGCACAGAGATGCGGTTTCACGTATCGCACGTTGAAATGTTGCCAATTTATTAAATCATCTACCCCACAAAAATATAAACACATAAGTATGGAAGCAGTACTCATTCAACAAGTTGTCATTCTGGGAATCGATGGCTACTGAGAATCCCATGGACTTGAGAGCTTTTTTAACAGCAAGGATCATATTCGTCCCCCTCACTAAAATGGATATCGTATTACCAAAGCAAATAAATTTCAAAAGAAGAGCTCGTTCTTCAAAGTAAACATTATTTTCGAAGGAAATTATGTAATTCTCGAAACCGTTACGTATGTTAAGTAATAATACTCAAAACAATTATTGGAATTGCCTCAGTTATTTAAGTCTTTAGAAGTAACACAGCTACCTACATAATTATCTAGTTCCAGCACGTTCTAGGCCAAAAACGTGATTTAGTCATTATATTTTATTTTCTCATTAGTATTCTTATTGAATTATTGATGATATAATGTAAAATAATCCAGCTAAATGGTTATGAATGGAATAGTTTTTTTACGTAAAGTAGTAGCCGTATTCTAAATGGTCTGTCCTAATGCTTACCTAATCGAATTAAAAGAAATGAGAAAAGTATTTAAATTTTTAGTTCAACTCAAAATCACGTATTAAAAAAAATAAGATGTGGTTTCTGGTTTGAACTAAAACTTAACCCATTATTCGTTTAAATGTGTGTAAAATAGACTCCATCCACTGGGCCTATTTGGCGCAGCCGTGAGTCACACAATATTTCTTGGTTAGTTTTGAATTTTATTTTATATTTGCTTTTTTATATTGTGTGCTTGTGGCGTGTGCCAATAAACTTTTTGTTTTTCTTTCTTTCACACTTTTCTTGTAGCAATACACAACGCACCTACTATAGCAACAATACGATTGTGTTCATCCATCCCGACGGGTGCGTGAAGAGTCCCCGCGGTGTATCCTGTTACCCAACCAACGGGGATTTTATTCGGTAGCCACCCGATCTCAATCGCGCTGCAAAATAAAAAAGGACGAACAAAATTCGAAACTAATTTCCGTTGTACACGAACGAGTTTTTATCGAGTCCGTGTCTTCACTTAATTTTTAATTTATTTTCTGTACAGTCTGTACCTATATTTGGTTTAAAGAAATTGGGTCAGTTTACCGTGAATACGTGAATGTGATGGTTATGCTGCTTGAGTTAGTGCTTGTACCCAGTTCGTATTTCAGACAAAAATATACTTTCATTACAAGTGAGAGAATTCTGAGATTGTTAAAAATGCTACGAGACCTACGACTGTCGAATGCTACGATTCGCCACGAACTTTACGTTTCTCTGTCATTCCAATTTACATTACATTTACGTTACATAGAGCCTCCGTAACACAGGAATGTCAAAGTATTAATAATTTAACGATGTCGGTGAAATATAAGAACACGGTATGCTAAATGGGAAAATTATATTATGCATTCAATGTAACAGTTATGTAACGCAAAGAAATTTCACATTAACGAGGAATGTGGATATGCCTGTAGAAATTCGTATCATAATAATATCGGCGCTTATAGTCTCATGAATATATTAATGACGAATAGTAAATCAGTTTTACATTTTATTGGATTCTGATTAAAGCTGTTATGGTATAATAAAGTTAATTAAGTCGTGTTATAATTAGATTAGGGTCCCGTTTCAAGTATGAGTATGAAGTAAGAGACATTATTAGTCCAATTAGGTATTTACATTTCCAATTATGGATATTAAACCACCCGGTCTCGGAGTGTTCTTCGAAGACCTTATCGCTGGCTTAGTATGTACTTTTACGGTATTTGTCAGCTACGAGAATGATGTGTCTGAATAACGGTACAGGGGAATCCTACCTGGGTATTTACTATATACTTGTACTATCATACTTAAGTTTGATCTTAGCTTATCCCAAGATAAGCATAAATAAGAAAAAATAAAAATAAAATTTCAGTTGTCACATATTTGATTGAAAAATGCTCTGTAACCATGCTGAAAAGTTCTTCTCTGTCTAATTTTTGCAATAAACGAGCAAAAACGTATTACTGAAAACGATTATAAAAATCGGACCAATACTTTTCCAAATCGCAAATGGGAATTTAGTAATAAGAACTCAAATAAAACAAACGCAAAATATTAAATGAAACTGCCATAATTAAAAAAGCAACTTCTGAAGCTAACCTTTTATATTTACATTAATTATCTTCCACTTAAAGCTTCCACATCGAAAAAACGGGTAGTTTTTGTGACAGACTTGGCCTAATTTCTACTGTCGAGTTTTGGACGGGTCGGGTCGGGCACGTGCATTTATCTCCATCAGACCATCAGCTACATGGACCGAATCATGCAAATTACCCGTTAAGAACAAACATTCAGGATAATTGATGGACCCGCACACTTTTTCCATTAATATTTTAACTGAATTCCCTTTCGTGCTAATCCATTTATACAAGTAACTCAATGAAATGTGTAAGTAGGTAAATGAGTTTGAAGCCAACTGACAGTTGTAAGTACTTACCTACGTTTGTTAATGTTAAGTGAGTAGAGATTCGATAATTGAAAGGAACTCCGAAAAGCAAATTATTTCTTACCGATTTCGCAGTTCAACCGTGTGATTAAAGTAGCGGTCCTTAATTATTTTTACTCTTTATAGAATTTAATGACGAATATTATTATGTGCTCAAATGTGAGTGTGTAAGAATTTACTTGAAATGTCAAAAAATATGTAACACTGGACGGGACCGCAATACCGAGGGATATTGGCAAACTTTTTTTTACCAAAAATGCAGGTTTGGGCAAAATAAACGTTTCAAGTTTTAAGTACTAACTATGCAAATATTTGAATACTTTGATGAATAGCGCAAAGAAACCTGTTTGTTTAAATGATAACTTTGTTATTGCAGTCTTTGTAACCAATTGCAAAAGGTTAAAGTTGAATAATAACTAAATGTTTAAAACTGTTTATTAAAAACAAGTCATTATCAAAAGTAAGGATTCGATAAAAACTTACAGTCTTTAGTGGCTCCAGAGAGGTAGAAGGAGGTGGTAGGAGAGTACGCCATTTATCTTTCAGTGGGACTTTACAGGCTAGCTGTTTAAGCAAAAAAACTGGACTTGAATTTTCAATATTTTTCGGAAATACTCAAATACGAGAAAAGAACGTCTAAAAAGTTATGAACAGAACAAAAAAAGTAGGTACACTATTTATAATCTTCCTGAATTGGTAGCTACTGGAACTGACCTACGAAATAAGCCCAATATTCGTAAAAATTGGCAGGGATTGGTAGTTTTATAGCTTCCACCTTGATCGTGATCTGTTAAAAACGTCAATGGTTAATTTTAAAACGCCATTTTGAGATACCTAAAAAAAGAAGCACGTAGGCCACCTAATTTTGTTTCCAAACGCGTCATTGACTCATTTTATTTCACGCCTAAAGCTTCAATAACGGGAAAACCGGACCAATAACGTAATTTTTAAAGAAATATTTACTTTGTCTCTGCGTTTGCGCAAGTTTAACGTGTGCGGATTTAAGAACGAACAGAAAACTCGCTGCTTTTGTCATTGAAATTGTAATATTTGCTCGTACAGTCAGACTTTACTAAGTAATGTGTATTTCATTGCCACACAATGTATTTTCCCTAAATGTGCGGGAAATTCCGATCCCTTAATGTCCACCCATCACATAAAAAGTACAGCCACCGTCAACACATCGCCATCGAAAATGTGTGCAACACGCGAATATCATTTGTAAAAAAAAAAACTATAGAAATGGCAAACAAGGGACACCTACAGTAGGTAGACCCAGATGTTCGTGCTAAGGATCGTTCTAGTCCATGTTGAAATACTACCTCTGTACATTTTATAAATACACGCATATGGCGTCCAGACATTCCAGCACACACTCTATTAACAAGAAGACCTACAAGTGTGACGAGATTCGCGAAATAATGCGTGGATGTCACGCGAAGTGCCGGATGTTCCAACGAAGGTACCCAGACACCTTACATGTCCAAACAAACGATACACTCGCACACGCACCCGCCCTGATGGACCCGTGAGATAGCGTCACTACACGTGGTAAGGGATTTATATACTCAATTTATTTTAGCACTGATGTTTTTTTAGCTCGTTGTTACTTTTTTGGCTGTCTTGAACACCGGTGCGAGTTTGTATTGAGACTTAAGTTTTAATTATGGGATAATGTTTTTATTTATAATAGTAAGTAGCAGAGAGACGTAGACGTGAGTGTTTAGATGTATGTACTATAGTCACCGGTTCACACTGCAGGAGACAGCATGGCTTGGAGACATTACGTGGTCGCGATCCTTAGCAGGGAGGGAACGATAAAGATGAGACCATCAAATGAAAATGATTGATTTAAATTTTAAATCTTCACCTATAAAGAACAAAATAATTAAAAAACCATTAATACCTACTTTGCCAAAAGCATTAGCAAAATCGACTTAAATGACTGGTTCTAGACAAATTGCTTCACTTTTCCAGATCAGCGGAACATCGTTTTTCTAAGTACAATTAAGATCTGAGATTAGATGTTCGCTGACAATATAATTAACCCAGTAATATCCAGGTCATGTGGAACATGTCAAGTAATAATGGCAGCTCCAATTATTTCTCAGCATTTTCTGGGAAAATTATACAATTTCTGCAAAATGTTAAGTATTTTGGAACAATGCCAAAGTGTAGATGTGACTGTTATAATAATTGAAAATATGAATTAAATGAGATAGTTATGATAAATTATTTTCATTCAACATTAACCTAAGCCTAGTTTAAACTTAGATAAATGGAATAAGTTAGATTTAGTTACTCTTACAGTAGCTTGTAGCAAGAAAGTCTTTTCTAGTAAACTTTTCTTACATAAACCCTACCTATATTACCGGACGCGGACCTTTAAATATGAACACAACAAAAGTATCGATTGCTTATTGTTTTATCGCCTCGTGCCACTCCGAAAGGTCGATAATTTTTTATTGTCAATGTTTCAGAATTGCAATATAAGTCTTGCTTTTATTTGCTCCGAGAAAGTTGATTTCTCCTCTTACCTTTAACCCTATAAATAAATGTAGTTATATTAAGCCTGAAAGCTTGTCTTCAGCACCGATCTACCATTATTCTGTTATAATAACAGACTTTAGCGAAAGTCTATGTGCAGCATGAGTTAGATATTTACTAGCTGATAATAAGGCCCTTTACATGTTCCATTAATGCTATATTTGAAACCATTTTGAAAATCCACGCACCTGTTTCTCTTTTTACTTTTAGATAGCGTTTATCAGCAACATAACATGGTGCGCATGAGCACGGGCAACGCCATAAATACGGCGGCGCCGGCGCAGCGCCCTATCGACAAACACGCCCTCTAGCGAGCTTCGCACCACTGCGTCATATCGCGTTAGCCGATGTTACCCCATATGGAAGTACACTCGTAACACTTGGAGACAAATTCGTAGAGAAAGCCACACCGTCTAATAGTTTTATTGTAATTTTATTTTCTCTTATGGCTGCAAAAGAACGAATATCTGCAGGGAGACATAATTCTGCTCTCGCCGTATAAGCTCTGGCTGTGATAACATGTTTTTATATACGCACATATAATAGATACTAAAATTGATTTTATTTTCACATAGAAACTTTTTGATTGCTTAGCGCAACATTTCTGTACTTATGAGTAGATACGACAATTTTATTTTTATACACGTGTATGAACGTTGACAATAAAGAGTTTGGACTACCGTACGTCACCTGAAGATAAGAAGCATACGCAGCTGGAGCTCCGAGAATAAAGGGCGATAGCCTTCCAATTAAGAGCTGCGATCAATCAATAACAATGTTAAGTAAATACAAATCCAAACTGTCTTACCGGTGTAATCTGTTTACATTCGCGGAGCATTCACAAATACAAGCAGCATTACAAATCAAATAAACATGACAAATATGAACCAATTTGTTTGGCACACTGAGTTATATTGAGTGGTTGGGGCAAATCCATATTTTTTATCATATCAGAGTGCGTGCAAGACTTACAAGTTCAAGAAAAAGAACCGCGTGGATAACATGACGAATTACTGTGTATGATTTCAATTAGTCATGCGATTATTTCTCGTTACTTAATACGTGAGTGCACGGGGAGCATCACAAAGAGATAAACAAAGCTACACGTTAGTAGCTGACGGCTCAGTAACTCATGCTACGATATCGAACGAGCTCAGATCACTTCTTAGAATGCAATTCGAGTTACTGAAATATTTATTTACTGTATCAGGTTCTGGGGGCATAAATATAACACGGCTTCAGACTTCAGGGCATCTCTGATTTCGTTGTAAAGTGCAAGCTTTTTAATTGTGGGTCTTGCAATGGAAATTATTCGTGGTCGTGAAACGCGTGCGCATTACTAGGATCAAGTACTAAACGATGATAAAGTACGGAGACCACTTTTTATTCCAATGTCTGTTTACAAAAAAAAAAACATTGATAAACGTCTGTTGATGTGACACATAACTGTTTACGGATTAACGGATTTGTGAGAAGTCGTAAAAACGATTTTAAATACTGTCCACGGTGTGTTTGTTTGACAGATCGCAAAATGGCCAATTACTGGCTAACGGTAATTTATTGAGTGGCAGTGTTGTTGATTGAGTTAATAAAAAGTTGAATAAAGATTTGGATCAAGTTCAATGGAGTCTAGACAAAAAAAGAGATCCCTAGATTCAAATTCAACAAAATTCAGTCAGTCACAATAAAATTTTTGTGCACTGTCATACTTTCTTCGCGATCAGCCAAAGGTCAAGAAATAACCGTAGAAGACCCATCACTTAGTCCCAAGACACTTCGTGCACGTGCTATAGCTGTAACATGTGCCAAATCCCATTAAGTAGCCAATAAAATAAGGCCAACATATGGCTCCTTAACCCTAATCGGCCAGTGACAGTTCCTGTCTTAAAGTCATTCGCGAATCTACTATACTAATTACCACGAACTTACTAAGCTAATTATATTTGAGCTCTCATAGTGGCGCTGCTTGTAAGGACAAAACCGACAGAACACCAAATTCTGTACATTACGATTTAGTTCAGTATTTTGTAGCGGGTCTAACTATACTGGACATGATTTAATTATCAAACTGCGACAGTTAAAACCCATTAGTGGTAATAGACAAAAAATACATTAACTTCAAATCATATTTACGTATAACGGTAGGAACTAAGATTTGACTTTGATGATTAGGTGGACGCCATACATGTTATGTTTTTTAAGGTCAACTACCGGAAAAAACACGTTTTTAACCTGAATGTAAGATGTAGGACCAAAAATAACATTAATTTTAAATGGGTAACTAAATAATATTTAACTCATTTCATAGTTGACACTAGTTTACATTTACATTTGATATCTAACATTCGCATTTCCATATTTCATAATCAGATTTCCAAGCATCTATAATACTTTTTGCTTTGATATTTTCACCGTCGTCGGCCTTGTATTATTTTTTACCAGTTACGGTCTTAACTAGTCTGTAAAACACATTTTCAGGAATTCCCATCATCGACCTTTGAAGCTTTTATTGCAACAAGTTTCATTACATTTTTACAGTTCCGAAGTCATAAATCACAAATTACGAACTCATTTATTTCGTAAACAGTGTGCAATATACGTTGTGGCCGGCAACTGAGCAAGGGGTGTGTAATCATGAACTCTATCGACACGCCGGGAAATGCAACCGAGAAATTATCAGATCCCTCCCATAACTTACGCTAAAATACTAAAATTGCTTTCGAGAAATCTTTTAGTCAGATCTTCACGCTCTCAGCGCTTATTATATTCCATTACGATACCAATAATAGCTGAATACTATTACAATTCTCTTTAAGCACTGGTTATCGACACATCTTAATTAAGAATGCCAATATAGATTATTGAAATGCGTTCAATATCAATAAACTGATCCAGCTATACATAATATTTATCCCGTTAGAGTCCCGTTTCGAAAGTGGATTCTAAAACAATAACGCTTTGATATGGAAAAAATGTAATTTGGGTTCAATTAAGCAAAGAAAAAAAACGGCTCGTAGTCTTATAATGATCCATCAGAAAAAAGAATGAAAAGTTGAGCGCTAGTTTGAATATAACTTAATCCTAAAGTGTTTATCAGAAACTTACCCCAATCCACTACAGAACCAACAACATACATAACTGGTACATAATATCACTCGTTCGCATTTTATTTTCCTGCGACCGTGACTATCTGAAGGCTAGATCGGCCGTCACGGGAAATAAAGTTAGCGCTGGTAATATGACACTTGAAACCTCGGATACGACTAGTCATCATCCATTATAGCTTATTCGCAACGATCTCGCTTCGATAATGTATCTACTTAGATTTTGCTATGTCATTTAGAAAGAATTTTATGCTTTTCGTTTCGCTTTGTGTTCAGAATTGCCTTGGGGTTTGATTTGCATTGAACTTTAATCGTTTTGTGTAAAATTTGGACCTCCCAAGTTTCGTCATGTTTGCCTAACGCTATATTTGGATCTATACCCATTTTCAAGACACTGAATATCTATTGGTAATATTCACAAAGTCAAGGTGATCTGTTGCCACAAGCTTCGATCATAATGATCGGAGGTCATATATCACACACAATAACTATATTGTGTATGATATGTGGCCTACTGTGGTTACAAGGTTCTGTCAATAAAAGCGAGTCCCAATCATGACACTTCAAACTTAAGCAACATCCCTCTTGTCCTCAGTCCTCTTGAGTGCAAGGGAGAACAAATGGCTTACAAGTAGGAAGTTCACTTGTTTGCTGATAACTTCATAATGGGAAAACCGCATTTACTTAAAAGCTATCTTGAAGGGAACAGAAGGTCAAGCCACATGAGTAAAAAACGAGACATGGATGTACAAAATGTTAAGGAGTACGCAAGATTTTTGAAAGGGAAACCTATAATGTACAACATAAAAACAGTTTCTCATTGTTCAAGTCATTTAATCACAGTGGAAACATAGTCTGTTAAAATCATGACCATGCCTCCCTCCTCCCAGTCGAGTAGAACAGTCGTAAAGCAAGTAACACCCGCCGTACATTTCTATATACCGCAGAATTTCCTTCAGCAACTCTAAAGTGGCATGATCCAATAAATATCCTCGTATTTAGGTTCGATTTCCGATCGGTTTATTTCAACATTTAAGTCGGATCACGAGTGCTTTCGATACGGTACACGAGAACTGTTTTACTTGAACGATCGTTTGCAATGTTAGCGCAAGTAGACCGACCGACACTTTCGGATGCTTTGTGGAGATAGGAAGGGAAGATCGAGTAAAGGTGACGTTGGCATGTGTTATTCGAATCAATACCCTCTTCTACCTAGAGGAGAGATAACTTGATTTTCGGAGGAAACTAAACTCCGGTGAAGGACCATCCTAAAAAAGACTTTGCAAAGGCCCTAAGCCACACTGTGATCTGAGGGGGCATATGAGGGATGAAGAATAGTCTACAACTTTAACGCTACCGACCATCTCTAAAGAACGACACAACGACTGGCCGTTGGTGAGCCAAATCTAAAATTTCACGTAACTTTAATCATACTCTTAAAACATAGGTACCCATTATCGAACAACTAACTTAAACGTTAACAGCTTATATTCCCCATCAATTCCAGCCAGCTATTGAAAAGTAAATGCCCAACGAGACTGAACCGTAAAATCGATTTAGCATTGAATACCAATTTCCATTACTCAGATATTGGCTAACAGATCATAATCGTGAGGTATAGGGAGCGTATCCATGGGTTTGTTGTTCCGAGTACATTCGTATTTTAGTTGAGAACAGGCCCGTTAGCGAGTGAAGAGTGGCGAGCTGGCGATGTTGGCGGTGTGGTACAAAGACTTCGTGCTCCATAAATCGGGGAGACTGTGACCTTCCGAGGTGAGGAGCGGCGCGGCGCCTGCGCGTCATTGCGGACCTAAATGCCGATAGATATCGTAACTTGGGATTAGGTCCTGTTTCTTGTTGTACAGTTTCTGTTAGAAACATCATTCAAAAACTGTTTTAAATTGACTTCAGAAAAAGCTGTAGGTTTTGACACCTTTGCCGAATTTTAAATTTAAAAAAAACATATTCGGGTTTTTTTCGCAATTTTAAATATGTTGCCATTACTTCTGGAGATGCTGCCGTAGATCTGGTTAAAAGAGATAAGTTTAAACACTGTTTTTGCTAGCCAATTTTGCTACTTCAGAATTTCCTAAATCTACGTTAGAAATCCGAAATCCTAGATAGAGGATTAGACGAGACACTGGCAGTGTATCGAGTCTCCATTAACAATTGAAACAGATAACGTTTTACCTATTTATTATTATAGTGAGTCGTTATAGCAACTCTCTCCTCATAAGGTCACTTATACACGATACTTACATTCTAAATAACCTTTTAAAAACTCTTTAGTAAGATGACTTATGTTAATTTCAGTTTAGGCAAACGCCAAAGTACGGGTTATTTTTTGCCTTAACACCTCTCAGTTGAAGTACGGGCGTAAAAATATTTGCTAAACCGTTGATTGGGTTACTAAATAAACATTGGTGCACTCAAGTGGCAAATAAGTAAAGTGCACTGCAAACATTAGAAAATGGCGTTACTTTGAGGAAAACATTATAAGGTTTTATTTTAGACTGTCACTGTGAAAATATGAAGAGAATATCTGTAACTATCATTTATGAAGTAAGAAAGAAAGTACTTAAGTGAAAGTACTTCCTGTGATATTGTTTTGTATGGGTCCATTTTGTTTGAATGAGATGTACATCTACTAGTAATTGAAGTTTTCCCTTTATTTTCAGATTTTATAATTATAACAAATGTTTATGTTGACGTGTTTTGTTTCAAATAATTATCATCTGAATAAAAGAAAATTATAATAAAAGCTGAACTCGTATCCGTTTGCGCGTCAATGTTCCTCCACCGTGCATGTGCGTGAATTTGTTTAGAATAAGAATACTTTATTTGCTTAAAATACAGGTGTTACCAGTTGTTAAAATTGGTGATTTAGGCACAAACCATATTTTGCCTTTTTAGGGCATGCAAATGTAATTTTACATTATTATATAATGCGTATTTAAGAGGAATAGGACAAATATTTCCTTAAGCTAATTTAAAGAAAAATAATTGTAAATAAGAAAAATAAAAAAAACCCATATTGCACATAAAACCATACAGACACCTTAACATTACATTTTGTGTTGCAGAAATTCTTTTAGACTGTAGAAACAATTTTCTGTCAACCATTTACGCAATTTATTTCTAAAATATTTTAATGGGAGTTCTCTAATACTTCTGGGTAACTTATTTACGATAGATAGATATACAGATACACATTGTTTTTTATCAATTTTGACAACATGGTATCATAATTTTTGTGGGATCTCTTGGCCTCTGCGTAGTGTAACTATCACCTTTGAATCTAAAAAAATCACTATGTTTTCTTACAAATACCGATACCTCAAACAGCCATCCATATTCAAAAACCACGCAAAGGAAGACGTCTTGTAAAATAAATTATATCTTTATAAAAGCCTTATTATATTGACAGCGAACATCAT
Organism: Standfussiana lucernea; assembly: GCA_964057025.1. Classification (NCBI taxonomy): domain Eukaryota; kingdom Metazoa; phylum Arthropoda; class Insecta; order Lepidoptera; family Noctuidae; genus Standfussiana; species Standfussiana lucernea. Next base: position 10,459,828 of record OZ059793.1, on the reverse strand, counting down.
TGACAATGAATCTGATAAATGGCTGGTGAGACCAAATTATTTCCGATGACACGATAAGAAAAACAAGAGATGATTATCTTTTAACCATTTATGATAAACTCTTTACATTTTACTCCGTCTCGTAAGAAAACAAGGCAAGGCTCGTAATTAATGAGTAGGAGTAGGTAGAAAGAAATACATGCTGTAGGTAACTTATTTAATGAAGTTTTAATGGCACGAGTGTAGTTGATAATCTTTTACATTTACCTACTCGATTTCTCGATACAGATATCAATAATTCATTGACAGGAAATGAAAACTAGCAAAGAACAAGGGGTGGCCTTAAGTTACTCAACAACCAGTCAGTGACAGTCACAAAAGGAAACATTCAACAAAGGTTTCCCTGAACAAAAATCGACTCAAAAATTGCCGAACGCACATCAATTGCTTGTGATGGGTTGACTAAGTTATCAACAGTCAATCTTGAAGCCAATCTAATTACTTGAAATGTTTTTAATTTTGACACGTTTTTTATCGTTCTAGAATCAGGGTTTCATTGTGATGTTTTTCTGAGGCACCTTCAGCAATGCAAAAACAAAGTTCGCTCTTACGCTCTTGCCAATTTAGTTATAAAATACAAAATGCATGGTGACGTAAATGCATTAGTAAATTATATTTATTACAAAATATTACACAACAGTCATTCAAGCTTAATTCTCAAAGCGTGATCTTCTGTATATCTCAAAAATAAGTTGTTACCAATATCCATTGAAGGAAATAACACTAATTGTGTGGCCACGTTTAGCAGTTTAAGTCGGGCTGAAATAACAACAGCACCGCGTTATGACAACTAGCCAGGCAACTCGTCACTTACTAATATTACGGTAACCTGTTTACCTTTGTTGACAGTTACGACTTGTGCGGCATCAAACAAAGACCTCAGGTCAGACTAGCTGTGTCACACTGCTGTTTGCCCGAAAAGCTGTAATTTTTCTGCAAAGAAATAAAAAAATTGTTTCATAAGGAAAAGGCTTTCTTGTGGGTTTCTAGATCAGTTATTTGTTAAAGAAAATATTCAAGTAAAGAATAATTTTGCCTGATGAAAGACGATAATTTATAAAGCATATGTCTACATAGTAGTAGTTAAACAGAAGGTCGACGTGGAACTACAGAATGCTTAGGTGAAACTAAAACGCGTTCTTAGAACCTACAGAAAGCCATCTTCTACGATCCTTTGTACCCCCTTCGCCTCGATTACGTTCATCTTTGGAAAAGTCTCATCTAATTCTAATCATTCCGGCTTTGACCAAACTCAAAGAATTTATTTCAAATAGACCCGTGACAGGCACTTTTGCATAGTCAAAAATAAGCTACCTACAGTCCAGTCACAGGCATAATAAGTGTGAATGGGCTGTAGTTGCCTATTCTAAAATCGTAGATCTCATGGAGAAGAATGGGAAAGAATCAGAAGACCATGACCCTAATGTGTGAAGAAAATGCAAACTCACGTTATCAATAGCTCGTGCTATGCCATGTGCGTATCTAAGTGATAGCAATTGTTTCCTACAATTAACTCCGCCAATTGAACAATTACACTGTGGACGTCAACATTGCACCTTATGAACTGTTGTCTATTAGACAAGTTCACGGTTACTACTCCGCAGACCGGACGGAACTGGTGATATCTGGATGTAGTTTATTTTAGATGAAACTCACTGTTTTGCTGCATGAGGTCTTGGGGTCGATTCTCAAGTCAATAATGTGCTTTATTGTACACCAAAATTGTCACACATCCGTTTTACAATATTGTTGATGGCAATCTCTATAAGGCACATGGGACTTTGGTGAAATGTGGGTGTAGGTACCCCTCTGCCTGATCCTTCGAGGATTACAGGCGTGGTGCTGTTACGAAGTATTTTGTTTTTAACCATCTACAAATCGGCCTATAAGGCCCCAATCACTGGGACTCAGGCCTCTTTAAGAACGGATACCAATAAAGTCGTAATTCGGACCATAATTACACTTCCCTGCAAAATACATTAACTCTGCACTTTATATTCTTGTAATGGCCTATTAAGACTCAAGAACCCTAGACTGGACAAAAGCCATTCAAGCGAGAAACAATAGCAATAAATTCATATCAGTTTCACGCACGTAACCTTTAATTATGTAAAGAATATTCCAAGCATGACGTTACATACGCGTGCCGATAATTACTTGAATCTCTGACGTGACGTCACACCATTTAAATTATATTTAAATGCAAAATAATGCGAAAGTATTGACCAATTATGCGAACTCAGCCCTACAGTGTGTTGACCTTTCCGAGTTCCATGTCAATGGCCTGGCCTGGTCCAGGAATGTATTATGTCACAAGACGACACAAAAAACTAATTATGATTTTGCACGCTTAAGGAGATTGGAGCCTCCTAAATGTCAGTATTATATTAATATCGAAACAGCTGCATATTTTCTGCGTGTACAATCGAGTGTAAAAGGGTGTTCTTACAATTTATTGATAATTGGCGAAAGTATACATTTTTTTCATCTGTGTTTTCTTAATAGATTCTGCTACCGCCCTTGGGTTGAGCTTCTATGACAAAACTTGCATCGCATTTCCTGAACAAACATTAATATTTCCGATTCGTACAAATTACACAACGTCATTTATCAGCATACTAGATCAGCTGGCCACACAGACTCATTCGTACTCGTCCTATGGCTGTTCCCTGTGACAGCTCGCTATTATTATAATACTATGATTACACATCGCTTGGAGCCGAGTTATTAATAAATAGTTAATACGTACCTCCCCACTGTCCACAAAGCGACCACGGGTCTTAACTCATAAAGTAATTACCGTTCTAAGATAGGCTTTCTTCTTGAGATTGAGAAACGAGTCATTTAAAGATGGGCAGAGATATAAATCACTGCTGTTGTAACTATAGGATTTACTTGACGTTAACATAAAGGAATGTTTGGATGTTTGATTGTTCATTTATTTGATCGTTGTCACCATCATATTAACTTGGAGACACCCACTGCTGGAAATATGCCTCCTTAATGTCTGCCATACCTCACGGTGTGATCGTTGTGGCTTGGATTTCTTGAGGAGTCTAGGTCTAGGATCAACGCTGTCTTTGTCTAGTTCTTTCTTTTATGAGCCGTTTCCTTAAAAGTCTTGGCGGAGCAATTTTACCATTGCATGAACCCCCCACATTCAAAATCTCGTGTACCATCACGTTTTGCAACAATATAAATTCACCACATTATGTAAAGTAAGTCTAGCCTTCGACGCATCACTGGAGAACGCTAAAAGAAAACAATCCGATGAAAATTTATGAAAATGTTTATTATTATATAGTGTTTGCCAAATTACTGAGATAATTCACTGTGTATACCTACCCCCCACTTTCATGTGTTTGCACACACGTGAATATGAATGGCAGTGAACTGGAACAAAGGCACATTGCATCTCTTCATACTGTTTAACTTATTTTCACCCACTCGTGGTAGTTTTAAATCAAATCCACATCCATGTTTTGATGCATTGGTGGTATCTTCATTTTATTAGTAATCTGACTGGTCAATTCGATCTGTTGAATTTATTTTGATCATCGTGATTCATTTATCTAGACAATTATGTAGTACTGTACAAAGTTTCCACATATGAGTAATTCGACAATTTACACAATCAATTTGGAATAGTTATACCTTGGCTATAAAACTCAGTACTTTTGTGGCATTAGATTAAACGAGATCATAATATAGTCCCTTCCCCTTAGCTATAGTAAGCGCCAGATAAACGTGGAATAAAGTCCATTGCCCTTTCCTTAATTTCTCTGAGTAGGTACGCGGACAATATATTATGAATCGTTTTTCATTACTAAAAAAGGAAAGGATCACGATAGATGTCGATTCAGGACAGCTTTATGTCATTATTATTGTTTTCGGAATTAAGTATGTGGGTCAATGACCGTTATTCCACGTTTATCTGGCGCTTACTATATAAGTATGCAACTATGCACACGCACGACGTAGGGAAAGTCAAAGAGCCCAACAGGACATCATAACATCTCGAGTAAAGCCGCGGTACGATAAGCTACATAGATTATAATTAAACCAGTAGTCGATAAATTGTGAGCAACAAGGTTGGCGAAGCTTTTCATTTCACTTTCTAAGTCAATACATCTATAACATTCACTGTAATTTTCAGCAGTGAAGGGTTATTTACAGTACACATTTTCTTTTCAATTCTAGTTGATGTTGTCTCTGCAACTATGATATAAACGGAAATATGATTCAGTATGCTTATATTGAATTGATACTTCCGTGAGAATACATAATGAATATTCAGTGAAATGGGAAATAGGCAATTTTCTTGTTACCTTGGATGTTTCTTATGTCACCACAGGAAGTGATGATGAAAAATTGGAATGTATAGTAAAATAGTAAGCCTGGGGCAATTATATATCGTCCTCGAAATTTGTAGGATTTTACTTAGTTCTGGTGGCTGATGTTTGTCCAGCTTTTCGTCAATACGATTATGTATGACAGTAATAAATAAAAAATAAAAAAAAATACTTAGTAGTAGCCCGATGTTTGAATTCGTGTACGGTTTAGGTCTACTGCGTTGCCTGACGAAATGTAGTCAAAACATTTCGTGGTGTGATGTTATGCCGCAATGTGTAACACATCAATCCTATTTCGAGACATTCGAAACGACAAGTTGAAAATGTCGCTTATATGAGGCCTCAGAAACAATAGTCGCTATTTATATATATATATATTTATTTCTCTACAATAGAACTCCAATTATAATCAAACTTCTTTATGTTCAGGTCAAGTAGTCCCAGTTAAGCCTGCACAATACCTACACGTGGCAATCCATGCCATGCAAGTCACATGTTTCAATAAAGCTATTGGTTTAATGGCCGCGGTACCTATCTACTGACAACGACTCGTGCTCAGCGTCATAGCCTAGTGATTAGTTTTCCTCAATCGACTTTCTGACTTCCGACTTTCCTTTATTGACGTCACGCCATCCTTGGAGTATACTTTGGCACCTTTAAGCGCTTATTAGTCGATTCAAATAATGATATTGAGTCTGTTCAGCAGACTCAATATCATTATTTGAATCGACTAAACTAGCTAAATTATTTAGTTATTATGTTTAGATTGCTTGTTTTTACAGAACAATATCATAACATTACTTGATGGAGAAATGTGTCGTGTCGTCTTTGTGTTAGTTTTTCAGATTAATTATTATTTTTATGAGGTTCCCTATTCTAGCTCTCAACTCCAAAACCACTCCACCATTCTTGATAACTTCACTTGCGAAACTTTATTGGTCAGCTTCAGTTACTAATTTCAGTTGAAAGCTCTGAAAAACATTATTCTAAAAACGAACTTATAAAGCTAGATATACATAGATAGACCGGGGCCTTCCTTTAACGTACGTAAACAAAACAAGCTCTGTACCAATGTCAGTATGTTTATTTTCCTTTGACTTTTACAATGAACACTTGATTGGTATAAATATCACTGGCAATGTTTCTGTCGCCCGAAAATGGGAGATAAAGACATTCACACTCTTTATTTATTACTTACACTTGGAAACAACTTTTAAATTTTAATTAACATTTTAACATACTCTTGTAGTTTAACCAAATTAAGTTAAAGCGTACATTAAGTTGGGCAATAAATTATTCTTTTGGAATAATACTGTTTTTTTTAAAGGACTGCTGAAAATAATGCGTCACGGTGACGTGAATCGTGAATACAAAAAGGAAGAATTTAAAACTTACTTTTCTCAAGTTTTTTTCCGTCAAGAATTTCTCAGCAACAGCCACGGAGTCTGGATTCGTACCAGGTTGATGGCAATAGGCTCGCCCTCTATTACATGGGACTTAAACACAACTGGCGAAAACTTATTTGTACTAAAAGGTACACACTGCCTAATCTTTCGGGGTTACAGGCGTGGTTGTTATGTGATCTTAAAAGTAAGGTTTTCGATTTGTTTGGTCATTGCTCCTGGAGATTGGCACAAGAAAAGAGAGGCCTATACCAAGCGCCGGGTGAATTCCGGCTGTGGATGATGACTATGATGCCATACAAATATAAATACAACATGTCAAATAAAAATCGTAAGTCATTCAAATCAGAATTATATCACTAGATGTTATACCTAGTGCTAATTGATCTCTACCTATATCTACTACCCTTGAACTAAATAATCAATACATCACTGTCACAGCACCGTGAGGCTAAAGAAATGACTAACCCTTAACTTTTAAGCCGACATGGACAAAGGAAAAGGCGAGAGTAAACGCAGACAATATAGCTAATGTAAGAAAAAGAGTATTGCGAACTATGGACATCAATATCCCTTTATTAACACTTGTGCAGGAATCAACCAAGTCTCCATGACACGGGTATCGCAAGCGCACGTTTATAAGCTATTCATCGAGTTGAAAGCGCCTTCAGAGCGGACACGACGAATGGACAATCAGATCGAACGCATATCCTTGTTCTGCGCAGACACGATGCTTTTCTGTGAGTTTCAAATGGTTTTTCATTGATTTTGTTTCCAACGAAGGTTAGATTTTATGATTCATCATAGTCTTTAGTAAACAATAGCTTATTTATGACGATATCTTCTTGATGCAGCTGCAGCACGTTTTGAAAACAATCATTTCGAACACAGAAGTGCAAAAGGAGACGAAAAAATCTCAATTATATATTATTTATTATTATTTCCTTTATTTATTTTTCTTACTTACTAATTACATTTTTAAATATTCCTATATAAAATTCAAAATAAAAACAAATAAAAAAAAACATTTAAAAATATATTAAAAAAAATATATATATTATTATTATTTATTCTTTCAATTATTATTAATTATTTATTATACACAAACCGAACTATGCTGGTATATTAATGCAGAATGAACGTGAAGTATTTTATTAATATAGTCGTCGGTGTGCAACTGAAGCTGATTTGACACAATAGGGGTCTGTTCAAGTGTTGAAGTGACGAGACGTTTCACTCGTCCGGAAAATATTTCAATGTCTAGTTCTAGACTGTCTCGATGATCTAGCGGTCGCAACCGTGACTGCAGAGCTGTTGAGTTTTGGGTTGATTGTAAATTAAGTGAACTTTATTTATATTAATACTGTTTATTAAGCTTTTACTACATAACTTTTTACCTAATTGAGAGCAGACAATTATAGACTCCATGAACGGACGTTGGAGAGGAAACCGGAACCACAGATAACATATTGTCTATATTTTAGTGACGTGTCATGTTCCAAGTAGTGTTGTGCTTAATGTTTCTCAACACTCTTCCTCAAATTTAACTTTAAATAACATTTATTAAATTTGCCTATGAAACATGAGCACATTTAATTAAAAAAAAATAAACTTAAGTTACAACAAAATACTACTTAGTTCTTTATTTTACACAACATTTTATAAAGATTTATATCTTTAAATAAAAATTAAACTAAGTAACTATTTAACTTTAAAGTCACCATTAGGTAGACTCTATAAAAATACTTAAATAGAAATTAAGTCAATAATAGCTTAATAAAGTTTATAAACTTTTCTTTACACAGGCTTTTAGTCATCAAATCAGCTAAATTGTTATCAGAATTTACATATTGAATAGAAATTATGTTTTTGCTTATAACATCCTTTATAAAATGATATTTAATATCAATGTGTTTAGCCCTTTTGGAATTCTCAAAACTTTTGGAAATTAAGATGGCACTTTGATTATCAACAAAAAGTTTTACATTAGATAAACAGTTTAGGTTATTTGCAACTCCTTTAAGATTCATGACTTCTTGTGTAGTAGTAGCAGCTGCCACATACTCTGCCTCTGCCGTTGAGAGTGCCACACATCCTTGTTTCTTTGAAAACCATGCGATTGGATTACTTCCATGTAGTATTATTCCTCCACTCACACTTTTCCTGTCCTTGTTATCTCCTGCCCAGTCTGCATCCGAGTAGGCATATAAATCATAGTTCTTACTCTTCCTGAATATTAATCCTTTTTCCTTAGTGCCTTTTATATATCTGAGTATTCTTTTTGCTGCTTTCCATGTACTTTCATTTGCTTTGTCTAGATATCTGCTTAAATAGCTTACTGAATATGTTATATCTGGTCTTGTTGCAGTAGCTATGTAAAGTAGACTTCCTATTAGTTCTCTGTATCTTTCATTAATATCTTCTTTATTTTCTTCTTCTGGTATCTTATAATTTGTTTCCATTGGTGTTTTCATATCTTTACATTCTGACATATTAAATTTGTTTAACAACTTCTCAATTAGTTTTGTTTGTTTTATTTCTATTGTATCTTCCTTTCTAGTAAATTCTATTCCTAAAAACGTTTTAATCTCTCCAAGTTCTTTTGCTTTAAATTCTTCTTTTAACTTCTTTATTATTTCTTCACAATTTCCAATTACTATTATATCATCAACATATAATATTATCCAGCAATCTTCTTTGAAGTATAGACAAGTATCATATCCTGATCTTTCGTAGTTATTCTTTTCCATGAAATTATTTATTTCTTCATTCCAGCACTTCGGTGATTCTTTTAATCCATACAGTGCTCGTTCTAATTTTAATACTGTATTTTTCCCTTTTGTTGTGTAACCTTTTGGTGGTTTTATGTATATTTCAGATTTAACTTTACCGTTAAGGAATGCTGTAGGTATGTCCAATTGTTTAATAGGTAGGTCTTCATTCACAGCTTTAGATATTAACATTCTTACTGTCGGTGCTCTAGCAACCGGTGAATACATTGTTTCATATTGATTTTCCTTCAGTTGGAATCCACGTGCTACTAGTCGTGCTTTCTTTGTTCCATCATCTTTTTCTTTAAATATCCATTTAGTATCTATTGTTTTCTTGTTTTCTGGTAATTGTACTTCTTTCCATGTTTCTAGATTTTCTAAAGCTTTTAATTCTTTGTGTACAGCTTCTTTCCATTCTGTATTTTCCATTGCTTCTTCAAACGAGCTAGGTGTATTTGCACTCAGGCAAATAACTATATTTGTCTCATACTCATCAAGATACGCAGGTGGTTTTACTATTCTTCCTGATCTTGTAGTTTTCGCTTCTCTTGTTGCGTCTTCGTTTAAATTTCCCTCATTAGTGACATGTTCGTTTTCTTTTCCTTGCACATTGTTAGTTCCTTGTTTCTCTTCTTGTCTCATCTCTATTTTATCTTCTAGGTTTTCTTCTTCTTGAATATATCTCCTTTCTTTGTTTTCTTCATTTTTATATACTGTATCACTTTCATTGAATCTCACATCTCTTGATATTATTATTGAATTTTCTTCTGGACACCACAATCTGTATCCTACTGTATTATAACCAACCATTCTTGTCTGTTTTCCTCTTTTATCCAATTTGTCTGATTTAGGTATAATAGTGGCCCACGCCTTTGCCCCAAAAACTCTCAGTCTTGATAAGTCACAGGTTCCGTTTTTCATGAAACACGGTGTTTTATAATTTATTGCTGAAGAAGGTGACCTGTTCAGCTGATAGGCAGCACATTGAATAGCTTCACACCATAAAGTTTTTGGCAAATTAGTCTCTGCAAACAAAGTTCTCACCTTATCACACAAAGTACGATTTAATCTTTCCGCTACTCCGTTTGACTGTTTTGTGTAAGGTAAGGTATATTCTACACTTATTCCTTTTTTCTTACAAAAATCTTTTAACTTGTTGGCCGTATATTCCCCACCATGGTCGCACCTGATTCGCTGAACTGTACTTCCAGTTTCATTTTCTAACTTTCTTATATAATCAATCAATTTTTGTGTTGCTTCAGATTTGTTTACTAAAGGGAACACCACACAGAAATGGGAATAATCATCTAATATTGTCATGAAATATTTCTCACCATTTAGTCCAAGCTCCTTGACAGGTCCTGCTATGTCTGTGTGCAACATTTCTGCTACTCTCTTGGATCTTGGTCTTGGTATCTGCCTAAATGGTTCTCTGATTGCTTTTCCCTCCATACATGAGCTGCAAGCTTTATTACTTATTGGTAAGTGCATAATACCTAAACATTTTCTATTTAAATGTCCCAAACGTTTGTGCCAAAGAGCATCATTACATTGATCTTTACCAGTACTAATATTACACACTTCATGACATACATTAGCATTTAATTTATACAATCTTCCTTCAGAATAACCTGTAATGACTGAATTGTTTCCTATAATAACAACTTTATATTTATTAAACTTTACATCAAATCCGGCTTCAGTTATCTTTTTGACTGAAAGTAAGTTGTAGGTTATGTTTTCTACAATTAGGGCATCAACATTTATTTTTAAATTTTTGTATTTTATTTTTAAATTACCTTTTTTATTAGTATGTATATACTGGCCGTTTGCAACTAATATTTTTACACTTTTATCTAGTATTTGAATGTCTGTCATGTATTTTTCAAATTGTTCACTTACAAGATGTTGTGTGCATCCTGAGTCCACAATAAAGGTGATATCATAGTTTTTGTCCACACTTTTAGCACATAAAACGCTTTCACTGGCTATAAAACCGATCTCTGATTCACTCACTAATGAAGTAGCACCTTGTCCCGGGAAGCCTCGGCCTCGGGATACTCGTCCTTGATATCTTCCTCTTCCTCTGCGATTTTGACCATAACCTCGACCTTGGCTCCGTCCTCCTCTGTATTTTCCTTGTTCCTTATTACCAGTACTCTCCTTATTATTACACTCATACGACTTGTGCCCTGATTTCCCGCATGTGTAACAGGAAATCATAAATGCGTTCTCCTGGTTTACTGTGTGGGTGCTGATGCTGATTTTAGTTTCGGCATCTAACAGCCTGGCCTTGACAAAATCAAAACTCAACTTCTTTTCTGAGGCCATTGTTTCTATTGATGTAATTACATGGTCGTATTCTTTCGGCAGTGATGAGAGTAGGTAGCAAATTTGATCTTCTTCATCTACTTTAACGTCGATGGCTTCCAGGTCGCTGATAATCGAACTGAACTTTATTAGATATTGTTGCAGCGGCTCATTGCATTTTAAAGATATTAATTTCCGTTTTAAGTGAAATCTGTTAAAAACACTCTTTCGTTCAAAGATATTTTCAAGTAGGCTCATCATTTCTCTAGCAGTTCTGCCATTCTTTATGATTTCTATAAATTTGTCGGACACGCTTTGTGCTATGAGCGACTTAGCTTTAGCGTCGTCTTTTTTAGACTTATCTTCAGTAATTTCACTTTCCCTTAATACGTGTTCCACTTGCTTTTCTTGCAAAATTAGTTTTATTCGGAATTTCCAAGTACTGAAATTCGATTTTTCATCCAAACACGGCAAATTAGACACCGCGGCGCCCGCCATTTTTTCTTCACTTTGTAATACGTGGATCGCAACCCAATTTTAACTTCACACTCAACCACGCTCTGCTACCATGTTGAGTTTTGGGTTGATTGTAAATTAAGTGAACTTTATTTATATTAATACTGTTTATTAAGCTTTTACTACATAACTTTTTACCTAATTGAGAGCAGACAATTATAGACTCCATGAACGGACGTTGGAGAGGAAACCGGAACCACAGATAACATATTGTCTATATTTTAGTGACGTGTCATGTTCCAAGTAGTGTTGTGCTTAATGTTTCTCAACAAGAGCATCAGGTCCTGGCTTCAATTCCCAGGTCGTGCAAAGTGTTATTGGGTTCTCAGTAGCAGCCACGGGGTCTGGATTTGTGCCCGGTTGATGGCAATAGGCTCGCCTCATATTATAAGGGACTTAAACATAACTGGCGCAATGTGGGTGTACTATTAGGTACACCTCTGCCTAACCTTTCTTGAATATAGGCGTGATGTTATGTTATAGTTTTAGAGTTATAATAAAACAGCGCATCACGTCACATAGACAAAGTGTGACTTAGTGCAGAAAAAGGTAAGGTATCCATCAGTTTTGTTATGCAGCAAATAATTTAGAAAGATCAAATCGCATTCACAAACATAGCAAAAGTTATGCTGCATAAGCTAGATTGCAAATTATTTTGGACAGCTGTGCACTGACTTAGTCTGCAAAACATTTCGGAGATGATTATGAAGTAATGTAGCAAAAATACTACTCTAATAATAGTTACATGACCTTTATACCCATTTTTCCGTGTCGACTACTCCTCACTTATCCCGGGCAGCGAGTACACCCTTAAAGTAATTCATCTACTTACTGATAATTTGGTGGTTTCATTCTAGCCCTAACTAGTGTTCTAGTGAACCGCACACCCATAAATAGACACCAGACACTGTAAAAACCTCGATTGACGGAATACGCAAGCAACATAAACTCGTTGATACAAATCACCAGCCACTGCAACCGCCTGATGAGATGATGACACTGACAAAGCTAGCGACCGGCAAACCTCATGATTGATGTCTAAGCTTTGATATCACGGAGCACAAGAGCTATCTATCTCGTTCAACATTCTGGTATCCAGATACTTATTGCTTAGAATTGGCTATTAATATAGATGGGCAATAAAGGGCTACTTAAAGTTACGGTACCTTCTCTGCCAATTTTATTGACGTGGTAAACATGAGTTTGTTGGAAGCTGTGACGATAAGCACTTGAAAAACAAAGTGGTCTATGATTACAAAACAGTAATAATCAAGTAGCAATTAAGTATTAGTTAAGCATTTTAAGCACGTGTCTCTGAAACAATGTAACAGTAAAGCAATAAAACTAAGAAACATTCTAAAACGTCCAATATCCACCCGCATTACTTTATTACGGTTTTTGTAATATCCAGTCTAGCAGTCGTCGAATCATTCTTGTTACTATGTATTTCCTTTATGTTACTGCAGCTGAATAAGCCGCCTGGCGAAACAGTCACGAATGCATCAGATTGAATAACCTTTTATTTTACAAACGGCTTCCTATTGCTCATTGAAGCAATAATTCACGGGTAATGATGCAATAGGATACATTGTTGGTAATTATGCGTTGTTATAAGTCAATTCAAATATCGTAACTCAATTACTTTAAACATTCAGGAAACGTCAACGCACGGTGGCGAACACTGCGTAGTTCTCGTGGGTACTCGTAGGTATGGTGAAGGGCTTGCATAATGGCCGCGCTGATAGCGGCAGCGGCTATCTACAAGTACGCTGACAGAAGCAGTTAGGCCGTGTTCACACATCGCTTGTTAGACACCGCACAACTGCCAATTATCGCGATATACAACCTCCATACAAACTCACTTTCGCCACCAGACCCGGCAATCAGCGTATGTTCATGGGATTTTAAATTGCAAACGAGATGGTAATTAGCGAAAACAACCGCTAAAAGTCGTGGCATTTAGCCACCGAGGGTCCTGTATGGAAATTAGGGACAAATTACGTCTCCGCTCTTACTTTCATTTGTATAACAACAGTTACATAAAACCAGTAATTTATTATTTCTTAATCCGCTTTGTTGTCCTGTTTAAAGGGTTTGTGCAATTGTTGCGAATCGTATAAAAATATATCGATTTTTGCGATCGATCATGACACGAATAGATCAAAACAGTCGGTCAAACGTATTCCATATCTGGAGCCGATAATCGTATGCGTGCCCGGGCCCAGCTTGCCACTTATGCAACTTATAAAATATTGCGAACTCATAAGCGCAGTGCGCCCGCGCCGCGGCAGCACTGAGATGAAACTGGAGATAGAGTTAATCTAATAAGTCAGATCTGAAGCCAGACGTCGACCGAAGTAATAACTCACGGTTGAGGAGCCAGAGGTTAATTAAAAATAGCAACTTCAATCTTACGTGTCAGAGATGGAGTTAGATTAGGGATCGTCCAATTTATCCTATCGAAAACACTAAAGCGCACTTCTTTAACGGGGAAGCGTAATAAATTACGAAATAGTAGTAAATTATGAAAACGGGCACCGAGCTAGCTTTCCCCGTCGCGCGTCGTATAATATTTGTTCTAAGGTATTTAAATTCTAACATATTTGTTTATAGTTGAGCAAACAAGCAGCAACACTTTTGTAACACCCATTTACGCTTTACAAGTATTTATTTCTTAACGTTCTTGTACTAATTACGCAGCGTATAAATCAACTGTTGGTTTTAGTGCCAAATCTCGCGAACGTATCGCGTTGCGCCGGTGTTCGGACAAACCTAACTAATGTGACGTAATTTCGCACTTGAGAAATTCAAGCTATCATTTCACGGCGTTCTTAATCGCAGTCGACGGCAAGTCATCACTAATCAATTTGGCGTATGTTCTCCGCATCTTACACAAACGACCCGCGAGCCAGGCTTGTTACAAAGCATTCCACGTAAGCGCAATTACAAGTAGGCTTCGAATGCGTATTTATCCATGAATACAACATGCGCAAAGAGGCCTAAGCAAAGATATATGGATTATGCAAAGAATACCTCGATGCAAGAATTGGGTGTGTTTTCACACCCAGTTCGTTCATCGTTCGTTCTATTCTTCTTTTGAAGAATAGAACGTGATGCGCCGACCCCAAGTGACATGGGATACGGGCAGGAAGGTGATGATAAATTGTAACACCTTCATTTGCACCAAACGACTTGCGTTATATGCAGAGCCCCGTTATATCCAATTTCTGACGCAGTAAAGTCCTGTAACACACCTTACACACCCCACCTTCACGAAAACTCCTGATTGAAACACATTTGATGACACATTTCACATTGTTGTGAACACAAAATATGTAGGTGGAATTGTGAAATGAAGCATTTTACGATACGACAATGTGAACTGCCAATAAAAAGCATATTATTTTAAATCAGTCATCGCAACAAAGTACCGATCATGTAACAAAACCGTTTTATGTCAAAGTGAAACGTAACTGCTATTGATAACAACTAGTTTGAGAACATAATCCTTAATTGTGTTGTTGGACAAAGATACTAGTTGACATTACCGCTAAACGGGACATTATACTGTGAGGAACATAATTAATAATATGTCTGGGTAAGAAAATTACAATTCTGAATTGATTTCAATGTTGTTAGCATCATTTACAATAACATGCATGTAAATGGGTAATGTTTAACGGAGGCTCTTCAAGTCCTCAACTAATGGAGCAAATCTTAGTTCTACTTTACGCTGAATAAAAAGTTTAGTCTGAGCTACAACATAAATACCCATCGTACGTCCCATTATTCCGCATCAGCACTTACTTCAGCCGCATCACGTACGAGTACTAGAAACCTTGGGCCGAGCATAGATAAAGCACTGATTCACTGGACACTTTCAAAGATAACCGTAAGTAGTGATTTCTACCATTTATCCTGTCAATCACTGCTGGTTCCTAACAAACGCCGGTCAAAGGTGCGGGAAGGCCTCAATCAAATCAATGATACAGAGAAATGTAACAGATACCTTGTAACACATTCGAGTGTAAGCGAACACCACTGACCCTCTTGTTTCCGTCAATCATAACATAGGAGCCTACGGTAAGGTATTGTTGAGTCCGTTAGTTAACTTTTATAAAGTACTGTGGCACGTTTCGCACATTAAATGGAGTCGGTTCCTTCGTTCCTGATGACTGTCTGCTCGTTACGGACGTTCGTTAGCTCGAGACGCTAGGCCAGTTATCACGCCACTTCGCAGGAGTATCGCCTATAGGAAATGTTCCGACAAGATTTTCTTCTAATCGGTTCGTCTATTAAACGTTGCACTCAAAAATAAACAAGCTCCGAGTCTAAGCACATTCACCTCAGCTAAAATAAAACAGTGTACCTTTGATTAATGAAAGCTTGCACACATTTGCTAAGTTATTGGCTAATTAGGCATACCACCAAGTGTGAGGCACCGTTTAATAACGCATACTTATCGCTAATTACCTAACGGGTCTAGCAGAGTTAACATTAATGCTAAGACACTACTTGGAACCATGTCGGGAATAAGTGCTGGTTTAAAATGTATTACAATGAACTATACTGTCGGCTGGCCAGCCAATAGCCAATGTCGTAAGGCACAACAACCCGCTGCAGGCAAACTTACTGTCTAATATCTTAAATGAAGTCGATTTCCATGACAACAGTTATTTTTCTTGCTTCCTAACAAAACTGTGAAAAGCTCATTTTGTTTTATGTCTAATCAACTAAACAACTTGACGCCTGGCAACAAGGTTAACGGCAGCTGTGATCAGTATACTTCCATTAAAAGAAACACATTTCGTAAAACATCCTGTAGCGGTCTCGTTGCACTCGATAAAAATAAAAGCGAACAAGTTTCTAGTAATTAAGCCAAAACTCCGTAAGGAAAGTAGGTCGTAGGTGTCTCTGAAATAGTTTCACCACTCATCGACTCTGGTCATATTTAATTTTCGAAGGTGAAGGACCGAGTTGCGTGTACTGTTTGCGTGCATGATCAATACGAGATTCGTACATTCGATTCCGGCACTTACTTACCGACAAGCCCATCAATTTCGGGACACCTTCGGACTTCGGAGAACTTTCGCCAGAAGCACGAACCGAATCTGATATGTATCGGCAATGTGGTCATTAATACAACGGCGTGTCGAACAGCGCACTAGGTTGGACGTTGCAACATGTTACGTAGCAACAGTTTCAAGATATTTTTGTCTCGTTCAATTAGGCGGGGTGTGGTCATTGTCACATGGACAGAAACTGATATCGGTCAGCTGTTCATACTCACTTATCTCTTATTGTGTAACATAATTAAACCTACGATTGTTTCAACACTTGTGCTTACCATACAAGATCAAAGCTGATGAGAGTATTCGCTCAGAACGTACCATGAAGTCACGGCCATTATCCCTGACAGGTTAACTAGAGTTAAAATTAGCTTACGAGCATTACTTGAAAGGAATCGCGTTTGCAATATACAATTACATTGGGTTAAAAGCGAAGAAGATTGTGACAATGACAGGTTTAGCAGACCATCGCCGTTCTGCCACGGGAAAAGTGTACTTACGAACAAAAAAGAGAAAAGTGATACGAGGCTTTCTAAGGACTCTCCTTTCTATCTACATTTAAGGAATGGGAAACCATAAATCAACCGAAAATAAATATACCAGTTTCGGAAACAAAATTAAAACAAAATATTACTTTCACACCAATTTTTGTTGACAGGTTGTGTGATTAAGACCAAACCTTCGATTAAAGATGACGGATTCCTTCCGGATCCGCATGATTAGATTTTTTGAAAGCTGTTACTTTGCTAGGTTCGCAGAACGGACAAGTAACTTCCGTGCAAAACGTATCCAGTTACAACTAACGAAAATTTTAGCTGGCATTATTGAGTAAAGAGTAGACTTGGGCAACTTGAATGTAACTGTAATATAACAAATCAGATATTCATACAACGTAGTGAATATAAATAAGCGAAAAACATAAATAGCTACTTGGAGACTATTATAATAAATTATGTTAAACAAAAACTGCTCCACTGAGTGTTTGAGCGAATATTCCTCTCGATTGGTCTCGGCGCGGCCAGGCGCCCTGCTGCGCCGATCCCAAGTATATCGCCATCATTGCGCCATTACTGTCTTCCTTCAGCTACTGTAGATCAAACTCGTGCGCAACCCGTCACATTCATACTTGTAACGGTCCCTTGCAACTCTATACAATTTAAATAATGAGGGAACTAGTCGCCGTTACGTGTGTAAATTAAGTTCTGCTCCTGTATGTAGTCTGGTGGAGGTTGCGTAAGTCAAAAATATGTCATACATCTGCGACCTCTTAATAG
Source organism: Standfussiana lucernea (assembly GCA_964057025.1). Classification (NCBI taxonomy): domain Eukaryota; kingdom Metazoa; phylum Arthropoda; class Insecta; order Lepidoptera; family Noctuidae; genus Standfussiana; species Standfussiana lucernea. The sequence goes on along the minus strand of OZ059793.1, from coordinate 10,442,094 downwards.
TTTCACACGATTTTTTTTTATAAAGCTTGCATCTGACGGACAGTTGCCCCAGATGTCACCGAGGTAATCTTTAAATTGCACGTGTCTTGTACATTTTCCTCAAAAATGAAACCACAGCCTGGTGAATGATTACCTACCTTTCCTGAATAATTATGTCAACAAGTAAGTAGGCTACAGTTACCAAGTCATCAAAAGCTATTAAGCTTATAAGAAATTTTGTTCGTTTATACCTTTTCTAGTTATTTATTCCCACTTTGTGTATGATAAACAGGGTCATCAAAAGTCGATTTAGCAACCTCGCAGCCAGTACAACAAAAAAATTGAACAAAGCTTTTGACGTCATAAAAGTTTAGAGGTTAACTTTTCATAATTCGAATAAAAGGGTGAAATTCAACATGCATTGTTACAAGTAGTTTAATCGTATTGCTTTTGTATTATTTCGAGGCCACTGGTCATTATCATATGTCTGTTTAGAGTAATAAAACCCGTGATTGACAGTTAGAGGCCGACCATCGACTGAGTAAAAGTTTAGGAATTAGGTTAAACGTTTCTGAAAACAAATTGGCAACTCATTTGTATGGTAGTCATCGAGGCATCGTCCGTCGCATTTCTAATTATATTTTGCAATTAGACGAAATTAATTATCATTTGAATTTACCTGTCACTAAGGTGGAAGGTTCCACATACGGTAGTCGCTGTCAAACTAAATGACGTATTGTATATATCGTTAGATAAATACCAAATCAAGTGGGGTCACTGGATCTTTTGTCAAGTAAAATCATCCCACAAGGAGACGACGTGAAGAGAAGCCTTATCGGTAGTATTGTTAGCGCTTACCCCGGTACCCTCCTTTTAGAGCAATGCAGGAGTCAATGACTTTAAACAATGCAAAACAAAAACCGTCTCCGTAAACTTTTTCACACAAAAGGCGCCAAAATCATAATTTTTAACGTCCGCATTTACACATTATAACCCTGAAACATAAAAACGTCTGCGTTATTCAACACGAGCGAACACAGCCACCATTTTGTTACGTAGGTAACTGACATTAATTGTTAAAAGTGTGATATTGATACGGAATCTAACTTTCGTCATGCTGCAAGTGATTTGGGAGAATATAATCACACACGAAACACAGATTTTGTTCATAAATTGTTACACCGTTAACTTAATACGTTGTGTTCGGTTAAAAGGCGAGAAATTTGTAATTTTTTTCGCCGTAAGTTACATGCATCCATCATCTGTTGTTTTGGGAGACCGTTAACGGGCCGTCAAAAGTACAGCCTGGAGATAAAGGCCGACAGAATTAATAGATTTCATACTTCACCCTTACGTCGCGTCGCATCGTCCTCCGTATATTTATAAGTATTTAAGTATGCAGTCGTACCCTGAATTGAAGCGTTAAGTGGGGCACGGTGATCGTTTACTTGTAAGTCGGAATACGAAGTAAATCCAAGGTAATGTGACATTGACCGGAGAACTGAGTGCCAGCGTACAGCGTTTCTGAAGCCGAGATGTTCAGGTTTCCAAGATTGGTGAGTGGTCTAAGTTAAATAGTTTGTCAATTATGGTTTTGATTCGATTTATAAAAACTAATTTAGCATATTAAGAACGGAAATAATCAATCATATAGAAATACTTGTTGTGTGAGACACGCTATTTAATTCGTATTGAGCTGACTTGGTTTTTTGTAAAGTTCTGCGTCCTATTGATCGCACAATGTGTATAGCTATAGATGAAACCTAAAGTCGTCGAAATAGACAACACGGATGAATGGAAACAGCCACAATCACCTTCTAAATAATGTGCTGCCCCCTCATTGTTTCCTAAAGCAACATCTTTACTATGCAACTAAACCACGATCTACGTAAACACAGTAAAACTGTAGCACAAACCCTGCTGGAACTAAGAAAGGAACATAAAACAGTTGTTGCTCGTATTATGCACGCCCCTACGATGATTCGCAAGGCAATAAATTTAATGCAGTGGACAGCAAAATTGTTGTTTTGACCGCACGACTTTGCAATGCTTTTATAAAAACTTTATGCTTCCTTTAATTTAATGGCCTATTGACAGAAAACGTTTTGTTGGTTGTCATCATTAAAATTATGACTCGTTTTATGTGGTGCTAATTACTGTGTAGTTTTTACTCTAGTGAGCTGGCGTTTCGCTCTCACTGAAGTTTACGGTCACCGACAGTGTGATACGTTGTAGTCGGCTGTGATGCAATAAATATCGTAATGTGGAGCGGCAATCCCACACTCGCGTCTTCTTTCCTAACACGGGCATCGCTGGGAGCAAAATAAAGCGGTCCCTGACGTTCGACGGGATGTCGTTTTACCAAAACGGGTAGCCGCACTACATAAGGAGCTCACTCGTGTACTTTTTAGCTTACTACTTTCATAAGGTTTGTACGCTGTAAAATCGATTCGGAGAAAAACACGCATAGAAATATACAAGCGCTTGGTAACAGTATTAGTCCTCACAATGCTGCACTTTCTCAGTTTCTGATACCTGCTTCAGATTATACAGGATCATGAATAAAAATGAGTACAGACTTATCTTCACATCTAAAGATAAGACGCTACACCTACAAATAAAGAAATAGAGCTGCAAACAGTCGTACGCGATTTCTTATTTACTCTTCAGGAAAATTCCTAAAATACAACCTTATCTTTTCGGCATTCCGCAGCTCCTTTACGGTATGAACATTTGTCAGGTAGGGTTGCGTCGAGACGCCATAAAAGACAACCGGTAGAATGTTCGCGAGTCTCTGAGCAAGCCGCACCGCCTCACCGGGCCACTGGAAGCCGCAAGCCACCATGCACACCATGTACCACCGCTGTACTCAACAAACGCATTTATTATTCTCAGATAGACATGATATTCGCTATCTTTACACACGAAGAAAACAGAAACAAGTTTTGCCACTTATTTTCGTCTTTATTCTCTGTGCATCTATGCATCCGTGCATCTTTAAATTAACCAACAGCCTTCAAAATAGAAAGGAACGTCTTTAACATTTACATATGATATGACCTCAGACTATAGTTATTAAAACCTAGTTTTATTTAACCCACTCTGCAGACCCCAAATGTTAATTGTGAGTTTAAACAATTAGCTAAATGGTAGGTACCGATAGACAGTTAAGCTGTAACCGTTAAGCTTATTGAGAGTTCTTATGTATCCATTTTAACAATAAAAGAGAAGTGAAATATAAAAATTAGGAAACATTAACAATAAAAATCCTCCGTCTCGATTGATGCTGTAGCGAAACTGGTAGTCAAGCTTAATTTAAAAGATAAAAAACATCTAAGAATTAAAATCGCACTAGCTGATTGCTTCAATTTATTAGTTAATAAAGCGGAATCATTTTGTTTACCTTTTACTGCGCTATTACGGATGTATAGCCAATTAATGCGAGCCAGATTTAGACGCAACGCCCACTGCTTAGTCTGACGTCACATGTCACGAGCTTACTGAGATGAAATACGTGATTGTTTTGGGGGAAGACAGGCAGACTTTGTTTTTTCTATCTATAGAATACCAGCCCTAAACAATTCTAAAGAACAGTCTTCGCGCAGAACATAAGTAGTTTATATTTTCGAAAGAAGAAACAGGGAACCAATACCATATCTCACTCAGTAGATCATGAATTCATGACAACTTGATGTTAAATACCATTTTCCAGACAGGTGGAACGTTGACCTGAAGAAAACAGCTGGCGCAGACTGGATGTGGGAGGCGAAGAAGTGGGTGTCGTGGGGCAATGCGACTCGCGGGAGGCCCACTGTGACAGCCTGTTGATGTAATGTTATCTTTATTTTGGTTCTAGCTCCAACCACTAAGAATAACTCCGAACATAAATCAAAGTAGAGAGATATTGGCGACATTTTTATCAGAACAAACAATTTGCATTCCATTAAAAAATCAGGTCGCAGCCACACAAATATTTACACATCTGTTTCCTTTCAAAATTTCGTAACGTGTGACGTAATAGGGAATTCCTTGAGTGGTGTGACGTATGCGAGGCGACGAACCGTCGAAGTCCGGCAACACTCCTGCGCAGCGCCCTGCAAATGTCAAGAACTCCGAGTGCGGTTACGTAAACGGCCCAGTTACCGCTACGTACGACCTTTGAAAATTGACTCGTGTTTTAAGGAAATCTTGACACCCGTTATAGTTTGGTTCTTATTGGAAGTCAAAGTTCACTATTGTTCTTGGAATCGAACTTAACAATACATTTTGGTTTGATTGTGTTGCAGAGCAGCTTTCGACGTAATCCGTAAGTGAATTTATGCAAGCAGAAATGTGGGTAAGTAAAAATAACTTCGAAGAAATAACAAGAGTCGGGTTAAAGGTTATGATTACCAAAAAAGATTCTTATAATAAAGGCGAGCAGAAGCACTTAACAATAAAACACACTGCTTTGGTGACAGGTCCGGCTAATGTGATGACCAAGAACGGTAGTAAGAAATCTTTGTAAGTTTTTATACAGTAAAGCACAGTGTAGCTTTACCTATTTGTGTTTGGCTCTATTCCAACCCGAGACACATCAAACTTATTTTCGCATAATTGTCCATCCAGCACTAACTCTATACTTTATACGGAGCATAGACGCGGGTGTTAGCCTTGGTATATGGTGTCTATGTCCACATAGACATAAAATGCCACCGGCATGGAAATGACAAACACCTGCTAGACGAATTCCGTTCTCTCACTCCGAACCAATTACTATTCATAAAACCACACAGAAATAAATTAAACATGACGTTTTAATAAAACAAATCTGGTGATAGTAAACATACGAACTCGGGGCGTGTCTAATGTTTACATAAAATAAATTAGAATAAACCGGTTTTTATTAATTGGGGCGTAAGAACATTACCGTGTGTGAGTCTAATTTGTGCAGTGTTACGTAACGTTCGAGGTATTGTATGTGTGTAACTTTAGACCGGCTGTCCCCTAGCGTTAGCCGTGCCGACTTATCAATACAACATGTACATGTTCACACTTTTGCAACATGACGTGTTATGACCTTTTTAATTGACAGACTGAAAAAAAGACGGAGCGACTCGTGCGCCGAGTAGGAAAGATTGTGCGTTATGTAAGGCGGAAGCCATAAGGAAATGTAAAAGAGCGATTGTAAAGAACGGGAGTTGAAACAATAGGAAAGCAAGAGGAATATAGGCACTTAATAACCACATGCTGTTTATGGCAGATGTTAAACAAACATTAAGCACCTAGCAAGTAATACCGAGGCATGATATCACTGAGTTGTAAACGTAAACTTCATCAAAGCATTTTACGCATCACTTCGTTCCTTAGTCATACAGGAAACGCGCCTGAATACCTTTACTCATAAAGGTTTACTCATTTTGAAGAAAGGACTTTGGAATAGGATCCACCATAAAACAAAGTTGTAAATCAGCACTTATAACTCGTAAAAAACATATAAACTAAAATTTTACTGCGGATATTAGTAGAAATAAAGACACAAAAGGAATGTAAGCGTTTAGAAATGCAGTTTAATTTCTTCATCGTGTAAAGCGAAACTTATTGACAATTAAGTATAAAGTGTTAATTGCTACTCACGACTACTGTTATTCGATTAAATTCAATTAACACGGGCGTTAAACTATCTTTATCATGCGTTGTAACAACTTATGAATTGTACCGTTTGACTACTGAGAACATTTGTCTCAGAAAATGCTGGTTCATTGGCAATCATAATTACGAGAACAGTACATCAACAGTACATCTATTTAAGTTAGTTTCGTAAGATGTAATCAGGACATAATCTGTGATTTACTATTAAAATCAGAATTGTTTCTTACAAGCTTCACACTAAAACGGATACTGATAAAAAAAAAATGACACTTGTAAAAAGTAAGACAGGCAATATTAGAAGATTCTGAGTGGATTCACCGGAGCAGCAGACTTTGTCCACCGAAAACAAGAGTTAATCGAAGTTAAGTTTGCTAAGGAAATATTCCGGACAAATACAGGTACGTATTTCACAATATAACCAGATAATTTTATTTACGTTAGTTTGACCAATAACTTTAAGATAGTTATGGTAAACTTCGCATCACGTACTGTGGTAAAAGTATTTTCCCAGCCCGCAAGCGTAAACTGACTAACAGACAGGTACAATCACCACACTTTTTATCATTAGACGTAGAAAATAGAGATTTCTACAAAACGAGCCAATGGCGCCAATATTCTATCAGTAAATAGGGGTGGTCGGCGGCGCGGGCGCACCGCACTAAATCACGCATTAATAACTACCAGCAGTGATACGATCGCAGCTTTCAATAATAAACTTACCCAATTGTGTCCACCGCCTTTCATAGAAAGCACGCCGTGAAGTTCTTTACCGGTTGCGTACCACAATTACTAGCAACAATGATATTTCCATTAACTACTATTCTAAATTGAAATTATCTAGATCAAGATCGCAGTGTAAGATAGAAATGCATTTACTAACGCTTAAGTGTGGAAATTAGTTCAGTGTTGTAGGACATTTCTGATTGGCTGATAATTTCATGTTTTTTTGGTAATACAACGTTTTAAATTTTCAAATGTCAGCTGCGTTTTTGACGAAAAAGGGAAGCGTGGGCACACTAATCTTGATGGTACATTCCTTACTAAGCGATCACAAAATTTATCGCAGTAATATTAATTATTTAGACAATTTTGCATGTTTTTACAATGCTTATGTTAACTGTGTGCTTATGTTAAGGATCCATCTTTATACAGAAAGACATGTAAAAGAAGCGAAATAGTGTGGTGCTTCTGACGAAACCATGTCCCATCTCATGGAGTGCCCCTAATGTCCTGCCACCTGAACCCTTGAAGATCTGAACTGGTCTCGATGAGTATACCTACATAGTACATACAAACATACGTACGTACGTACATACTGTCGTTACTAAAAGAAGAAGTCAGTTTAGAATTAGTAACTATACTAAAAAAAAACACGTTCATTTCAATCGTATTAGTTCTGTACTTTTGGATGGAACAGGTTATTGTAATATTTCAAAATAATTCATTATCTTTAGTATGTCCCTTTTTACTTGCCATGCTATAAAATGATTACCTTTCATAAGTTCGATAAAAAATTGAATCTGCTAATGTATCAGTTGGCCTATTACCAAAATCGATTTTTATCGTTACTCCCACGTTTGATTTGGCCGAAAAACTTTTTACCAAAGTTACACTTAGCCGAAATAACATTTGTTCGAAGTATTATGTTGTAAATATTTAAAAGAGCTTTCATAACTAATGTATAATACACTGGCATTATTGATTAAGGTAACAGAAACAAATTTCATTAGCACTATTTACATTACATTGATATCTATTTAATTAATAAGCTTTGAGTGTCAGAATGGTAACTTATTATTTACTATGTCTGAAAGTGTCTCTAAAAAGGTATGTAGGGTAAAGGGATTTTATAAAGAAAACCACAGAAAGACAAGACTATTCATTTATAACTATCAAACTACGTCCATTCGCAAACCTAGGTCTTCGTGGAGAAGAATGGACAAGAAACTCCACGGTTACATCTTAAAAAGTATAATGCCAGGACAATCTATAGTAAAATAAGTTTGTTATAAAAATCATTTAGTAAATTAACAATAGATATTAATTACATTTATAGGTATATCAATGTATTTATTTTTAAACACAATAATTACATATATATATCACATGCAGCAGGCATGCAAACACGAGTACACCATACATGGAGCATGCAACCAAGCATGCAGCATGCAAGCAAGCATGCAGCATGCAAGCAAGCCTGCAGCATACAAACAAACATGCAGCATGCAAGCAAGCATGCAGCGTGCAAGTAGGCATGCAACATGCAGCAAGTATTGTTTCTGTCACGGCTCCGGCGCTGCGGGGGGCCACGCAAACTTATCGTCGCAGATGGTTTTAACGCTCACCACCGCGGCTGAGGATGGCCGGCGAAGCCGGCCAGCAAGCCGAAGCTGCGGCGGGCCTTCAAACTACTTGCTCCTCAGCTCGCGGACCGCCCCACCCCTCCGCGCCTACGCGGGCTTAAATTACTCTAGGGGTAAGGCAGACAAGACTGCGTTAAGTCGGTTTTGTAGCGATTCGTTTCTGTTACTAAATTTTGTAGCACAAAAAATTTGCCAAATTCGTTCCTTAAATTGTAGTTCCAGGTGCGAATTCGTGCAAATTGTAACTAAAGTTAGTTAACCAATATTAATTCATGGTGTTCTATTTCTATGTAAGGATTTTTTTATAGTTTAAAAACATTGCTATTAACTAGTATTACCAGTGTTTTAATTTGAGTTCGTATTGTCGGCGTCACGTTGTATATTTGTGACCAAATAATATTCCGTAAAATATTGTTTCGGTGTGGTAAAAATATGGCAAAAAGTTATTTTGTAAATCGGCGAAATATAGTTCGTAAAATAATACCTATGACACATGATACTTCAATGATCTAAAAATATGTCAAATAATGCATAATACAGCAAAAAAGACGTAGGTCAATAGTTTTCGGAAAAATGAAATTCGAACAAAAAAAAATCGGAAAATGTTCGGTTTCCCTATAAAATAGTAGGACAATATTTCAGCAAATTTCTGAAAGTGAAGTTGCCATCAGTAATGTCATTACGAAAGTTTAACCTCTATCTAATTACCAATAAACTCCTAATTAGCTCGGAGTTCCCAGCTGTAAATAATTACTTGACAATACTAAACTAATAATAGTATTTTATGAAAGAGAAAGTTTGAAAACCATTATAATTTATCAATGAACAAGTTATACTCAAACAAACAAATAAACTTCATAATCACTAAAGTCGTTTCTTAAATTGACTTGTTTTACGCAATATTACAAATGTACATCTCCTTAAAGGAATTAAGTTTCAAACATCCCTCTCAAGTGCACCACACCTCATCTACCCTGATAAAAGAACTCTATTTCTAAAATGCATGCTTCTAGAACCTCCGATTTAGGATGCGAGATCTGTCAGTGTATTGAGAAATGAATTTAATATTTTATTAAGTTAAAAAGTTACCTTTAACCCGTACCTTTAGCTAACAGGCAGTTATTGCACTGAGTATGCATTAGATAAAATATTATAAATTGCCCTCTCATTTATAAATAACGCAAAATGATTATTCTAATGCAATAGATTTATTTGGAGAGCTTTACTGACCTTCAGAGTGGTAAAGACTATCGAACTAACGTCTAAACTGTTTTATTGTGTCAATGTCGCAATTTAATCTATCATTTGCACGTAGAATGTAATTTAGTTTAGTTAATCATGTGCGCCGACACAGTAATTGTTAGTAAACGAAATAAATGAGCACCGTAAATAAATTATACACATCTAAGCAGCCTCGTTGGTCGCAAGGGCAACCGCTGAGCTTGAGGACCTCGGTTATTTTTCGTTCAGTTTTATTCAGTCAGTTCAATTTTATTGGATTTATCAATCAGGAATTTCTCAGCAGTAGCTGCTCGCCCCCCGTTATATCAAACTTAAGTAAAGCTGGCGGAATGTCAGTTTAGGTGCTGTAGGTAGACTTCTGTGTTATTTTTCGGGGATTATAGGTGTGGTATGTGTTTATGAAATAGACAGACCAAGATCTAAGTTATATTCTAATCAAAATGCTACCCATCCGAACTATTCAAAATCGTAGTATGATTTTCCATTGCCATGGCTTTTTTTTTAATTCTTTTTATTTTTGTATTTTCTTCTGTATCGTGGGATTCGTGGGTACAATAACAGCCAGACCCGGAACAACTACCTGTAGGCCATACAAATATTTGTTATGTGCGGGTATCGAACTCACGACACCCAGCGCACCAGCCGATCGATCAGCCACTGCGCCAACCGTGCCGTGTTTTTAACATCAAGGAATTCGTCTGTCAATCTATACTCAATAGATTGACAGACGAATACATAAGTTGGGACGATCCCATAGACACATAACATAGATGCTTTTAACTGCACTTTCCAAATCGTTTATTAAAACGTTCGTTTAATAAATGATAGTGGAATGAGCGGCTTGCGCAGGCGCATCCACGCATCACACGGCATCACACGTCACGGGGCACACGATAAATCTTCTTTTGTTTAGCTCGTGTAAGATGTTATAAACAAACACGCAGGCGGCGATGAGACACGCTCGGGGCTTCACTAGTTTGTGACCGTGGTGACGCTCGGAAAGGATCCATTGGTTCATGAAAAACTAACTTATTTTGCGTGTTGGACAAATAAATTAAATTTGAAAATCAAGAAAATAGAACAGCGGGGTAATCGTGTATACACACGCACAATCACAATGTTATTATTTTTGACAGTTAAAAATATTCATTGCGTTATTTACGTTTTCGAGCAGACAGTTTTTTCAATATTATGAAGCAATGGACTACGATATTCCTTCAAAATCTTTCGGGATTAATATTGTGGTACTGGTTAAAATCCACGCAAGTATTGCTTAGTAATGTAGCGCATAAAGCGAAAAATTTAATAAATCAGCAAAATAGAACAGTTTAAATCCACTGCAATGTGGAGGTAGGTACTTTCAAAGCCTGCTGGAAGCCTTAGTGGTGATATATTCGTAATGCTGTAAATAATTTTGAAACATTGGTCCCACATGGAAAGTTATCAACCTAACTGGTGGTCTTTATTCTGATATCTACTACTTGAATAGAAGCCCATATTGTATAAAGAGCAACTGTAATTGCTAAAGGTAATCGCTGGGTTAATATGTCGATACTGAATAACTTCAGGATTTGGTAACCCAAATCCTAGATAATTTTACATAGATACACAACATCACGCTGGTAGTCCTCGAAGGGTTAGGCAGAAGTGAGTATAGTAACTAAGAAATTCCTAATAGAAAAATACAATAAAACACGTCAGACAACGTGGGAATAGTATCCAAGACCTCGTAACTCTTTTGATCGCAGATATAATCTAGATAATTTTAAAATTACCATAATATTAACCCACATTGCGTGAGTGAAGTTTCGTCAACTTATCAAAAAATATCTTATAATTATGTGCGTATAGATTCTGGACAAACGATAATTTTCAATATAGGGACACAGTTTTGTCTATTTCTTTTTGTGTGCAGTGAAAAGGAGGCGCCTAACATTGTGATCATTAAGACGAACAATGTACGCACACGGCTATGTGTTTAATTATAATTTGTAATAAGCTACGGCTTGTAGCTGAGGACTGATCGCTTTATAATTTTTATTTATGGATAAATTATGGCCCGTTCCTATGCTTTAGCTAAGTTATAGTTACCTATGTATACGATAGGTTGGTTATTTTCAGATAGATCATACATTATGAGCTCAGCTTATGAGCATATTTCAAAACCTCGTTTGACAATATACTTATGCCCGTTTAAAGTAACACCAAACAGCAAAACTAATGTCTTAGTATGATTGAACTGAAAAATTTCGACTATCGATGCTGAGCAGAGAATTGAAAATGCAACAGTCGCCTTTATAGGCAGTCATTTAGGTGACGCGTACTGTTAAAGAAAACTAGTAGTAACTTATCTAGAGCTCAAAATAAAATATAATAATAAAAAATAAAATAAAATATAATAATATAAATATAATATCCGAGAATAAAATATATTGGTGGTATATTGCACAAGATAGAGACAAAACCGCTGATGTCCCATGTAATTGGGGACGATAGTCTATAGATATCAACCGGGCACAAATCTACCAGTTACCATTGGGAACATAAACTTCGCAAAGTGCAAGTTTTCCGCAAACAACAGTCTTTGGATAATATTCTATGTATCAAATGACTGTACTTGTAATACAGAGATTATTACAGTAATTAAACTGCTTATATAAATGGCATTATTAATGCAATTAATATGACCTAACAGTGCTAACTACTATCTGTTTAAATAGTGCTGGCACATTAAGCGGCTACTTAAACACTATATTGCAAAGCTTTAATAGATAAATAGTTTAATTAAGTGCCTAAACATTAGGCTGTTTTGGCATAGATGTTATCGCCTTGATTGATTACAATGCTATGAAATTTTAATTGACCAAATTACTGTCATGGTCTCTATCAACCAACTTAAACTATCGCAGGTATTCACAATCCACTGCTGGACCAGGACCAAGTTGCGCCACAACCCCGGCATTCAAATCCGCAAACCCAAATTCCAAGCTTGGCTGTGTAATTGTCCCTTAGCTATCCAAACTGTCCACGTATCGGTAATTTGGCGAGGTTGCGTACAAACTCACCCATACGTATCTTAACTTCTTGATGTACTGTTTTATTTTTAAAGCGGAAATAATAAATATTTCAGATATACCAACCTACTTCTACTGTGTTATTTATAGGCCAAACAAACAAAACGAGTTTTTTTTACTATATATAACAAACATCAAATTACACAACGAAAAATTGATAAGAAGACCACTTACACAAAACAATGCCCAATCTTAATCATCGTTTACTTGCCATCACGATTCGCGACTGACGCCGAATCCGCCCATTTCACAACACAATGATTAAATAATTAATAATTGCTGCCATTAGGAAGTAAAGGCCATATTAACCGGATTCACTGGTGGCTTACAGTTACATAAAGCTGCTCAAGGAGCGATGGAGTACATTTTAGACGTGAGCGCGTTAAAGGACTGTCACGACCACTCGTCAACTTTTAACGAGTGATTTGTCGTCGGTGAATTCTGCTGTTGAGTAATGGCGTTTTATTTTTAAACGGATCGGAATTTATATATTTATAGCTTTCAATGCATATTTTATTTTCTCCAAGAATAGCACAAAGCATTATTTTGTGTAACTTTCGTAACACATAACACATAACTGGCGAAATATGGGTGTACTATAGGTACACCTCTGCCTAACAGGCGCAATATTATTTTGACAAAATTGTAATTTCTTGTTATATTTCAACCAAGCTACTAAGAATATACTCGGTGCTTTGCTATCCTACAGGAGGCCCTAGAATTAGATGAATGTGCAAGAATTAGAACAGGTCATTTTAAATTGTCAGAAAAACTTTGAACCAGCTCAAAACCGTCCAGTAGTGAATAATTTAACCTAAACCAACACTGATTTTATGATCTAAACAATTCGTACTGAAGACATGAAAATTCATAAAATAATTTAACCCCTCAAAACTCCAACTAATCATAGAAAACATTAAGCGCCATCGTTCGTGAATAACGGCGACTAGATAAAATCAGGAGACAATACTGGCTAACAGTGAGCGATAAAAGTACATCATGCACTTAGCAAGCAATACATTTAGTACAAACGGATAAATGTCATCGTGGACAAAGTAATGGCTCGTAAGCCGATCTAACAGGAAAGTTCGACGGTAAAATGTGAATTAAGTGCTAGATTCAGGATGTGAAGAAAGCGATATATTAGTAAATAGTATTACAGTTGAAACTTGAAAGTAAACAGCATTACGATGGTGACTGGTAACGGTTTGGTAAATGAATCCGAGAAAAAAGAAAAACAAGGTAATTGCGTTTGGCCGCAACTCGCCTGGTGTGAAGCGATGATGCGGCCGAGGGTGGAGCACGCTTGCCTAGAAGAAATCGATTCACTCGAACTTCGAAGAGATCCAGATTATAATGATCAGGGACAGAGAAGACGGCAGTGAATTCCACAGACTGGCGGTTCGCACAATAAATGTGGAAGCATAGCGCTTTGCATAGCATTTTTTGATAGCATAGCTTCGCTTTATTTTCAAAAGTCCAAGGAAAGTTCTTGTTCGAATCTTAGAATGAAGCTGTAGATTGAAACTTAAATGGCTTGAATTGGGGTAAACTAAAATCGAACTTCATGTTACTACGATGTTCAATTGATAAATTATCCGTGTCTAAAAGATCGATTACTTTTTGATGACCTCAAATACTAAAGTTTGTTTTTGTCCTTAATTGCCGAGAAACCAAATAATTATGCATACAGTATCAAAATGGAATTGAAATGGTTATTAATTAACAATGTGTTCACACTGTCGGAACCAATAAGCGCTTTATCTTAAACAAACTTATCAACTTGGCGCCGTGTTTACAAGACAGAGTTGCCGGAACTTTTACATTATAACAAATTAATATAAGAAGGTTCCTTAGTGACCATTGGATTACTTTTTGAAAGCTTTTATTTAACTTACAATGAACTTACACTATCATTTACAGGTCACCATCATTTTTTATATTCCGTATTCATGACGCATAGATCATGGCGCTTGCAACAGCGTCGAAATATCGGGAGCTCAATATAAACAATAATCGCGGAATATATCCCGTAAGTGATAGTGTAAGTTCAGTTATAAACCGTGAAAGCTTAAAACAGTGTTTAACTTACAATGTTTGTGTTTTTGTTTAAGTCTAATCTTGCAACTGAATTTTAAAACAGTTATCCACAACCGATTGAGCTTTAATGTTGCATACACATTTATTTTGGATGACAATGCATGGTTAGCTAAGTGACGTCATTCTAAATCCAATATGGTGGACTCCCAAAGATGGCGGACTAATTATTTTTTATGCACCTCTATGATATGGGTATCAATGAAAAGGGTTTACTGAGTAGTATACGGAAAAAAACTACATTACACCTTTATTGTTTTTAAAAATATTTTTTTTCAATAAGTTAGTTTAACATCAACATTTTCTATTTATCTTTCATATGAGCATTACATCAAATATAAGGTCGCCCCCTATGGCATGGGACTTCAAAAACATAACTAGTTTAACGTGTCTACTCAAGATACACCTCTGTCCAACCCTCTAGGGACCACAGGCATGATGCCATGTTGTCTATTAAATATTACTTATTAGTAGAGCGTTTTCTTACCTAGATTAAAAATACTAGGTGTAGTTAAAAAATCTGCTGTTCCCTACATTATGCCGAGTTATACGAACAAAAATGTACGAAGCAACTGACCTATTAATAAGTATTATAAAATGATCACTTTCATTTCCCTAGACCTCATTTTACACCTTACTAACAGAGTAACACATAAGTAGACCTGCAATTATCGCTAATAGAGCTGAGAAATAGAATTACGGGTAGCAATAACGCTAATAATATTAGTTTTGAGAATCGCGTGTAGTGTAATGATAGGCGGCCCTAATAGGTTGGTAATACCAACGATCACCGTAATAACCGATGCACTGCCTCTGTTAGCTCTTGTAACACACTGTTGCTTCTAACAACTTCTATGGAAAAAACCACGGAGGAGAAAAGGTTTGTTCAAAGGTTGTTTGTGGAAAGGGTTGTTCTTCTTTTAAGTACTACGGGACCCTTAAATCGGTCATATTCATATCTCCGTTCAAAGAAAAAGTCAGTGATGGAAATCATTTATCTTTTTGACAAATAACTTATCACAGATATATTCACCGCAGCACCTCGCCTACAGTCACACATTACCATTAATTACAATTCGTAAAGGTTTAACATTTTTCTATCAATTTTAGAAAACGATCGTGGTTTCTCCATAACGATACAACACCGTATCGTCATATTTACCTATCCTTTCCATATTTATTATGTCGCATAATTACGTAGAAAGTTTATGGTGGCACTAGTACAACTCGCAGTAATTAGCCAAGGAAGATGAGTACCTACTCTCTCTACCTATGTACAACACTTATATCAATATTCATTAGAAAGTTGTAACCGGCTTGTGCAATACCGCCCTTAGATCGCCACGAATCCTGCGCCCCATCATTAACAGACTTTCACCAAGGAAATGCAATTTTCTAGAAAACGGTAGCGCGAAGACCATTGCAGTATCTGTTTTTACCCGTCCGTGAGTCGCCGCAGGCTCTGTTACAGCATAATGTGGCTTAACTAGGCTTTGAGAAACGACCCACTTCGGCGGGAATGTAAATCGCTGTCTTGGTTCCCATACGGCCGCTGGACCGTCAAAAATGTGCAATTCTTGCATTCCTTCATCTGTATTAGCATAATATCACATCGAATAATCTGCATGCATGCCGACATATCAATTTGCATAATAAACAGTGCCATAGAAGATGCACAGATATCCCACATTCCGCACCAGTCGGCCAGGGCCGTCCTTCACCTTTCGCCAAAGGAAAGGAACACGAACCCTGGCATCTCAAACAATGCTAAGTTGACTGTACTTGCAAAACTTTCCGCGATACTGCGCTCACGTTGTGACACTGCTTTTTGTGATGTCTTATCTGGAATCCTCGTGAAATATTGTTCACGGACTAGTTCCACGTCAGTTTCGTCACTGGCACCTCGTCAAAGGTTATCATGCACGTAAATGGGATGATCTGTTTTAGCATGACGTGCTGTATCGTTGGTATACGCCAGTCCGCTACTATATTTTTCAAACAAACAAAACGTTATTGTTATAAGGCAATCTCATAAGTTATCTGCGTTATTCAAGGCATACAATGGGCTGGAGCCAAGGAAAGCTGCAACATGTTTAGTCTCTGCGTGAATCAGTCGTGATCCGTTTATAATGCCTGCAGTCAACGCCTCGCGTGTCTGTAATTATATAAAAATGTCGAGGGATTAAACTCCGAGAGGCGTAGGCCGGCCACGCGCTCTCGCACAGGTTAGTCTGCGTACACACTGGCCGTCAGCCTATAAACTACTTCATGTTTATTAAAACTTTGATTAGAATATCACAATAATCAAGAAACTGGGGTACAAAATATCCCCCCGACAGTAGGACACAATAATTTAAACAATGTTAATATATCAAATATTTCCGTTTTCATGTTAAGGAACTGCCAATGTGAACGACTCTTTACGTAAACAGATATTAACACATGGACATTATGTATGCAAATCTTAATCTACCTTTTGTAAAACATTAATAATATATTTTTAATCTAATATTGCAACAACAGCTTTCTTTTAACAACTTTCATTCGCACTATTAAATTTCTGAGAATGATTTACTTATAAGAGAGCAGTGGGCCGTAACTATTGAGTAATCTATTATATCTATGCCCATAAATAATAAAATTGCGAATGGCAATATTTGTTTGTTATAAGAGTTATAACATTGAGCGAAATCTTTAATTGCTTTTCGATCAGTTTGTTTATATAATCGATATAGATGCGATAAATTAGATTTCAGCATTCACTGGGTATTTTATTTTTTACTCACATTAATAACGAAAATGGTTTCGATCGTCGTAGATCAATTAGATTGCTCTAGTGGTAGGGATACCGGTTTTACTACTCCAGGATACAGTGTTCCGGTAAATTAACTTATATTTACGATACACGATGGGCTGGTATCATGAACTGGAGGTACTCATGTAATCAGAATGATAGGATCCATCTTACAAATTTTCAGTCAACACCATGTTAGCTTTTGGATGCAAACATTAAGGGCGAGATATTTCGCTCTTCTTACAGGCGATAAACAAAGATGAAAGGTAAATATTTGATTCGAACCATTAGCTATGTTTGTAGCCAATCACGTATGGAATTCAGATCAGACAGAATTCATTAAGGCCATGGTCTAATTCATGCGAAACGCCGAAAAACCCAAACATATCTTTCACATATCGAATCATATGTAAACGGGAAATGTTCTGGGTAGGTACTTTAGTACCACAATAGAATAAGATCAAGATTAAGAATACACAAGACTAAAATTGTGGAATATTTCATTCAGGCCATGGACTAGTTTCAGCGAAACGCCAAAAAACCCATATCTATTCATCCATATGGCAAAGATGACAAAGAATTTTCGAGGTATAATAGAATGAGATGAACGCATTCACACACAAGAATCACCTGCCTAGCTTTATCCCAATGTTGAGGTCGGCTTTAAGTCTAACCGAATGCAGCTGAATACCAGTATTTTAGATGGAGCGACTGCCTATCTGACCTCTACAACCAAACTAGTACCTACTGGGTATTCCGAAACCCCTTGGAGAGTCTGGTTGTCAGAGTTGTAGGCCACTGGCTACCTGTAACGACTGTCAAACATCTACAAATAACCGCCGGGACCAACAGCTAAACGTGCTTTCCGAGGCACGGACGAAACTCGGTATGAATATGAATGGTCACCAAACCATCGACCGTCCTTAGCAAACGCGGCTTAACCTTTAAGATCGACCCTTGCGGCTGTTATTATTTAGCCACGAGCTCCTCTTCTCACTCACATGAATAAACTAGACTAAGTGCAATGGACTAATTTCAGCGAAACGCAAAATAACCCATACATATTTTTGCCTGCCAGACATGAAACACTACAATAGAGTGAGATAAAAGCTAAAGAATCCAACACAAGACTAAAATAGCCGAATATTTTTCCCATACATAATGAGCGGACTAGTGTCGAGACTCGAGGACCATCTCTCAACCGCAGCGGGGAGTCATCAAACAAAACTCGGTGAAATCAATAACGTAATGAGTAAATTGCGCAACAAAACGGCGCTATTCATCGATAGACCGGTCATTATGTTGAAGATACATGAAAACAATACCGCTTTGACTGAATGGAAGTGCTATAGTATCAATATGTTGTTTGTTTTCAATTACATCATGCAACAATAGGTCGGTATATCATAGGTGTATTCAGTATGTTATAATCTGTGACATACTAAATGATTTTTGTTTTTGTAATGAAAATTTGTATTGCATTCTGTTGCAATTTTCGCCAGTATTTCTAAAATCTTTACAAGAGTCATGTCATTAATTCTTTTTTTCTTTCTCCATTCTCGGGCGTTCATATTTGAGGAAATATCAATCAATTTTTTCATTAAACTGTATTTAAACTTTTCGATGCCACTTTTCCCCAACAGGAAAAGCTTGCGAGTAAAAGTCGGGAACTTGTAACTTCTAAGGAAGTCATCTTATCTGCAGTGAATAATTAAATAATGCCATAAAGTCGCTTTTAATTGCAGATTCATATTAATAAACGAGCTGATAGAGACTCGTTACCATCTTGTTTATAGCTGATAAAATCAAGAGGAAATTAAATCATTATGTAAAAATGTAATATTCAAAGGTTGCTGATGTGCTTCCCGAATTCCAATTGGCCTTAATCATATATTTAATGAAAATTCTGACTAAAATTCACGTATTTACTCTTATTATTCGTATTTATTTAATCTTGCGACATTTTCTATAGCTCGTACTGAAACATTCGGCAAAAAGCTTTACAAAATACCTAACCATTCAAGTCAGCATAAAAAATCGTGGTATCTCGTGACGTGATGTTACAAGTCATTTGCTTTTATAGGAAAGATAACTAAGTAACTCTTAAAGGGCGTGCGCTCTATGTATCGGATAAGAATGAAAGGCGGAAAATATTTCTTCATCTAATAGATATTTCTTTTCCTATTAGAACAAAGCTCATAAATTGCAACTGAAACCATTTACTCATACCATTGGGTCACAATAGGACTAGATATTAGATCAGAGTAGAAAAAAAACATTCGTACAATTGCCACATCCAGTTCTAAACCATAGAACATCATTGATATCAATCATCGCAGACGATCAAGACAATAAACATAATAAACTCAAGGTTGATACAAGAAAATATAGAAAATATTAATAGCAAGACAAATTGCAAAGAACCGTCATACAATACAATGTTGCAACGGTTATGATCTAAAGGCACAAACAGGTGTAATTTAACCATAATGTCATACACATGTGGTGTATGGGGCCAGTATAATTTGGCACCCGGCGAAAACGAAACTAACAGCGAAAATGTACAGATATAAACATTTTGCCTTGACAAGCAGCGCCATCACTAAGTTTCAAGATACGATAGTCACAGTATACATCACACGCATTCACCTTGACTCAAAAGTACGTAGGTACCTTCTATTGCACATGAGTACCTTCAATTGACTTAATGTTTGCAAAACACTGAAGTTTACGTTTACTATGTAACATTTAACGGCTATTAGTGCTATTATGTGCGTCTTAATAACGTAATCAATACTAACGAAATAATTTCCGTTGATTGACTTTTATGGATGGACGTCGTTGATGAAAGCTTTCGCACTTAAGCAATTGGCAAGTACCTACGGACCAACCTTCTCAATAATTAAGTTTAGATAATTGGGGCTTCCAACTCCAAAGCCAACCAAGCAAACCAGTCGTGTTGGTCTCGTGATCACAAGCGCGACCACTGACCGTGGGGTCCTGGGGAATTGATATTGGGTTTTTCCATTAAAAACTGAGTAGCTGCTCGAAGTTTGGAAGTCGGCTGTATGATGTGATGTGATGTTAAGCGGTTGGTCCTGCACATGATCTCTCGGGGAGTGTCAGATGGCCGTCCCATCGGACTGTAAAAGTGAGGGAAGAGATTGCACCTGTATTTACGCACACACTTAGGCGCTATGACATTTCCTGCGTCAAAAACGGTCTAGAGGACTATTGGACTATTACATAGTAATTTGATCTTTAAACAGACTATGATTACTTCGAGATGAGACATTATGGAAGGAGGCATGCTTGTATGTCCTATCTATAAGAACTGCTATCCACGATCCATTTGTGCAGCGATAAATCAACCGAGACTGAAAAGCTGCGTTAGACCTAGACTCGAGCGGTGAAGAGATGTGCAAGATTCAACCAAGTCTTTGACGTTAAGAATACTATAAAGGAGAAGCGTGATAAGAACATGAAGGAAGCAAAAGGAGTGTGTAAGGAATCGTAGCAGCTGTTCTATAGTTTTTGCCTGCCTGCCCGACGAGTAGAAAGAGGAATTCCAGTAAGCCATGTCCAACACTACAGGTAACGTTAATGGTCGATTCTCGTGGAATCAAACAATTTGTAAGCAGTCTTTAGATATCGTCCTTAGATAGGTTTAATATCAAAATCCACTTTTAGCCTCATATTAATAAAATTAAATAGATCTTCCATTCAAGATCTTTCCACTTTAAAAGAACTTCTATATAAATCTGATCAAATTACGATACAAGCTAATAATAAAGAACACTTTTAATAACGGAAGTTAAACAGAGGTTCAAGACAAAAAAAATATGTCGAGTTTTTTTCTTAACACTAACGTCAAACGGTTTACAGGGCAGGAAGCACAGGTTGATGCGTATCGGATGACCAAAGTACCAAACTATCCGAGATGGTTATCGCGGGATCTCATCCCGGAGTTACGAGCCATCCCGCGCCTGTAGCTATCGAACATCGGGAACAGGGCTGGGCACGACAGGTGTCCGAACACGGCTTTTCTTTGCTTTTTTATACTTTTTTAATCGCACCGCCGCGCGCCGTTTGAAACGGAATCCGAACTTATAAAAACTTTTGTTGGTGTCGATGTAAATTGATATTTTAATGATAAAGTGTTAGTTTCTAATAGATGTAGTAAAAAGGCCAATTAGGAGGAGGCGATACTCTTTTAACACTTTCTACAATGTGCTCAAGGAACCCATTAGATCCAGCCGACAATATTGTAAGGAGCGGCCTTCACGCTTTCTTGCCTTTTGTTTTCTAACATTTCCTACTCATACTTGTCAAATACAAGTATCATCATCTGCCTAACCTTTTTCCAACTACGTTAGGATCGACATCCAGTCTAATCGGGTATGGCTGATTAGAAAATGCTATCTTAAAAAAAACTGAACGTTGGCAACCCTTACTCCACAGGATCTTTGAAATAACGGAAAACAAGCCGTGAGTGTAGGTGCATAATACACATAGTAACATACTGTTGTGAAAGGATTACCGACAGTATTAGCCATTCTATTCATGTAATGACAATAGCTGGTAATTATAATTTCACTTATTCAGATACGGTTTAAAATGTTTGCAATGTTCACCAGTCATCAATTGATATCACAAATACGAGTAACCTACAGCCTTCACTTATTTTGCGGATCATTCCACGAACTAAACTTGGACTTTTTTTATGTTAACTTTTTTATATAACCTTTTTCTAATGCTAATTTAACCATTTTATTTTGTCCTGTGCGAGACTAATTAATACTTTTACTTTCTTTCTAATTATGGATATAAAAGTGTATCAGTGTTAACGTTACTTAACTGGTGCCTAAACTAGCTTCTTAGAGCGCGGAAATTATCCAAGAAGTAAGCACTAACACGCTTATACTTTTAATACTGCCCCAACCCAGATCATTGTCTTACTATTTAACGAAAACTGTTCAGCCGTTTAAATGTGAAAACGCCATAGACGTACAGACAGGCAGAGCTATAAATAATATATAGATTAATGAAAGCCACTGGTATTTGTTTCTTGCAATCTGTCCTTCTAGTCTCGACAATTTTATCAACATCTTAATTACACTAAGCTGTTTACACAGTACTTAATCTAATAAATCATGTTCTAATAAAGCAGCCATCAAGTTTGATATCTTTATTAGATCTATATTGAACTAATATCTATCATAAAATCGATCATACTGCAACATTTTAGGCGCAGAATCGGTTTGCGGAATTTTAATCGATTACTCCTTAATTTGGGTATAAAGACGAAGTGATGTGGGTGGCTCGGGCTTTATTTAATCACGTAATAGTGATTAAGTTGTAGCTACAGTAAAGTGATCTGATTGGATAATAACGGCCTGACTTGCCAATTATGTCCGTGCTAATTTAGAATGGAAAAAATCTTTGATATAGATTTTTTTTTCAACCTCACGACTGCTAATCTCGACCACTGTATTTGAGAGAGTATAATTATGTTCCTGATTGCTGCTATTTTATTCTGTTTTTAAAATCCTTTGTGTTGTGTCTAAAAGTAGCTTTCAAGGTTAAATTCCCACTTTCTACCCACAGGCTGCTCCACCCTTGTAAACAAAGGTTTTTGTTTTCTTGGTGCACGTAATACCTATGATCAATCACAGTAAAATCACTCAGACCCAGGTCAGAACAGTATGAAATTGCTGTTATTTTCACTCGCCCATATAGTAACCGTCAATTCTTATTATAAAATGTGTTGAACAACATTCCAGCACCTTGTAATGAGCGGATGTCGGGAATCGATAGCAAAATTGTGGGCATATTTTATAATTTAATCACTATCATAGCTCAACTTTTTACTCTATCCGTTAAATGTCAAGGTTCAATTTCTATTGATGTCGAAAATACTTTATTGTACATAGAAGAAACCGTAAGGTACAAAGTTTCTTTGAAAGTGGCCTTTATAAACTTCAGAATAGGTGCTGCATTTACATCTTGTGCAAGGGAGACTTGCAATAAATATAGGTAATAGAAGCCGGCGCCAGTCGGTTTGAGCGTGTGCGTGATAACATCACAGCTCTAGGCGTCAACACTACGCCGCTATTTAAGAAATCACTAATTTGTTGACTTCAACCATATTGATATGCGTAACATTTCTGTTAAGATCGAAAGCCATTTATCTACCACAAAACGTCAAGGAGATCAAAGTTGTAAATTCCGTAATGTATCTAGTACATTGCGAAATTGGAATAAATAGAAATTAATCTTCAAAATTATGTAAGGATTTAGGACGTAAGATACATTTCCGTTGACCAAAATATTTTATGGCCAACATTCCAAAAAGACACGAGCGACCCAAATCAACAAGATAAATCTATCATCAAATTACCACAATAAATAGGTCTTTTATGTCAACTTTTGTAGGGTTTTCCTTGTTGATGTGGAGTTGAGGACTAAATTAGACAGAGATGCAATAGTCCCTTCTTTAAAGAATCTGTGTTCCCCGTCCATGTGTGTTCATACTTATCTCAAGGAGAAACAAGAGTGGCGTTCCGTGTAGTGCAAGTGAGTAATCAGCCCTTTGTTTGTTCTCAGACAACACAAGGATGCGCCAACAAAATTAAAACATATCCAGTGAGTACACAACGGGGAGTTTGTCCTGTGCAAACTGTGTGAAGCACTGACCTCAATTTTTCACTGAAGCCGCTTTTGATTAACAACTGATAAACTTCCTTATTGCATGCTAATTATGGATTTTAGTGACAGAAAACACTGAATAATGCGCGTTAAATTCTGAGGAGAATTTTGATGTTGATCAACAACATCGATTTATTAAAAGGTTGATCGATCTATACAGTTAAATGCTTAAAGATGCATAAAATCAGCTTTCTTAAAATTATGCTTCCAGTATAAGTAATCTGAAAATATTCTTCTACGCTCAAACTTTTTTGTTGTAAAAGCTGGTTCTTCAACAGTAGGTGCACAAATGAAACGTTTCTCACAACTATATTATTAGTAATCAATTGTACATGAATACGAATGTTGTTAGCGCAAGTCCAACATTGTCCTCGAGGCTTCGCTTGAACTCATTATTACTCCCCATAATTCTTCGCGTCTCGTCTGGATCCGGTTTATATTGTTTCATACTTTTCACTGTTTATAGGCGATTTATAGTTTCCTACACATAATGAACGGTTGAAGGCACTACGTACATACTTTGCTGCAATTTGCACGATGTTAGCGCCATTAAAGCTCGCCTTTTCAATATCAATCTGGTTCACTTAGAAGTCTTCCTATCTAGATTCTTGGAATTGCATCAATTTTATGTTCGCAGTCAATAACTTGGTGAAATAACTTCAGAGAGCAATTTTACTCTATATTTGTGTCTGGCCGCACTTGTCCACTGTTATCTTCTCATCATTATATCCTTTTCCGGTATTCAGATTAGTTTCGCCCAGTTTTCTCCCCTTTCCATTAATTTATTTATCCTTATTATGTAGCTAGACCAATTTTCAGACGCTCAGAATTATAATTCTCCTATATCACGCAGATTACCATTAAGCCTTACAATTAATTACTTCCAGCACAACTCCAGAGCAGAGATCTCTATAACGAAGCCGATATATTGAGTCACGCTGTTGGTCGAGTCATGATTCAGATGTAACGTGTTACATGCCTTGAGTGACACTATCGAGCGGCCCGTCTGCTGGTGTACATGCTTGTAATAGCCGATTCTCCATACGACGCATAATCAATACTTCACATTGATTTTCTACTTGTAGATGTAGAGGTGTCGCCATGACAGTTGAGTTGAGGAAGTTATTGATGCTTTAATGTTTGGTACAGTTGCATTGCAGAACTCGCCGCCGCCGCCGTGAGGAAAGTTTTCAGTTTGAATGTAGATGGTTATAAGAGTAGAGGAAAGAATGCTGAACGGATAATGTGAAAGATAATATGACTTGAAAGGAGGTAGCTACTGAGATGATGACTAATAGAGATGTATGGAAGAAGAAGACATGCTTCTGGGCCTGCAGAAAATAAGGATAAAATGGATAATGGATGACGTCTCGTATAGTTACAAGCGATTCTTAGTAGAAAAAAACGTTAACGTATTAGCAGCCTGACGGGGTGCAACAGCACGATAATAGATGGTAAATGTCATGTGACTTGATGTGACTAAATTTCCCATTGAAGTTAATGTAAAATATAAAGCACAGGTTAATAAAATCAAACGTAGTCACTTGGTGGAAGTAGCTTGAAGTCTTTAATCATATAAAATTTATCTGCATCACTATCAAAGCTTCCTCCTGGAGAAAATGCAAACACGTGCCGTATCTAGCGCCTCTATCAATACATTACACGCACAAAAATAACATGTTTGTATTATGAATCTCACTTTCATATCACTAGCAGTCATAACATAACTGTGCTGTCAGACGTACAGTAGCGGATCAGCGTCATTAGCCACGACCACGAAGCTTGATTTACGCAATATGTGCTTTACAAATTAGCCGTTTAGTGTTATCTGTAAACCCGCTTCGAGCAGTCGACGTGCCGTATTTATTTGTACTCATAAAACTTGCCTAGAAGCGATACGAGTCTTAAACTCAAACAATTAATAAAAAGATCATCATAAAAAATAAATTATGAAAGTGATAACAAATTGCTTCGCCAAGATGTGTGTTTATAAATACGTGTCCAGAAATAATAATACGCAAAGGAATATAATTAATCCTTTTATTGCATGTTTTATTTGAACAGGGCGTTGATGTATGGTCTTCATGCAAAGCTAAGGAATGAGTTGAGATTTCATATTCACAAGCAATAGAGCTATAAAGGCCATTTTCTAATCTCTACATCAGATTACAATGCGCGGGTACGGTTCATATAAGTCACGCTCTTAACATTTCCAGTCTCTATGACTCTTTGGAAATTATTTCACTTTCTCCGATGAATCCGATAGGTCCTCTAACTACGACTTCTCATTCGTCAACTGTTGGACAGGTGCCTCATTGATTATCAGCATTAGACTCCATTAAGTGTTTAACTCGATACCATTCGCTTACCGGTTCCATGTTGTACAATTATTCAATTTAATCTCACGGCTTTTTTTCCGAGTTACGACACTTGTGCGATATTTATTAATGTTGCGTTTGTTACCTGTTATTATGTATATGGGAACTTGTTGTGGATGTAGTTGGACAATAGCTACCAATATTTTCAAGTCTTAGATTTCCGGTGATACGAACATGAATGGGATGGTACTGATAAGTTAAACGTGGCTAGTGGCTATAAAGACTTATAATTAGCTCGATGAATCGTATCTTTACTGAGTACATCCCAAAATCCTTGTAATTTTGCATCATCATCGTCAATTTCTTCATCAGAAGATCTTCCATCTTTGCAAATCGATAACGTAACTTTTGGAAGAAATTCTGCAATACACTTTTAATCATTTACATTTTCCCAAACACTTTCGCTTATACTCAGCATTTTGATTTATTTAAAGCCATTTTACAAAAACTACAATGATTGTCTTTAAAAGATCTGCAGGATAATTGCCAGAATTGTGGAAATAACCTTGTATTTATCGTAAGTACTCATAAGCGTTACTTAAACACTACATGATAATAATCCGTTCTGGGTATTTTGCATTAAATCAAGTGTGTAACAAGTCGAACGGGCAAACACAAACAGTTTACAAGGACATGTCGCGGATTTCGCGGCTACATACACACAACATTGTAAACCGACTCTCTTCACTCAAGGCTCTCACATTCAAAAAATAACTTCCTCAGAAAGAATCTCGCCGAAAAATAAAATATTTAAGCACATTGAAAGAGACATGAGTGCAACAGACAATACTAAGTGCGTTGAGATAGTATTTTATTTGACAAGAACATCACCAGACAAAAGAGCGTATGTCATTCTAAATACACCGCCGAGACCGTCATTCATATCATTGTTTCATGTCCTATTGTCGATTGAGATTTCTATAACGTATGATGTCCACGTTTTATGTTCAGCTGCTCTTTAGCCTTATTCAGTAAAGTAAATCAGAGATCATCTCGTTGGCAGGGCTATCTATCATTAGATCCGAATCACGTACCAGTCCGATCCTCAGTCATGCATAAATCTCAATGACCGATTCCATCCCAGACAAACACGAGCAATTAGACGAAACTTGTAATCGTTTAATCTAAAGCGAGAGATGAAAGTGGCTGATAGTTTATCTACTGGATCAAGAATCCCGATGCACGGACACTACGACTTACCTACTACATGTCATATTCTTGTCACTGAGATGCCGCATCTTAGTACGTCGTGAATGATATCGTTTCTGTACTTATTTCATTTCATCGTTACGCTCAATTAAATACGCTTCGGGTACTCCGATTAGATTAGAATGATGAACATATACGGTAAATATTAATAGATCAGCTTTATGGAACAGGTTATCTGCAGTGGTCCGTACGTCACTGGCTGTCCGCTCCGGGCGTGCTATCATAGCATCGTGTACATCATCGCAATTTTACACTGTATCCTGTACGATTACATCTAAAGCTTTCACCCGCTACGTCGATTGCTGATTCATTAAATTCTTTAATTGACGTTAAATATCGCGATGATTGCGAGGGGTCATTCGGTCTTGACCTCACTTCTATGAATTAGTGACAATGCTTTTATAGCTATTGTGGATTTAATACTTTCTTTGTCGAGTGGTTATTGAATAGATGTTATTTATGCGTGTGCCATTCATTTATTGATTATTCTTTCATTACTTATTTTATTTTCTTCATTAATTCTACTAACCACTCGTGAGTCAATATTGTTAAAGTAGATGAAGACAGACTGTTTTATAAATACCAGACAAGAATTCCTCTTAGCGATGGCATTAAACGTGGTTCCGCTACACCTGCACGGTGCACAGGCGCACAGCGCTGCATAGGAATCTACGACGGAGCAGATAGCGATCGCTACCCTCGACTCGGCCGCTCCACTGTGGCAAGCGGAACGTTGGCGCCACTAATGCGATCAAGGGATCCGATTTATTAGTCATATCTCTGCATCGGCCGATACACCTGTACGTGCCCGATTTAATGCCACAGCGGAACTACTAAGGGGACATTTTATTGCCCATTTCGTAACCACCATGCTTACCTATTACTAGTCACTTGAATAACCATTCGTTTCGAAACCGTCTACTTAGTAAATTGTAACTTATTTATTTATTGGCGTGCCATTGAACTTGATCGCGTTATCAGTAGTTGTAGATCTGTCCGATTATTTTCACCTCTGCCGGCTCAGTAGCGGTCTGTCGGATATAGTTTGTGTAACGTCTGTAGTGGATTCCAATGCGTAATTTCTCCGAGACCTTGAAATTGTACTTGTTGCTTTCACATGTAGCGGACTTGTAACGTCACATTCGTCTTTGCGATAGGTTTTATCGGTAGATCGGACGTGGTGCGGGAGTGCTCCGACATGCAAGGTCGAGTCGTGGCGAAACTCTCTCCGGCCATTGACTACCCTGTCCGATCAATATAAGTTGGACGCGAGCGAACCTTGTCCGACACAGACCGATGTGACACCCGGACACTTCGCCAGTGAAAACAGAAACTCATTAGAGCTTTTAACGACATGTATACGAGGTGCAACACATTGCGATCGATTTGACGCTATCGCAGCATTATGATCTAAGAAATCGTCCGACGTCTGTACTCATTCGCTTTCCTACGCTAAAGAATATATCAAGACAATCGGGATCGATTTTACGACACAGCCTGGTATGGTGTTCCGGCAATGGAACAGCCGGTGAAATATCTATGTGTTGCACCTTGTAGCAGTCTGCTTTAGAAGATGTACGACCTGGCTTGTACGAAAAATTAGCTTTCCAGGATGTTCAATGTTTCAAGTTTTGTAGCAATACTGCCGTGTGTGTGTCTATGTTCTATAAGAGTGTAGTCGTCACAGTGTGTGAACGTGTGTCGAACTTCTCACTAAGAAAGAACTGCGGAGCTTTTTTTTTTCTTGAAGGTTTTGTAAATTTTTAAAAGTTCTGATCTTTCCATCATATCGATTAGGTAATGCGGGGTAAGAGGTATTATTTAAACAAAGTAAATATCGTATAAAATGTATTATAATGAGATAACTGTAGACCTTTACTGAGGCATACAAACTTTTATACATCCATAGTCATCCTTATTTACAATGTTTATGCTTAAAATTCATCGTAATTCTAATGCGAGGTGTAGGGGAAACCAGGGTAATGGGAGCCAGAGGGTAATGGGAGCGGTGCGCCTAGAGACGAAACTACAGCTCGTATTTACTCGGTTGCCACTCGGGCCCTTTCGGCACGCTGCGATCGTGTCCCCCCGCGCCGCTCGACTCGCCAGTGCCACGTGTTATGTAACCCTGGACGCTTGTTAATTTTGTAGTCCGCGCTTATAAAAAATACGAAATTTCATCGGCCAGGTATGTATGAAGTTATTTGTTTGTTACAATCAAACCTTTTTTATTTTATAATTAATGTTATCAATTTTGAGTATCTTTGCGTATAATTTCGTTACAAGCTAGATCCAGTATTTAATTTAATTTTATTTCAAGATGGTGGTAGTCGGGTAATCAGAGCTTATTAGGCTCTGATTACCCTTTATAGCTCCAATTACCCCACATTCTTTTCAATATGTTTTTTTTATTTTTTAGATGCCAAAATGCCAAGAAAAAGGGAACGCACCACTACGAAAGCATCTTGGACCGTACAAACGTTGGAAAATGCGGTCAAAAAACTTCAGCGTGGCGGTACATCAGTATACAAGGTATCAAAAGAGACAGGAATACCCTACAGCACCTTGAAAAAAAGATTCAGATTGGCTAAATTCAACGATGCTAGCTATAGACGTCCTCCTAGACTAGGAAGGCCATCTGTGTTCACTGAGGAACAAGAATCCATTCTGGCTAATCATCTACATACAATGTCAAAAAAAAATTACGGACTGACGAGGGCTCAGTTTTGTAAGGTATGCTACGCCATGGCTGAAAAATTTGGTGTCGCAGATCGATTTAATGAAATCAAGAAGTCTGCGGGCAGAGACTTTCTAACTGGCTTTTTCCAACGACATCCTGATCTAAGTATTAGAAAGCCAGAAGCGACAAGCATCAATAGGATAATTGGGTTCAATAAAGCTGAAGTGGATCAATTCTTTGAAAATTTGGAAAAAGTCATGTCAAAATACCACTTTCCGCCATCTCAAATTTACAATATGGATGAGACTGGCGTAACTACGGTCCAGGATACAGAAAAAATTATAGCGCCTAGGGGTCAAAAACGTATAGGAGCAGTGAACAACCTGTTCTACTGATTATGGATAACCACAACAGCCATTGTACATTGGAAGCTTGGGAAGTGGCTAAAGCCAACCATGTTGTAATGCTTTCCATTCCACCACATTCATCACATCGGTTACAGCCTCTAGATGTAACTTTTTTTGGGCCTTTCAAGAGAGCCTACAACAAGGAATGTGACATGTTTATGAAATCCTGGAATATGGTAAAAATTACACCCTACGATATTGCAGGATTGTTCAACAAAGCTTATGCCAGAGTAGCAAGCTTAGACAAAGGGATCTCTGGCTTCAAAGCCACGGGAATTTTTCCCATGAATCCTGCTGTATTTTCAGAAGACGATTTTGTTGCTGTGGATGAAGTTCAAGAACTTCTTGAACAAGAGCAGCCGGATATTGAGCATGCTGTAAGTCCATCTATATTAAGTGAGCTACAAGAGAAAGCATTTCCAGCTAATGACACACCAAACTTGACGCCAAATAAAAACCCTTCTAAAGTCTCGTTTATGTTGAATAATAAAACAGTCTCAGAGCCAGCTACTGTCAATCCTTCCACGAGCTCATCCACAACAAACGACGTTCAAGAACAGTCACTCGATACAGATCCAACCACATCAAATGATTTTGCTAAAGTTCTATCAGTTGTAAGTCCACTACCTAACATAACTAACAAAAATAAGACTTCTAGACAAAAACAACATTCAGTAATTTTATCTAGCATGCCAATGAAAACAGTATTTGAAGAGAAGGAGAAGAAACGCTTAGAGAAAAAAAATAAAACTGAAATCATTACAAAGAAAAAGGAAGAAACCAGCAACAAAAATAGAAAATGTAGTGCAGAAAAAGGAAAAAAAAGAAAGAAGGCAACTAACAAAAAAGAAAAAGTAAAAAGAGTTAAAAATAAACTTTTTGAGGATGAAACGGAGACGTCTGAAGACGAAGACGTTGAGAATCTTTGCGACGATGATTCAGAATATTCAGAAGAAGAGACATTGTGTGCTATTTGCTGTGATATAGGAAAAAACAATGAGATGTGGTACCGTTGTAGAAATTGCGGTAAATGGGCACATAAGCAATGTTCTGGTTCTGAGAGCCCAGTTGATTATATTTGCGTTTTTTGCTTAGATCCTTAAAGTTAAATGTTACACGGTTACGTTTATATTAAAATTTATATGAATAAGTGAGATTCCAGACTGATATAGAAATCTTTGAGGCTGATTTAATAATTAAGTAGCTCCCATTACACATATGCGAAATTATAGGCTCTCATTTCCTGCAAAGTCGGGTAATGAGAGCGATCCTGTTTTTTTCTTTAAAGTTTATTTGTGGCAAAATGCCTAATTATGTTACGTTAACGCTGTGATTAAATGATAGTCAAATAAGTAAGGATTTAGTTTCTAATAAAAAGTTAATAAAGTATCTATAAATTTGCCTTTTATTGAACTTTTTCCTTAGTAGGCTCCAGTTCCCCCCTTCTCCCCTATAACCGTATCTTTTTATTTACATATAAAATCAGGTGTATTTACATAAATCATTTTCAATTTCATTAATGGCTGACATTCATTCCGATACTCATCGTCTATATTTAATAACAACTTCCGTCTCCGTATTCCCAAATGGAGATATTGTGTAGGTCCTACACAAACGTAGAAATATCATGATTGCCTTACAAGTACGATAAAACTAAGCTATATTTAATTATATACAAACCAGTCTGGGGGATTTATAAAGTACGTCTTAAAATAATTTAATAATAATCTAGATGCTGAGTGATGGTCGTTTCTTTCTAACACTTTTGCTGTTTTTCCCGAATATTGTGCCAATTACCTGGAAGCAAAAACAGTTGTTAAAATCGAGTTTAGAACTTTAGTGTGGTTGTGAGTGTGTCCAAGTGAAAATCTAACGCTAATGTCGCATTATAATAACGGAGAACCAGTCATACGAGGGACCCTTAGGCTATCTTTTGGGAGATTCAAAGGCACCAAGATCTTTCCCAAAGTTATTCCTTTGACTTATGCCCTATGCGTTGACAGAAGTATACAAGTAAGGGGGCGGGCATCATAAGGTGGGTAGATACAGAATAAGCTTCTCTGAACTCACCTTAGAAACGGAGTAGGCAGCGAGCTTGCGCCTGGGCGCGGGCAACAAGAGCGCGAGCGCGCGCGCCTCCCGCAGCAGCGCGTGGAACGCGAGCGCGGCGCCCGCGCACGACTCCGCCGCCGACACCTCGTAGAACTGACAGCCGAATCTAAGCGACAGTTCTTGACCCTCCTCTGCATGGACCTCCCTAATTATTAAGCAAAAACATATTCGTAAGTGTGTGTGAAGTAAAGAGTAGAGCTTAAAATTTAGATCTCCTAAATGCCAATCAAACGTGCCAGAAGTGGCAGTGATGAATTACAGATTATATGAAAATTGGCTTGTGATGTTTATCAGAGTCACGGATTTCATTCATCACTGATGTATCTATTTAAAGCACGCAGACCGCAATAATCAAAGTAGACACTAATATGAAACCAACAATTAAAACAGTTATATTTATACCTGGCGTGTTCGAGGTCACGTTTGTTCCCCAAGAGGGTGACGGCGGCACAGCCGGGCAGCCGGGTGCGTTCCAATAAGGACAGGAGTTCGGCAGCAGCGAGAAACGAGCGACGCTCGCACACAGAGTAGACCACGGCGAACGCGTCGCCCCATCTGACGTGCTCTGCTAGACATCCGCGGATCTAAGAAAAAAAAAAAAGTATCTTTTAGAAACTGGTGGAACCCTAAGTACTGCAGGATGAAGATGGTGGTAAACCAGGATCCGTTCTCACCGATGTGAGACATGGACATTTGAAAGGGGATACAACCAGATGTACACTTATTACAAGACGTGCATGCGGATGTGACTGGGGTACGAGGCTCTGCGGTTATCTACTCAGTCATGCAGTTTTGAAAATTATATCTTCATTTTGTATATTACATCAAATGCTAGGCTGTTGGTAGTAAATGCAAGACCCCAAATCGTAGCAGCATGAAAGATACACGTTGATTACAAGTTGGTTCAATAGGCTAGGCCTAGGTAACAGATGCGAAACCGTTCTGCGTTGCATAAACATGTACCTACCTATATTAATTAATTTCCTATTCCTATTGAAACGAAAGGGTGGAAAATAAATTAAAAGTTCAGACACGTAAGTAGTAATTTCAGAAAGCATTTCTAGTTTATTTGAGTATAAAAGCATAGTCCCAAGAATAATGCATGGTATTTAAAATACTTTGGCGCTCGATAAATCTCAATGCAAAATAAATGTTCACCTCGAGCCCGAGAATCTGGAATAGCTAAATTGTAAATAAAGTCAGTGAACTTAACTTATAATTGTAAATAAAGTCGCGAGCCACAACTGGTACTCGGAATCTGGTATCGGGGCCACTCGCTGCACCGAATAAAATCACCGGTTGCGCAATAATACGAAGCATCCAATCTATTCTGTTCTTTTAGTTCCGTTATCGATGCGTTTAATAAACATCAGTGTTGTTTAGGAAACAAAACTGGTTTAAGAATCACTGCGCGCCTATTCAACAACAATGAAAGCATAACAATTATGTAACACGAATTCTCCCGTGTATTCTATCGTGGCGTAGTTTGAGCGTAGGATTTCGCCTGTAGCCACATCGACGCAGCAACGGCAACGATCGCATCTGATAAGCCGATACAAGCCACATAAACTTCGTCTAATTAAATTGTACTGCGGCCATCAGCCGCTAGTCCGCTACCAGCACAGCCCACAGCAGATTAACATCTCCATTGTTTAATGGTAAATTAAGTTTGACCGTCTATCTCTACGTTTGCTATTCGAGCTTCGAGTTTTAATCTTATCGACGACGTCGAGCCTTTTGTTCGCAGTGACTGATATTTTAGTGTTAACGCTAAAAGCAACATTGTTCAGACTCGTTACTTACCGCGCAATTAGATGTATCTAGTATTTCAACTTCTGAAACGGCACCGTCGAAAGCCACTCTGTGCTGATAAAGGAAATCTGAAACAAGAGAGTACGATATAGAAATGTGCGTAACGATCGCTTTTGTGCTGATATTGTTGTCGTCACTCG
This sequence comes from Standfussiana lucernea, assembly GCA_964057025.1. Classification (NCBI taxonomy): domain Eukaryota; kingdom Metazoa; phylum Arthropoda; class Insecta; order Lepidoptera; family Noctuidae; genus Standfussiana; species Standfussiana lucernea. Next base: position 10,407,468 of record OZ059793.1, on the reverse strand, counting down.
ATAACGATAGCATTTACTATGACAACGAGTACTGAAAGCAGTTTCTTTAACATTTTAATTCACGACCTGTGAATGACGGCGGCGCCCAGCTGACGTAAACACGTCATATTTAAGGTCGGAAGGAAGCAGACATTTTAATTTAATTAAATACATAATACAGTCCACTACTGTAATAAATGACAGATATGATTGAAGTTTTTGTAAATTTACCAAGAATTGACGTCACTTAAATGTCAGTTCGATAGTTTATTGAATTTACCAATATCATGATAATATACACACACACCTTCATAATTATTTTAAATACAATGATCAGAAAACGATAAACACTTTTTTTATTATGATAGTAATGATTCATCGAGTGAACTTTACTAACCTCCTGTCGAGCTATATTCTCCGATGTACCGCTTTGTTAGATAACGCACGACCACCGCTGCAACAAAAAAAGAACCAAATGAATAACATTGTAAGAAGCACGCCTTCATCGAAGACATATTGTAAATGGGCGAACAATTAAGAGGTCGTCACTCCCAACTTTCTAGAAGCAAGTGGATCAAACACTGATTAGTCCTTTCACTCCTGGAATTTCCATCAAAGGGTTGTACACAATACAAACAGTTATCAACAACAATGACAATGCAAGTTGCGTGAATAGAGGCGGTCGTAAGCTACCGACGAAATGAAGTGTGGAGAATCCTGCAGTCCATCAAAAGGAACTAGTGGCGCTATTCAACGAGCTGATTGCTTGTCCGGCCGCCTCGGACGTGAGATTACGTTCGTACTTCACCCTTTGAAGTGTAATCGTTATAGCAGTTTCTATCATTTGGTTGATGAAAACAAGTAATTTATATTCTGAACACGTAACTTAAAGTGCCAAGCAGAAATGTACTAAACCTAGTGCTCATTGTGTAGTAGTCGTTAAATATGTAGGTAGTCAATGTTAATGCATAGTATCATGGTCCGGCACTAATTAGGTACTAATGCACTCATTTCTTAATAGTAAATAAGTAGGAATGCAAATACAATCGTCTGATTTTAAGATATAGCCACAAAGTGATAAAACAAGATCAAATCAAGATATATACTAGACATAAGCACAGCACAAAAGCCATATATTTAATTCTAGATAGCATCTGTTTTTGTAACAAATCCTAATTAACATTCCATTACAAGAATCGTTTACAACATCACCGTATGGATAATACTCCCGAATGAGTTATCGCCGTTACGATTTGTGTCAGAATCTTGACCCAAGCCAGTTACACAAGAGTCCACAATGCTTTTATGCAACTGCAGCACGTTGTCGCATGACAATGGACTTGGAATGCATTCCGTACGCATTCTGGCGCAGACGGTTAAGGCTAGGATAGGAAATCTATTACCTTACAATACTATGCCATTCCCGGTTGACGACGTAACCATAAGGAAACGATTGTGCTCTCTTACTTTAAAAGGAAAACACTGCGTAGTCCTCTCTGATTCAATTAATTTTCGATTTTCATGGAATTCTTTAGAAATTGTCTTGAGTATGCAAAGTGGTCATTCGGAATATCTTTTTTAAATAACTAAACCAGTTTAAGGGAGCTTTTTGAAGCTCAACAAAAGGAAAAAATACACGGGTTCATTATAAAGTTACACTCACACAGCGTCCGTGTATGATGACATTTATAATTGAGAAAGAAGATCGATATCTCCGATATTTGATTGACGACCGGCAGCAGATCAAACATCGTCACGTCAATAAAACAGCGTGCAATAAAACCTTTTCCAGCGTTGTTGATAAAAATTACAACACACCACAATATATCGTAGTTTATGAAACACGATCGAAATTCCTCACTCTCAATTTTCCTTTCGATTTTTTTCCCGTGTGCATTGAGTATTAAATGCATTACTTTCTCTGCGATCCGATTACGTACATAATCGTCAAGTGACAAAGTTTCATCGATCCACTTTTAACTGAAATATGCGGAACCAAAATCAAAAAAAACAATCAATTAAAATGCAGTTTTTATGTTCGGTTCTATATTATTTTTTATGTTAGACTTGTAGAACTCTTGGTATGCTACCAGAGTAATTTACGTTCTTCTGGATTTTACGACATTCTTAATACAAACATTTTATTAATTGTCTTGTAGAATTGCGTAGATTATCATTTTGTTGTCTCCTTTACTAAGATTTTTTTACCACATTTATCTTTGGTCTTTAAAATAACTGATGTTTCAGTACGAAGTTTCATTTCAATCATCGTTTCATGTTCCTGTCCAACCATCCATATTAAAGACAAACATGTACATGGTTATGTTCCGAATTTTACGGCCCAGACTAAATCCACAAACACATTATCATAAATTGTTTGTAAAAGCACATATGTCCATTATAGTAATGACCGCACATACAGCACCAAAAATAGTAATTCACAAAATGAATATACATGATTTCGAAACAATTTACCATCAATTTACCAGTAATAAATTAACCTCGCTTATTGTGGAGGATCAAAAAATGATTAACGAATCTTCTCTGACGAGGTTCCAATAAAAAATTACATCAAATTATAATCATCGAGGCATATAAGACAAATTACTGTGATCAAACAACACGGCACCACGTGGGTTGATAGATCGAACGTTATCTTCAAGAACAATGGATGTAGCTATCGACAGGAATCTTTAGGGTAATTAATAGATTACTGAACACATCGATCATGTGTCGAACTGACCATCATGGACTCCAATAGCAACCATTATTACTTTGACTTGGTTTCTTTTGATACCGGTCTAACTTATTGGGCAGTCATGACAATAATTGTGACATCAATGCCAGATGTTGTGGCGCAATTTGGAGAGGTCTAGAAGTATGACTGATTGGACTGCACTAGGCTGAGTTGGCTAATTGGTCGATGTCAAAAATCAATTACAAATCAACCGTTTCAAGCCAGCTGACCAGATTAAGTCGTTAAAAACTGAATCTGCTTCGAACTTTGTAAACATTTCTTAGGAATCTTCATTGTATTTTTGTTTGTTTTCATTATTAATGTGTTCTGGTAACTTCTCATTTGTCAAGACAATATGTTAAGTCTTTTTATCCTGAGTACCTCCTTCTTATCGACTTGCCATTAACAAAAATATAGGTATGCAAATATGTAAATCTTCAGTCTCTATAACTTTCCTTGTCTCTGATAACTTTTGTCATCCATGTTATCTCCATTAATATTAATTGATTGCCTACAACTTTTTATGAACGGTGGAATAGAGTCGTAGCTATTCTCCTTTATTGCTTGCACGTAAAAAAAGGGTTTTATTCAAATCTCTCTTCGTAGTGATCCAAAAGTTTACCGAAGATCCTTATTTAAGCTACGGCTTTTAAAATGATGTCCTCAAAGTCATGTCAAATAAATTATGTAGAATCTCAATCAAATTGACACATTACAAGTGAATATGTCAGAATCCGCGAGGTAAGGATGTCGACGATGCTTCAATACCTCCTCGCTGCACTCATTCATCATGCCGTGAGAAGGTCGTCGCACGGCGCACGGAGCACTGCGCCCGCGCCGCCACCGCGTCGTACGTTGTATTCGACCACACTATGAAAGCTCATACCAGTGGTTATTAACATCCCATTTTGGCACCTTCGCGACAAAAAAATGCATACACGCAGACCTTTTACAAAATGCAATCTTTAATATACCATCAAAAAGCTGTGGCTCCTTCCAAATTAAAGTTCGTTGCTCTCGGAACACAATTCATTTCAGACGAAAAAAAACGGACGCACGTTGACATGTAGCACTCTGCGTTGGACGCGTTAATTGAAATATTTTATTGCCTCAACATAATTAATATTTTAGTGTTTCGATTTTAACAGTCGGATAACCACAGGGTGCGAAGATACTTATCATATTTTTGAACGAAGTATTAACGTGACCCAGATAGTCTGGAACGATATTAAGTGCAGGGCACCGCCGCGACTTCGCGGTAACGGAATCCACTATAATGCGAAAATAAATGGGCTCATGAAGAATGAGTTTCGTGAATAATGTGAGTACTAAAAGGTTGAACGAGTAGGTAATGCTCCCGAGGGCATTTAACGACGACGTGAACGGCGTATCCGTGACAGACAAGCGCCACTCCCATGGGGCAGTCCGTGGACAGGATCTACATTGAAACAATTTCGCATGTCGGGCCGGCTCGCTCCCGTCTGTAATGAATTGCAAACGCATGCGTCTCGGAGCGGTCGCAGCCGGTCCGTCAGCCATCGGCCGGCCGACAATTAGGGCGGTGCAATTACAACCAGTCGGCGGCGAGTCGGCCGGTGGGTCAGCGGCGCGATTTCCCGACAACTGCGACGCCTGGCGCCACCAGACGACGTTGTGTAACTCTTAAACGTCCGATCAACCATTAACGCTGCCGTCGAGGTCGTTGCTCTACACATGTATATCACACGCAAATACCCATGTTTGTAAAGTAGAATTAATCAGTCATGATCGTTCGTGAATCACCGACAAATTGAGTCAAGCCATATTATTACAAACAGACTATGATGTCGAGGCTCACGCATACACGATACTGCTATTCTATTCCCGATTTTCGCATAGCATAAATAGGTAAACCTTTAATAGCGTATGCACCCGGCAACATTATTTTTTGTGATATTGAGGCTAAACAAATATTTAAAAGTTTGTGGACTTTGGCCTCTCAGAGAATTTCTAGATATACCAATTTAGCGAGGACGCTGGCGCATGTCAGATACATAAATTATACAAGAGAACAGAAATATTTTTTATCACATTAGACAAATAAAGCAACTGCATATCCTTTTTCACTTATAAAACTTATATTAGCAGTCTTATAATAAGATTGAGATTAGACTTAAAGAAATGGTTCTTTAGATAATTTAGGCTGGATGATCCGTTCCACTTTTGTCTAAGGTTAAATAGGTAGTAAATGGAGTAGAACTATCTATATGCATTGTCCATGAAAGATGTAGAAGATTTTTGTAAAACATTTAAAATTCTGGTAATAGGTAGGTACCGGCTAAATATAAATTTTGATAGCAGGTAACTAGAAAATCTATCTATTTGCGGAAAAATTAAATTTAAACAGATCGCTTAGATAAATAGACCATTTATCTAGATTCTCGATATTGCTGTAATTGTGAATGTTTGCAGGTCGCTTAAACATCGTCAGATAGATTGTGGACTAAGTATCAAGCAAATAAAGTCAAACGAGCCTGTACTCGAGATAAAACAATGCATTAGTCAAATATGTGGTGCTATCATTATAAAACATTGACACAAAGGTATGCCATTGCATAGTTTATCGTGGCTTAGCATATCTGATACAATTTGCAATGTAAACAAGTACCTATAATTAATTATTATAAACCATGTAGATACGTTGTCCTTCATGCATAAAATGCTTTGTCTAGAGATGTGTCTAGGTTTTATCTAGCAGGACAAATAAACATGAAATGTAAATAGGCACCTTTATTTTGACAAAGTCAGAGCTACTCATCACTACTGTCATAGTGCTTTAGACATCAGAGACAGAAAATTATAAATAGGTAGCTCCTATCATGTGATGTTGATTAAATAAAAAATATTTCCTTATTTATAAAATCGACTGTTAAAAAACTTTTGTGAATAAAAATGAGTTTTAAAAAGTTCTTTCCCGTTATACATTCCCCTGATGTTATAACCACACAAAAAACTCATTTTGCCAGACTGAAATTATAGGGTCTGCACCTCAAATTTGCACTCAGTTGACTTTAATAACGTATCCCTTATTTTATTACTGATGATAATAACAAATATTAACTGCATCAGATAAAACTTTTCATTTTATAAAATGGATGTTCGTAGTTTATGAATTGGCCTCATATTCGAAAAGCACTAAAATAATTAAAAGGCTTTTTACCGTTGTTTTAAAAACTTTTAAGTGACCTCCTTGAGTTTTGAGTGTTAAATGCGCAATTCTTGTCAACGCAGCGCCAATTTTATCACTTGTTCAAACTTATGAAAACGTTTTTTTATAATTTTCATTGAATTAAATTAAGCTGCACGGTAGTTTAAAAATCTAAAAGACTTGTTTGAAACAATGTAAACAAGCATACAAAAATCGATATGCCCAGGACCAAATTCGATTTGAACGGTACTTAAAAATCGTAAATTAATTGCTAATAAAAACATGGTCATCATAAGTAACTGTGCATGCTCTACTAACCAGACTTGCCGCTCCGCGGACTCCCTAGCACCACCACCCTTATACGATTCACAGTCATCTTCATTTGGGCAGAGTTTATTTTTCACTTTTATTCCAAGAAATAAGTATTAACCGGACATGATGGCAGCAGTGTCCAGCAACCACATCAATTTATGATCACAGTTTATATTTGTAACACGGTACTCGATATCGCACCAATCGATGTAAGTTATCGTAAATATGATCGAGAGATAGATTTCACAGAGTTGCTCACGGCCGCAAGCTCGACCGAATGCCGCGAAGTTTCCCGCGCGACTGCCGGCGTCTCTAGCCGGTGCTTGGATCAAAAGCGCGTACGCAGCCTCCGTTCCAACCTCCGAACTAGTCGAGTATGCATACGTTGGAATTTGTACTTCGTCGGTCGTCCATACATCCTACCTGATTAAATATTCATAACGTTGGACCGACGCCAATGTTATCGATGTTTCGGATATCGGAGATGAAATAAAATAAATATTTTCAGAATATTTGGACTGTAGGCAAGGAAAAACTCAAATGAAAATCTTAGCTAAACCTATTTCTGAATAAGGAAAATTCGAACCAACACGACCAGCTCGATCCAGAGTATGCACGTCTGCAATACGTCAAGGTGAGAGCCATGCAGTCGTTCAGTGCAATAAATTCGTTCGTGCTGAGACATAATTGGATCCGCCCCGCCCACGGCCAGCTACCCTGTTTCCTTTATGCCGCATAGCTACTCCACTTTGGAAGTTAGAAACATAATTAAGAAACAACTTTATTAAAATAAAATTCAGAAGGAAAGTGGAGCAAATCTTGATTGATGATTCTCACTCTCACATGACTGATCTTAATGAGTAGAAGATTTCCTTATTTAGCCGTCTCATACTTCAATAGCGCGTTATAAACTGAACATATTATTATTAGTGTTAAAACAGAGCAAACAACAAAACCAAAACATCTGCCAAAAGGAGATCAAATACCAAAAGAAGGTGAAAACCATTCATTGAACTATATTTATTATTTCTATACAAAACCCAGTGTGTCAACATAACTAAATGTCATCTATGTAGTACGTTAACTTTTAATGACAACCACAATATATTCAGTAACCAGCTACCTAAAACGTGATTAGTAGATTAAAATTAGTTTTATTTCTTTGAGATGATGGCTCCAACTACACTGGACATCCATAGACGAGGCATTTCATTCTAACGCCTCGATGCTACTTACTTTAATAGATTTAACTCTACACGCATACATAAAAGTAAAACCTAATGAATTACTTGTCAGTCTTCATTAGCGATCTCACAATATGTAAGTATAGATACTTTCGAAAATAGAAGAAAATGCATTTGCATAGAAGTTAGTTCGCTCCATGGATTTCTCTACTCATTAAGGAAGGTTGTGACGTAGAAAAAAAAAGCGCACCGTGTCGACTCAACGCAAATTGATCGTTACCCGAGAACAACTTCCTCAAACATGCCACCTTACCGTATTTATGCAATCGGCGTCAAGCCGCTAATAGACAACTCTTCAATTTAGATACTAAGATAGCATCATAAACACGCAGTTTAGCAGCCGACCATCATATTATTTATGGAGGCGCATACATAGCTTAGAAAGGAGCACAAGATTAATGTATAACGCATATTTAAGGATCCAGATCATCGCAGAACATCGTAAATCGATTACTCCGGTATTGGGATTACCCCATTTGCATGAAAATTATTGCCTTTGTTAACATACTAAATGCGTTTTACAATAATAACAAATTTCTCGGCTGAACCGCAACAAAGCGGCGCGGACGCACAAGTGGATCATAATTTTGATTAATTTGTTACAACAGTATCGCCACGCTGCAACAAGCGACTCTCGATATTATTTCCAATATTCAATTAAGCGCGTTCTAATTAAATTACTTATCAACTGCTTGGGTAACGATTTAAATAAGCATTTATTTATTTAGTCGTGAGCTGGACATTTCGCAAGGCGACTCGCGTGTCAAAACTAGTTTGTTAATGGGCCCAACAATGGCAACACTGTTCTGTTCACACTTGCCTATTAAACGGTTCATATCTCTACATCTTTTAACCTCTTTAGAGCGGTGTGCGAAGTTACAAAACAATTACAGGGGTTTCTTACTGGCAGCGATGAAAAATCTAACGGCATATTTCTCAGGATTGCCAAACCATACAAAAAAGGGAGTTTAATTGACTTTAATGTTATATTATATAACACTGAGTGCATACTTGGTAACTCTTGTCTGAGAAGGTGTTAGTTTCACACAGGTTAATAGTTCGAGTAAGTATCATCAATCACTCCAGAGTCTATTGTAACTGGAATATTTCAATATGTAGAACATTCATGGATGGTTAGTTAGAACATAAACTTGGAGGCATGTTTATGATGTTGCATTTGCAGAACAATACGACAGAACACTCGTAAAATTAGCCATCTCCACATAGATGAACTAATAACGCCAACTCAATGTTAACCAAGGCACCATCAACGTTAAAGGAAACCTACCAAATAAGTAAAACCATTTTCTTTTTCTTACAAAGAAAAGTAGGTTGTACAGAAACAAAGAAACATTGATAAACGATATTGATCACAATCACAACATGCGAAAACGCGTCCGGACACCTTTGGGACCGTTACAAAGGTACTTTGGTATGTTTCACAAAGTTGATAATGCAAAGTTCACACGGCCAGACGGAGAGACGACTCAGGCACCCAACGGCCCAACATAGCCATTAAATAAAACCCAATATGTACCAACAGCCTCAGATGGGGTCATCTGATTGCCAACGCTTTGTATTTCGGCCCTCCTGAACCACTAATTAAAAAATATTGACTCTTCAATATTGGCAAATCCTTTCCTTTCATCTTCTCGATTCTTTTACAGGGCTGTTAATTGTACAAGTAATAGAAATAGAGCATGTTGATAATAAATAAGGCAATTTAAATCAATCTTTGGTTTAATAAAAAACAGTGGCCTTTCATTTTACAATCGTTACTCTTGCGCGAATCATTAAATAAAGAAAAGCACGCAGTTATTTTTAAACTCGACCTTCGTCGCACCATATACATTTTTAAACTAATAACGTTTAATCGTAGGATGGTCATGATATATCGGCCAGCAAACAACACTAAAATTACTGTCAACAATCCTGCGGCCATGAGCTCATAATTCACAACAGAAGGACCAAAAACTTGAAATTTATTCGTTCGCTTTCGCTTCATAAAGATCCTCATAAAGCGTAATAATGAAGCTTGCGAGAACGATCCAATTAATTTTATTAATAGTTTCTACATGGCGCCGAATACTTGTTGTCATATCATACCAAGTACGAATAATAAAGACTTCGATTAATTCCAACATATCGCCCCCTGAGTTTTGAAACCGTCATTTTCTCGAGTTAACGACGGCTATCGACCGAATTCGCCAAAATTCACTCAATTTCGTTATCGACATAAGCAGTTATATAAACTGTTAATGTATGTAATGTAATGATATGGATGATTTTATTGTTATGTTCGTTTGTTTCTCGATAAAGACATTTAAAAGACTTGGTGAAGTCGACACCTCGTAGCGCGCCAGCCCGGCACGTGTGCGCGGCGCGGCTCGTCCACAGTCCACACGTCCACACATCGCGGATTTCACCGTCCAAGCTCGACCGTTATGTAATATTGTCAATATAATAATAAATATTAAAGTAACATCGGTTGCTCCACACATTATCGTACACAAAGAAATAAGTATGTCATTAATAAATAATCCGCTGTCTCGCGTCTAAGATAAAATTCCTACGCAATTCGCGAGAGTTACAATAATAACGTTGCGTCGTTTAGGATACACAGAGTAATCAGTGTGGTATTTTACGGTGAGATTAAATTCTGCATTCCTGCGAGTACAATGGAATTTTTCACTAATGACATCAATTTTAACAAAGACAACTGGAGCATTGCAAAATCAATCCCCATGAGCCGTATTCGAAATACCATCAGCCAACTATAGAAACAACAGTTAACCAGCGAACGAACACAGAAGCTCAGAAGAGATCAATTAACAGTGTAGCTGTGCTATTTACGTCTAGCCGATCGTTTTATACGATGCAATGGTTTGTGAAGGTGCAACCAGGCGGTGATGTCCAGACAACGGAGAAAGCATGGATTGCGGTAATAAATGTTACTCGTTGCAATAAATAGCCGATCTAAATAAATGAACCTATAAAACCCGTGCAATGGTTCGCGAAACACACATATTTTCAACAAAGAAGAATTTAACGATTCGTCGCTAAGCATGAATGCCGTATTAAAAACAAACTAATCTGGGTTATGTTCCGACCAAAAAAATATTTATGTTATTAACTTCTTTTGGTTTTTTATTTGTTTTTCAGTTCTCCACCTCATTTGCGAATGTTGATTTGTTTGTCTGAAATAATTTAGTCAGATTGATTCGAAAATGATTCGGAACTATCATATCCCTAGTTAAACGACCTACAGAGTTGAACGCACTAGCTTTAAAAGCCATTAAATCTAGTGTTACGAGCTGGGTATGGGATAAATTAATTACTATCAAGCAGACAATTTAATAACTTTATTAAACACAAAACACTTAAATCTTAATCACAAGTACACTACTGATCACTATTCGCTTGGATATCGCACTTCTAGTTCACTTCGATTCGCTCCGTTGTATCGCCTGAATCAGACTACTCTTGTGTGTCGGCGCTTGTGCTTTTTATACTACCCCATTATTCACGAACATTCCGGCGATGTGTAGAACGGTTCGATAAAAACATCAACAAAAAAACATTACCAAGTAGTAGGCAAAAAAATAATAACCTACTTGTACCGAATAAAGAAGTAGGTACTTTATGCCCTCGGCGTACGGTCGAAATTACAATGACAATTCCTAATATTTTTTTATAAGTAGTTACCTACTTAACTTTGAACTAATAATAAGCACGCTTCTCGAAGTTTTTAGCGCAAACACACTGAATCACGTCCTTTCTCGAAAGATCACGTACGTACGACGTAACACTGCCCCCTCCTTAGACATGCTCGTCCCGAGCATCATTAGCCCCGTAGTATCGGGCCAATCGGTCTACATGAACAATCTTAGGCGCACCTCGTAGACCCTTCTGTATTCGGTAGGTGACATCGTTGATCCTAGTCACGACTCGGTATGGTCCATCCCATTTTGCTTGCAATTTCGGAGACCTCCCCTTGCTCCGCACTGGGTTATGTAACCACACCAGTGAACCCTCGTCGAAAGCCCTACTGTTTGCCTTGCGGTCATAACGGGTCTTCATCTTCTCAGACATCTGTTGGCCGGATTGTCGGATATGCTCATAAACATCATTCAGCTTGTTACGCAAATCATGTGCGTAATCTGTTACACTACGTGGAGCATCAGGGGGAGTTCCAGTGATTAAATCTGCAGGCAACCGTAATTCCCTTCCAAAGTTCGCGAATGCTGGCGTCACAGTCGTACTTTCGTGGACTGCGCTGCGGTAGGACAGTAGAAACGGCTGTATGTGCTTGTCCCAATCCCTTTGCCTGCTTTCCACGACTTTTGCCAGATATCTTTCCAACGTTTGGTTGAATCGTTCCACCATTCCATCAGATTGTGGGTGGTAAGAGGTGGTTCTGGTTTTGTAGGTACCCATCAATCGACAAGTTTCCTGAAATACTTGCGATTCAAAATTCCTTCCTTGATCGCTGTGTATTTCTAAGGGTACTCCAAAACGACAGAAAACTTCCTGAACTAATTTATCTGCGACAGTTGTAGCCTCTTGATTAGGAATGGCGAAGACTTCTGGCCACTTTGTGAAGTAATCCATGACCACCAGGAAGTACTTGTTTCCGCTCTCACTTTCTGGAAATGGTCCCGCAACGTCTAGTGCTATCCGTTCCCAAGGGGCTCCAACGTTGTACACTTTTAATGCACCTCGGCTGCGTGTGTGGGGTCCTTTCACGGCCGCACAACTGGTACATTTGCGACACCAGTCCTCCACATCATCTCGACAGTGGATCCAGTAAAAGCGTTCTCGAATTTTTAGTAGAGTCCTTTTTACCCCCATATGTCCTCCTGAACATCCATCATGGTAGAGCCGTAGAACATCTGGTACCTTAGCTTTAGGGACAACCATTTGTAGATGACAGCTGTCCCCTCGAGCGTTTTCCCATTTACGGCACAAGACTCCATCCTGGATCACCAAGCTGTTCCATTGCGCCCAATAACTCTTCGTGATGGAACTCATCGCAGCCACATCACTCCACTTAGGTTTAGGAGCACCAGCTTTGATCCACTCGAAGATCGGTTTGATGTCCGAGTCATTTTGCTGAGCCTGCTGTAGGGTTTCCTTCCATTCATCGCTGAGATCTGTTCTAAGCATCCTCACGGACACTACTTCCTTAGTCTCTTGCCTGGCACAGTGCTTACAGTCTTCAGGACAAGGTCTTCTTGACAAGGCGTCTGTCTTAACGTGAGTTCTCCACTGTTGCTGGGCAGTCATGCATGGCATTTCAGCCGCTTTTCCCTCATGGGGTTGACCTTCTCTCATTGTGCTTCGGTTTTTACAGTTTGACCGAAGATGACCCCTTTCTCCACAAGTGTAGCACCTAGGGCTGTACCGTTGCGGAAGCTGGCGTACAGGTGATGCCACAACTTGCTTTGGACTGCTAGACCAAAGATGATCCCTTTCTCTACCAGTGTAGCACCTAAGACTGTACCCTTGCGGCCGGTCGCGTACAGGAGATGCTACAACCTCTCTGACGCGGTGCGTTCGGTGGTCCTGCCTCACTGCCTCTACTTCTAAGGCATGGGCCAAGGCGTCTTTCAGCGCCTCATGATGCCCAAGTCTCACAGCGGCTCTAACTTCTAGGTCGCGTATTCCATCAACGAACGCTTGTACCAGATTCCCATCGATAAGTGCAGGGGCAGACTGGTATGCTTTCCGAACCAGCTTTTCAACTTCGAGGGCCCACTGCTGTAGATTCTCGTCACTACGTTGAACACGATCTTTCAACTTAGCACGAAATACGTGCTCCAGGTGCGCGTCACCGTATCTGGACTCTAACGCTTCCAGCAGCTGCTCGTAGGTTACATTCTCGCCGAGCGCCTCAAGAATATTAAGGGCCTGGTCTCGGAGGGCCAAGGTGAGCGCGGTCATGGCTTGCGGTTTTGTCCATCCATTCGCCTTCATAACGGCCTCAAATTGAATTTTATAAGCCGACCACGAAGATGTGCCATCGAATGGAGGCACCTTAAAGCCCCGCGCTGAAGGTGCAGCAACTACTGAAGCTACAGTCAAGTCTCCAGTCTTCAGTTCCCCCAAAGCCTTCTTCACCCCAGCGATCTGAACTTCGGCTTCTGAGAGGCGATTCTCGTGCTGCTGTACCTGATCCTTCATCACCTTTAGGTCTTTGCCAAAAGTTGCATGAAGATCCTTTATGAGGAGCATCTGCTCGTCTTGGCGGCGGACCTGCTCCTCTTGGCGGCGGACTTGCTCCTCTTTGTCTCGCTGCAACTGCTCTTCCAACCGGCGAACCTGCTCCTCTTGACGGCGAGCCTGCTCCTCTTGACGGCGAGCCTGCTCCTCTTTGTCTCGCTGTAACTGCTCTTCCAACCGGCGAGCCTGCTCTTCTTGACGGCGAGCCTGCTCCTGTAGCAGCGCCATTAAAGCTGACAAGTCTGGCGCCATTGATGCTGTAGAAACTGCGGATGGGCCAGCGACTGGCACTGACGTAGGCTGGACACCACCCGGTGTCTGTGTTGGGGAATCTCCAAACCGCCTTTGGTCCATGTCCTGCTGTCGCTGACTCCTGGTACGGATACCGTCCGTGTCGTCCTTCGGTAGAATTGGCATAATTTATCCCACTTCTGACACCAAATTGTTACGAGCTGGGTATGGGATAAATTAATTACTATCAAGCAGACAATTTAATAACTTTATTAAACACAAAACACTTAAATCTTAATCACAAGTACACTACTGATCACTATTCGCTTGGATATCGCACTTCTAGTTCACTTCGATTCGCTCCGTTGTATCGCCTGAATCAGACTACTCTTGTGTGTCGGCGCTTGTGCTTTTTATACTACCCATTATTCACGAACATTCCGGCGATGTGTAGAACGGTTCGATAAAAACATCAACAAAAAAACATTACCAAGTAGTAGGCAAAAAAATAATAACCTACTTGTACCGAATAAAGAAGTAGGTACTTTATGCCCTCGGCGTACGGTCGAAATTACAATGACAATTCCTAATATTTTTTTATAAGTAGTTACCTACTTAACTTTGAACTAATAATAATGGCACGCTTCTCGAAGTTTTTAGCGCAAACACACTGAATCACGTCCTTTCTCGAAAGATCACGTACGTACGACGTAACACTAGCAATTTGACAAGATTGACGCCAACCCGTCTGATCTGATTAACTCCTCCGCACAAAAACAAGTATGTTCGTCTATCATCAAAATGATTACAGTGTTCAATTCAAGCCCGTTTATTACGTATAATTTAGACTGCAATTACTCTTGATTGAAATAGAGAACTGATACTAAATTAAAATTCTACGAGATTTTCGCTATTTATACACTATTCAATACTATAAGCACCTATAGTAAGTATATAGTATCCTTGTCGTGAAGTCCCAGCTCAGAAATTGTTTTTTCCTGCCTATTGTACATTCTTGTAAGTCAATCAAGTCAATTATAATGATCAGAATATTAACAGGCAAAATGTGGGTGTACTATTAGGTACACCTCTGCCTAAACCCTTCGGGGATTACAGGCGTGATGTTATGTTATTAATTACTAGTTTAAAGTAGGTCATGTACTATCTTCTTATATTTCCATAGGAGCTACCAACTGTAGTTTTCAAAACTTTTTTAATTTGTTATTATTTTAATGTTGAAATTGTAGAGCCTATTACGGGAGCCCTACGCAATAATTCCCTTTTTGGGATTCAGTCTCTTTTTTGGTAGGTATTGACTGAGCAAATGCCGTTTCAGGGAAACTTACCTTGAACAGGTCAATTGCGATAGGTGAGTAACGTAACATACGTACAGCCAAGTTCAAACACGGGATAACGTATGCAGGTAAAAGTAGGTCAAAGGAGAGTTGTTACATGATTTGTGTGCTGTACCAACGAAACGGTAAGTACATTAAATGCGAAGAAACCTCGTCATCATATTTGGAACACAAATAATAAAAATAAACGAAGCCCGGACTTCAGTACGAGTTTTCTCCACATTGCAGACGACGGCAATTCATAAAGATAACGTATTGAAATGCGATTAACAGTTAGCGTAATGCCTTTTGACGATGTAAAAACTTACGAGTATTTTCAATGATAAAACATTATTTACGCTTTAATAAATCCCGATGTCTTCAAACTCAGATAAATGGATTACCGAGGGGTTAATGTGAAATGGTTCTTTATAGGTGATACATTAAGTTGAGGAAAAGGCTATCTGGTGCCGTATCTTGTTAGGTAAATAAATACCTTTAACCCAAAACCGTCATCGTGGGCACGGAACAGCCCGCAAACTGATGGCCCGTGGATATATTGTCCTGCTCTTTAACAATTTCACTAGCCAATGAACCGTTTAAAGCTATAGAAGTCCCCGGCGTACACGACAACAGCATTGTAACTGTTTATATTAAGATGGACAGAACGCGATTGCATCCTTCCTTACAAGTCTATTAAATGGATATTACTTTTTACATGGCTCTTTACCTGTACCGTGTTTTTCATGGTTAATGAAGCTTTAGCAGAATATACCTAAGTGTTTTTTAATAACTCATTTTGTTTTATTGCGTTTTACAAAAGAAGATTATGATGGGGACACGACGTTGTCCATAATGATAATGAAGGAGGTCTCTTAGCTATCTGTGAACGACGGTTAGCGCAAACCAAGATAGCAAATGCTTTGGTTTTGAAGGTCCTACTGCAACAACGGAAAACTACTGAATCAAAGCCATGGTAAAATGCAAAGACTCAGCAAGAAAATAGTGAACAGCTCCCTTCATCAAATCCTCCATGCTATGTAATTACTTCCTGGAAATATGAATATTGTTACAGCCTTCCTTTGCTTTAAAAAATATCATAAACTTATACAATTTGTTACTACCAACGAAGTTTCACAATACGAACCCAACATCGATCTAACATTTTGATTCCTAGCTATTGAAATTATTAGTTTGATGGCAGCTTTCCTTAGAATACGTCCGTAACAATTTGTTGTGGATAAACAATAAGTCGTGAGGAGTCACTCCCTCCGCCTCCCGATAGCGGGATCCGCGACGAGTAGGTATCCAATTTATAACCTAACTGTGATCTTTACAATACCTTTTCGACAAGTTTCGACGTCGACAATGAACCACTGCTGTGAACATAGAATAGTTCAAAAGAAGACATTTTCCTTATGTGGCGAAACTAAAAACAGACATTCGATACCTTTAACCCTGTACCTACAAACAGCGGTGTTGTGCAACCATTTTGCAACAGATTTTAATTAATCAACACTCTAATCCAATTACAACCATTGTGAGTCAGAGTCAAACATTGATAACCTTGACACCGCTATTTGCGACAACCGTGCGTGAAACGAGACAAATGCAGGCGCTGAAACAACTTCTACTCGTAAAGGTTCGGCACTGTGGCTTCTCAAGAAATTGTTACCATCAAAAATGGCGGCGGCAAAATGGCGGTAGTCGTGAAAGTGACAGTGGATTTTTGACATTACTGTCATACGATGTCGAAGAGCGTTGTCTAAGGACTTTATTTGTCGGTACTGCTTTCTTAAGGTTCAGTTAAAATGTTACGAACAAATTGCGGAAGCGGCTATGAACACCGAAGTCTGACAGATAATTTACTGAAACGTACGGTATGACCGAACTATTGAGAAACCTAATCTTAAGTTCGAGTAAAAGTACGCGTTTAGCTTTAGATTTTTATAGGAATGAAAATCGGTGACAACAAAGTCTATAAGTACACACAAACAATATACATATAAAGCACCTGTAAGGCCTGAGGACGATCAGTACACGCTCACCTGCCGTGATTTATGCGCTAGGCCCGCCATTGTCCTGTCGCGGCCGGCTAGCGGAAACTTATGAACTATCTAACCTCAAATGTCTTATGAACGAAACACTCTACAAGTGCACACAATTATTTATATATTTATCACAAACTTATATCTTTATTGGGAGCGACAGTAGTATTTGCTATTGTAGCTCGAAATGTTGATGATAACGCTGATCCAATGTTTCAGTCTTCGAAATGACATGAATTTAAACCTGAACCTATTTAAAATGTGGGCTGCTGTTATAGTATCTATAAAATGTTACAAATTAATGTCATACAAATTTAAATGAAGCAACAACAATATTTTAGCAAGTGAACGTTTATTTCAGGTAGACGTATGTATGTACAGTCACGAGCACCCATATGTAAACACTTAGCCACTTCTAAAAGTGATTTTCTCCTACTGTTCTGATTAAAATTACATGCTATTACGACCATAGCATTTTGAAACTCTTATTTGTATGAAATAGATCCTATCTCCAAGTTGCAATCGTTATTTCTCGTGAAAATTGCTTTTTAATTTAGGAAAGTGTATACATATTGGTGCTCGTGACTGTACCTACCTACATAGGAATCACTCAGTATCTATAGACGCTCGTTTTTATATATAGTACAGTAAAAAGCCAGATCTTGTTTGTGATCACATAACGGTACCTAACTTATAGATATAATCCTAAGCTCACGTAATAACTGATCGCTCAATTTATTTACCTACTCAAAGCTGGCTCTATGCTTAGGACTTATACACACATCATGATCAACTGTTTGTGTAAGATGACTTCAAAGGGAGCCTACTGCGATAAGTTAAACTGTCTTTTCGTCTGAAAATGGCAGTTATGACTTATGTATGCCAAATAGGCTGGCGAAGGTGAAGTAATCTGTAGTATCCTTGTTTTTAATTTTTTTTCGTTCTAAATTTAAGCTTCATTATTAATATAATTATATATAATAATACCAGCCTGTAACTGTCCCACTGCTGGGCAAAGGCCTCTTAACATACAGAGAAGGCATTGGCACAGGCACGAGCATTTGTTCACTACGCTTGCTCAAGACGGGTTGGCGATTTCAGACTTATATTAATTATAAGTCCAGGTTTGCTCACGATGTTTTCCTTCACCGATGTCTGTAATGTCCAAGATAAACTTAGAAAAGTACATATGAATTGAAAAAGTCACATTGGTACTTGCCCGGATTTGAACCCACAACCTCATTCATGAGAGGCGACGTCTTAACCTCTGGGCCATCACGACATATTTCTGGCTTCATTAGTCACTTCATTTAATCATTAAATCATAAACTTCTTTTCATCGACTGCTATAAGACTTAGATACCTATTTACGTAGAGAGACTGAACATACCTAATACTAGCGCTTCTTCACATCCATGAGAATAGAGGGCAGCTTCACAGACATGCCTAGGACAAGTGATCTCATTTGCAACAAATCCGCACAAAAATAATGACGTAGTACGAGTAAAGAGAAATGCAAATTATTTTTAATTGCCTTCCGGTAGAAAGTGGGTGAACCTGAACGCGGAACGAGCCGGGCGAATCAGTTTGATTCTTGTCGAAATAATGACAAAGCGGCGACGACCGGTGTCGGATTCTCACCGGGCTCCTGACAACTGGGAGCCCGTAACTGGCAGATTAACGTTAATTCCTACTGGCTCTTACGGTCGTTAACTCTGGGTCTTTTAAAAATAAAATACTACGTCAGTGATTAAGCTACTGTTTTTTCGTTATACATTGTGGGTTGACTGGCTTGTCGCCTTTTATAAAGAGGAAAATAGAACTGGTTAGCAATTTCGTAGGTAGGCAATCAGCTCTTCCAATAGACACTAGATTAGAGTAAGTATAGTAATGAAAGTGAAGCAGACATGCATGGAAATGTTGAATGGGCATACTGCATCTACTAAATCAAAGTTAATTAAGTCTGTCTGGCTTTAAAGCATTTAACACCTTCACACACTTAAAGGAAAACGTGTAAAGTTATTACAAAACATGGTTTTAACGTGCACATGTTACTTCATACGGCCCGAAAATACTAAACAGTCATTCGTCTCTGTAATAATCCACAATCAATAACTAATAATCTGTTCCGCGTATGTGGGCGGTACCTGACATGCCCCCATTTGTTTTACTTAAACGTTAATGCTCTTATGCATCGGTGGCGGCGCAAGCGCATCCACTCACGGTCCAACTTCGGGTGATTGTTTAACGGTGATCCTTTCCGGGATTTTTATCTGCGTTTAGTGTGTGGGTGGTTATAAATAAAATTGACCTGGAGGTCGTATATAATGTGCTCGTAAGATTAAGTATTATGTTTTATAAGAACACCACAAGGATTTAGGTCAATGCAAGTAAGGTATTAGGGAAAAATAAAAAGAAATAAATATAGATAGATCAGTAGAGCGAAGGATTTGTGGCTTTACCAATATGATGATGGTGCTTTGTTGCCTACCTACGTCTTAGAAGAAGTCTTATGGCTCAAGAACCCTCAAAACAAAGGGCAACGTTAGTAATAACGTGGAATGTGAACTCGGCTATCATTGTGCCGTTTGCCGTGACGGCCAATGGCCTTATAGCCAAGAGCCTCGACAAACATCTTTCGAGGCTCTCCTTAGGCGATTGGATCAAGGGCCTAATTCAGAAGGCAGTACCCTCGATACGGCTCGTATTGTGAGGAGGTTCCTGTCTCTTGAGCCCTAACCACCGGTAGCTTGGACCCTGCTCCTGATACCGGCGGACCACTATTTTCAACTTTTAAATGTTTTTTTTTTGTTTTTTTTTTATGTTTTTTTTTTTAATACTTTAAAATGTAAAAAATGAGATGATAATGAATAAAGCACATGAGATTTTTTGAACGTTTTTTTTAAGAAATATTTAAAAATGTATAAAATAAGATGAATGATGTTTTCTGTGTGTCAATTTAAATTTGTATGGTGTAAATAATAAAGTATATTCTATCTTCTATCTATGATGAATGAAGGAAAGAATAATAATACATTTATTTCAGGTAACAAAGACCCATAGATAAATACCTTAACCTAAAACATACATACGTACTATAACTTGGTGTTAGTACCTATAAGAAACTTAAAACAATGTAGTAAGTAGCATTAGTTCAATGCCTAATGATTTTACTTCATAAATCATCTTGATAACAAGCTGAGCTGTAACCACCTATCCTATGTTTT
The DNA here is from genome assembly GCA_964057025.1 of Standfussiana lucernea. Classification (NCBI taxonomy): domain Eukaryota; kingdom Metazoa; phylum Arthropoda; class Insecta; order Lepidoptera; family Noctuidae; genus Standfussiana; species Standfussiana lucernea. The sequence goes on along the minus strand of OZ059793.1, from coordinate 10,386,947 downwards.
GGACTTTTAGCTCATTAATCTTTATTACACACAATAATTAAAATTCACACATTAATGCATTAAGTTTAAATGTCATGTGCATCGGATTTCCTAATAAATAACGATGCAGAAGTCACCACGGTGGCTTGTTTAAGTAGGTAAGCACTTGAATTTCGTCATCACTCAATATATTTCAATATACAGGGTAATTAATAAACGTCAACTATTCGAAGATAGTGAAGCTTTGCAGTGAAACAAGGTGCGCTCGTCGGATAATTGTATTGTTATAAACCAATTCATACGCAAATAGTTGTGGCTTTTGCTATCCGTAATGGGCACCTTGACCTCATCAACTGTACCTTCTGTATTAGCTTTAGGTTTAAACTTTTTAGGTCATTGCTGAAATTATGTTGCATTGATAAATCTTGGGGTTCGATAGCCAGATTGGTGTTAATGAGCTATTGGCATATTTTCGAATGTTTAGTTGGTAGCTTTCCGTTTGTTTTAAAATTAAACCAACGAACCTGTGTCGAATTATTAATTATTATCGAATACTTCTCCCCCGTACGGTAGTCTGGGACCTATCACGCAAAACAGAGTACCGAACTGTTTCTGTCAGTTGAGTGTTTCCCTGCCTCGTTACGAAGCTGCTCGTAGTGGACAACTATAGGCATGACAGTTAAGCTTTCCATCTTTCTAATTTGACCGCTATATCTGAACCGCTTATTTCGAAGCCACACAGTCCACCGATCAGATCGATAGCATTACGATTACGGAGACAGATAATCCTAAATGTTGTCTCATAGTCGGTCTGTCAAAACGCTAACTATTCGTAACGTAATAACTACGAGTATATTACGTAGCAGTGGCTGTAATCTGTATTATTTTGTAACGCTATACTTATCTCGAACTGTCCACATTAATTATGGCTGCACTACTAATTTAAATATAAATTAGTAGGTAACTATGATCGTGGGTGCATATTCTGTAATTTTTGTGCTAGAATCAGCTTCAAATGAACAAGTGCCTGGAATCCGATGCTAACACCCGATTACTAAAAGGCACTAAGAGACTAATCAACAACGTGAACATCAATCTCGTGTCAAGTGATTTGATTGGCTGCTGTTATTTCAGCCAACCAATCAGTGTAGTCGATATGTGTGCTACCTACTATACAGGGTGTAGTAAACGAACCGTTCACGAAATCGTTAACCAAGCATTCTGTACATCAAATTAAATACCTTACACTGCACAAAAATTATTGCTGGGATACAACTTTTCTTTTGGTGGATAACCACTGTTTACAAAACATTGTGCTGATGGATGCATTGAATGGCACAGGGATCATGAAAGTATTTAAAGTTTCAGTGTAGGGTAGAACGCCTGGCAAAAAATAACTTTAAAAAGAGGTCATGATCACTGTCTGCACTTTATTTTTAACTACCCACGTGATTTTTTTTTTTATATTCGTGGGGCAACTTAGTGTGTAATTCGCCCCACGAATATAAAAAAAATCGGAAGTGATTAACATAAAAATGATTTTTCAAGGGCTAATTTTGACATTATTTGTATTTCATTACACAAAATTCATAATGTACATCACCTATTTTATTTATATATGATTACAATTTCTTTATTTAATATTTATACAAAAGTCCCACATATCCGGTTTCACAGTCCATGTCTTAAAAAACTTTTCCTTAACAACTAACCATTTTTCATAATATTTTGTAGATTTTTGCTTCATTTTATTATAAGGTATGCTCACAATTTTATCTTCACCACATATTTTTATTTTCAGATCTTCATTATTATTTAGTATATTTAAGAAAGATTTGTATAGATTGTATTTACTTATGCATACGCTACAGGCAGGGGATAATGCTTTCTTCACCGTGACTCCTAACTTCCTGCCTTGAACAGCTACTTCTAGTGGCCTGAAACAAATTGATTGAATAAAAACTTTTTCATTAGTGATTTCGTAACCAACACAAAATCAGTTATTTTATTTTGTTGATTACTGTTACTCTTTTTACACTGTCTTTATAAAATAAAAATAAATGAGGTAGGAGATAGCAAAGGGGTTTGGTGGTCCAGATACAGCAGCCTGAAAAAATATCTAGTGAAAGTAATGTTTTCTTATCTTGTGGCTATCTTCTTCTTTATCGTGTGGTTAGTGCATATCCTGGTGTCAGAGTTTTTATGTTGTGCCATGGTCCTCTGACTTGGCTTTACATGCCGTCGAGAAATATACAGGTATGCTGGTTTCCTCACAATATTTTCCTTCACCGAAGCAAGTGGTTATAATATTATAGTTGTATAATACCGCGTATGTGTTGGCATATGCACATGATTCTGAAAAATCAGAGGTGCACATCTCTCGAGACCTATGACTTGTCACACCACTTGGCTATCACTGCTTATAACATGAAAGTTTGTGAGGATGTATGGATGTTTGTTACTCTTTCACGCAAAAACTTCTGAACAGATTTAGATGAACTTGCACACACAGATATTTCATAACCTGGATTAATACATAGGATACTTTTTATCCCGGTACTATGACCCCATGGGACAATTACCAAACTCAACGCGGGCAGAGCCGCGGGCATAAGCTAGTTTTATCATAAAAACTAATTTGGTCAAAGTACTCACCGATTAATTAATTTTATCCATACTATGCTTCCGGGAGCTGGTTTGTTATTGACGTCAGAGTGAAGGCTTGAGAACACTAAATTTGTTTGATAAAATTGAGGCAATACATCCAACTTAACTGGCAAACAGTCTGATCTATTTAAAAGGGCTCTTTTTAAAGATTCTTCTGAATAAGGAACTCCAGCACCAAATATAAAATGTTTGATGTATATTGGTTCACACAACATACTTAGTAAGCTGCCTTGAATACCTAAATGTATCCATTTTGCAACCTTGTCACTGCAAGAGACTGACAATGTTCTGTCTCCTCTGCCTGGTTTTGTTCTCACTTGACCGAGGAGCAGCTGTATATCTGTTCCTGGTTCCTTTAAGTCTTGTTCACACTGAGGTAGACATTTGGCTCCCGTTTTGTTAACATACTCTTCAACTTTTTGCTTCTTAACTTCTGTACCACAAACATCATCATCTGCCTCTCGCTTTGCTGGCTTTAGTATATCGCCGTAATGCTCTTCATCTCCAAGTTGGGGTATAATAGACGCGTCTCCACACGGTAACTGAGATGAATAGAAAATATATTCAATATTTTCTTTGAGTTTAAACTGGCCATTCTCATGATTGAATATTGACAGTTTATTTTTTAAAGCTTTTTGAATATTTTCGTATAGATATAGTAGAAAGCCGCGTCGAGCGAATACTTCCGCATGACTATCGTTTATTAAACTTCCATTAGGCATCATTTTCGTAGCCCCAATACATTTTGAGCCGGTGCCTAGCGATACAACTTCAATATTCTCAGAAGTTTTGTCATATTCTACTATACATGATAGAACTGTCCACTCTTTTTCGATGGGCTTCCCATTTTTCGGTAATCTCTTGTATAAATTGAAACAGTTTTGCACTATATTTTCAATTAAAGTTTCATTGAGGTTAGTCATCGTTTTGCGATATCAATGGCTTCTAGACAAAAACTGTCTTTGTTTATGATGTTATGATTAAAGTGTCATATACATACATTTTCAAGGTTCTTTTTTTTGTAAATTGCAGTTAAATTATTTTTTTTTTTAAGAAAATATGATTCCCCAGTTCTCCTTGCACTAAAATGTAAACAAAATAAAGTCAAATTGACAATGACATTTAATATTTTGACAGATAATTTGTTTGGCTTTCCCTACCCGATACCGATTTTGCAAAAATAAGCCAATAATTTCATGAAACTTGTTTGGCAAAAGTGAAAATTATTTTATCTTTCGCAAACAATATTATCATTGATTATCCAAAAAACAGTAAAAGCCACATTAGGCTACCGCAACAATATTTACGTAAATTGGAACGAAACAGCAGCGTTCCAGAGCCATTTTTTTGTCATGTTGCAATTCTAAACGTAAGAATCGTATAGAAACTCTTTTGAGTTCATTTACCCTGAATGGGTAGAGTTAGGGTAGAATAACGTGCCATCCAAACGTATATACGCAGTTATTATTAGATTGCTCTGCGATTACCGACAGACTGACTTAGAGCTATGCCCCTTTCCACTGACACTAAGCGATACTTAAATGACTGCCTAAATAAAAGCATAGGTACCTACTGTTGTATTTTCAACGTTCAGACGTGCGACTAGAGTTTAAATTCTAACAGTGCACTAATACATATCTTAGTGTTAGCGAATAAGAACACCAGTTTTATTAAGCAGTTATATAGGGATTAGATTAGAGATTAGAGTATTTAAAAAATTATGTGCGCCCCTTGACATGTTAGCCATCCCTGGAATTCGACGATAGCACTTCTATATCAGACCAAAGATCGGAACGTCGACTCCATGTCATACTTTCAAATAAAATATTCCACTGCTTACAAAGATGGATCACAACTAATTATACTACCTAGGTAGGTAAGTACAATAGCACATCAAGCTACAACAATCTGTCAAATTTCTTTAATAGATTTTCAACTTTATTGATATAAAATTAGGATCAAGGTTGATGGGGAAAATTTGTCAGTTTCGAGTCGCTTGATGTTCTGGCGTCTGTACCTACCGAACCATTGTAAGAAACTAGTAGCCTTGACCCTACTTGACAAGGATTTATGAGATTCGTTTTTCGCATTTCTATCGCTCGTTCTTTTGCACATTTAAAGAAAATTATTAAAAAAAAAACCGCCATCCATCGAGTTATATTCTGATAGATTCACACTTTAACTAAGTACCTAAAATCCGTAAATGTCAAGAAATACGTACATATAATAAATTAATATTAAATGGCTGTAATCTCAGAAGAGAAATGTTCATTTAATACATAATTTAAGGAGCTACAATAAAAGGCTCATCAATCACACTGCCATTGATGCGGTCGAAGTTAACGGGATGAAGATTATGACAACGGAACAGCGTATCAGCTGCGAGGTACATTCCCATTTTTTCAATTAATTTATGCAGGTACAGGATAAATCCGGAAAGGCACTGAGAGAGACCTGCAAGGTTCAGCACTTCAGCAGCCGTAATGGTCCTAGTGCCCCTTAAAATAGGGCTGTCAAAAAAATCTTATCATTTTGGATTGTAGGCAAGTTACATGGCGCATTAATTCCACACCCAATGTTTCGTACATTAATAAATAAATAAATAGTAATTTTCGTCTCATAATAGAAATAATATTTACCTACCCCTACCTTATTTACTTGGTAGTAACTCAGCAAAGTAGTTAGCTAGGAATATTTGTTACGTATATCTAAATAAAAATCCCAGTTCCAATTTGATTTTTTGATGATAAATATCAAACGGTCACGAATTGGTTAGCCTAGCTGTCTAAATCCTTCGATCACAATAGTCATTTCGAATGTTAAATCGTGAGAAATTTCAATCCTTGAGCGCAAAAAACTATTCGAAACAATACTATAGTCGAAGTTTGCTGGCATCGACATTTATCATATAAGTTGCCGGATACGGATGTTAACGTTCCCAGTGTTCATTATAGTGACCATTAGTGGGCGGTGATGAAAGAGGGTAGTTTGTCATTCCACGCCTCATTATCGTGCGAGATGACGCGCCCGATCTCCGGACCAATTTAAATATCAAAGCGCTCCCTTCACGCGTTAGATTAAACTGCTATCAAAATACTCCAATAATATGATGACTTTCAATAAATACTCCATTCTTTACCGATCGATAAAATCGATATTGTTCCGCCATAAAAAATCGTTTTGCATAATATTCATACAGGATGTTTACGTAAGGAAAGGAGGTCATAATGTTTATTGAAAAAAAAAAAGCGTTATTTTTTGGCGTTTGGAAAGTGACTGGCGCATTTTCATGTAAAAGTTGTATGCAATGATGAATGACATTTTTAATTGAGCAAAGAAAGTAACGTGATATTAAAACAACCTGTATCTTAAGCTCAACAAATTGTTATTACATTCGGAACGTTTTAATTCTCATGAAATGATACAGGAATAAATATTAACGACGACAACAAGCAAAGGAAACGCATTTTATCGAAGGTAAATTATAACATTACAAGCAATTGACCCCGCTGAAAGAGTTGATACGGTGACAATTGATGCATCGACAGCGGTTAAAACCATAAAACTTCCAAGCGTCATATCATAAACCTGAGTAAATAAGTAATTATCCGAGATTTTATCAAGTATTTCTTGGTTCATTGTACATATCCTTGCTTAACTGGTAGCCTGGAAAGACCTAATCGAAAGCCTTACCTTAACGCCTCTGTACCTACTTTATTTAAAAAATTACAGTAACTTGGAAATGATTAGCGAGGCAATTGGACCTCGGAATGGTTGTGAATTAAAAGTTCCCGGTGATTACGCGCACCACCTCATGCCTCATTACGAGTCCTCAAACACAGGTCTGGTCAAATTATGCAAGACCAGCTTCCTGTTTTTGTTCGCAAGCTGCGACTTTAGTAAGAAATGCAGAGTGCTTTCGTAAAATTATTGTTATTAATTTGCTGTTTCCAAGATGGCAGATTTTTGAGGTGCATGGTCACTCAACTAATGCAACCACATGAAACTTATTAAATTATTAAAAAATAAAGAAACAAAATGAGAACATTATGTTTTAAAAAAAAACAAGCCCAGAGTGAAACCTGAGAAAATAGTTTTTGGGGAGCAATAAAAAGATTTCCGATTTACAACTCTTCCTTAAAGATTCCTTCCTCGTAGATTTAAATCTGTAGATAAACTTGAGCCATTATTACGGCATATCTGTATTTAATAATTGCTCAAATAAAGAGTCAGGTGTTAAAATGAAAATGGCCGCGAGCTGAGCAGTGAAAGGAAAGGAAACAAAGCCAGGCACTGAAGTGATCATTTCCTAGAGATTTCTATAAGCGTTGCTGTTTGTTTGTTTTATTGCTTCATCTGATCTCTTATTTCCGTATTTATTACCTACTTTAACATCGTTTCATAATAGGTCCCTACCTATTCCAATTATTTAAGTATGTTTTGGGTTTCCGTTCCAACCCAATCCAACTGGCTTATAAGAACAGCAAAATATGATATACGGTCAGCAATAAACTCCAAACAAGAAATGTGCCATAGAATTTGCAATGGCCTCACCCAAAAACAGAAGGTCACCTCTGCACAATTGACGTTGAAGTTCAGTTAAATTCTAATAAACTTAAAGAAGTCGTGCCATAACTTAAGGTCGTAGGTGATTCGTGAACGATAAAGCAGAGCGTTCCCAACACCAAAACATTGATTGCAAACAGCAGTGGGTACAAGGTCGTCCAGACAAGTTGCGCAATATTTGGGTACTTTTATCTAACATCTCCAATGTTCGTGGTCGTCATTCAAATGTAACATGAATTATTTAGTTTCCCAAAATTATGCAATGGAACAAATTGAAATCGTTTTGAATCAACACAGACCCCCGCTGAGCACCTCGCAGTTCTGCCCTGCAATAAAAACGTAGAAATATTTTATTGTGGATCGAATATTGGTTGATACATTTCGTAACACGAAGAACATACATGCATATAACACGCATGGAATAAGTGAGTCGTAAAAGTATTTCAAAATATAAAATGTAAATGACAAGTAGATACAGAATTCACGACAGTAACAGCGAACATAAATTACAGACCTTTTGTCATTCATTTTTTACTCAAGCGAGGAGTTGAAAATGATAATATGGATACAAATATAAAGCTGCGGTAACCATCAATGCATGATGGATTAAATAGTTGGTCGAAAGCTGTGACAAATCAGGATATACTTAGTAAGACATTTTAGTTTTCGCGGGAGCGAGAAAACTTGGTGGGGATGATACTTAATGTGCGAATACGGATAGCGAATGAAATGACTTCATTTGTCATCACGACGACGACTAATCCAAAAGTGAAATATACACGTCGTCTTCGGTACTAAATATTTGCGTAAATACTTAGCTTTATCGTGCTGATGAAATACAATGAAATGAAGTAAGTAGGTGCTCATTTATCAGCATAAAATATGATAGTAATTCAGCGTCTCAAGAACGATCGATTGATATCAATAGAAAACGATACTAACTTCTGATAAGGCTAGCATTAAACTTTTCCGTATTGGAATGATTTGCATTTTGATGTGGAAACAAGAAAAGGTAGGAACATGTTTTTTAAAGATTCGGCTAACAATTCAGAGTTCCCAGATGCACTTGTAGGTACTATTATGTATTCTATGCCAGATGTGAAGTCAGATTGATCTTGCCGAGACTAGGCTAAATTATATTGTATCTAAATATTTATTAGCACTAGTTTAATATTCCCTAAACTGAATCATAGGAAATAGCGCAACCAAGAACCAGTCGAAAGACGTTTTAAATTAGCAACGCATACAACAAAATCTTTTTAACGAAGATTGCTGCTGACAACTGGCAAACCGGCAAACGCTTCCCTTCAATCACCTCTACCTCTAGTTGTTTTGATTAGCTGGCTACCAGCCTGGTGAAGCTATACATTCATGTAAAAGCCATTCAGCTAAATGTGAATTGATGCCGATGAACGTGCCTTCACTTCGCCCACAATCGATGCCGCATTGACAATGACATTGATACCAATGATGACAAAGAACTCCGTGATCCGGCTAATGCAAGGAGGATCAAGTGAGGTCAAGTGGCGTAATGAAAGTACAGTCCAAATAAAAACCATGTTCGATTCTTTCTTAGAAGTGTTATAAATGTTATAATAGAAATGCCATTATTGTATAAGAGCCGATTAAAGGCGTTATGTTTCAGTTATGTAATGGTTGTGATATGATTCCCAGGTAAGTTTTAATTAGGCTACCAAATATTTGGCCAGTAAGTTGGTGCTTGGAATATGAACTTTCGATCTTCGTGTGTTGTATGAAAACACAAGGCCCTTTGATGAAAGGTCGACCACATAAAGGAGCAGCTGTGTTCAAGTTAAAATCAAAAGGCATTTATGGAATCTAATTCCTACAAAGCATTTAAATACACCAGTGTCAACTGTAAGTACTAATAAAACAGTTAATCTCAATAAAAATTACATAAAAGCACTTCTACTAGAGGAACATTTTGGTTTCAATACGGCAGATAACAAATCAGAATCGTGCCGGGTCCACATTAGCACGCCGCACGTTCCGGACCGCACGGCATCTGATAGGTAATACACCAGCCGTAATGCGCTCCCTGGTACACTATTTCAAATGTTATTACAGTTGCCATGTTGTTCCTGCCGCGTAGACAGCTCATATCGTGCAGAGTAATCGCGAACCTCGCCCTACACCATCCGATATGGACCGCCCGATTCCTTGAAACGAGTATTGCGTGAGACGGAAGCACTGATGCTAGTATAAACATTGTTTAAACCACGTTTGTGTAATCTTGAACGCCAGTTCGCAACATAAACAGAACAAAATCGAGGAAATGAAATACAATATTTCAAACATTAAGCAAACATAATGTATAGCTCAATTTCATAGCCCATAATGTCTTAATGCAAAACCAACAGTTGTAAGCCGATTTGTACATAAATTAAGCGCCACTTAATATGACAATTTACGAGCGTAGCTAACGCGGCTCATGTCTCTTGTCTGCAAAGCCGGTGGACCTAGCCGACCAGGGATCAATTAATTCTACTCCTAGTAAGGACATCTTTATGTGTCCGCCGCGCAGTTTTAACGGTTCTTTGTAATAAGCGTAGGACTCCGCGAGTCACGTGTCAACGTGATATTAACGGTTTCGAAGTTGAGTCGACTTTATATTATCTCGATATTTTAATAATTAATTAATTAACGTCAAATGTAGTGAGACGCCCTTGAACATTGATTAAGTTGTTGAATTTACGAGCGTATCGACCACGTAACTACCATTTTACATTTTATGTCCATAGAACATCTTACCGCCTGTACGTCCTTATCTAACGACCTTTCACCTAACAAATAAACGAGGAAGGACTCGCTCTCACAAATATAAATGTTATGTTCCAATCAAGAAATTTCCTAAATGATTTACAGCCGTAATGCATTAGATGGTAGCTCACATAATAGGCTCGGAGTACGACGAAGCTTATTACAATGAACAGCAATTTCTTCAACTGCTGTAATGCGAGCGATGTCGAAGCTCTTGCTTGTAATAAATTAACTACGGCCGTAATAAACTTGGGTGGTCTAACTATGTACCTACTTCTACTAGTACATTGATGTCGCTTATTTCAATAGTTTTGATGAAGAATGTAGTACCATTCCTAATCAATTTTACAGTTCACATAATGAAAATTTAAGTAGTTACCTAAATTAAAACCAGGTCAATAGGGATACAAAGTTTATGAAGGTGCTTGGGAACACAAAATCACATAGCTATATAATAACAATGTAATTCTATTTACCACACAATTTCTATTATTCTTCCCAGACGTAGATATCTCATCTCATCCAAAGGCAACCGCAAAGTTACAAACCCACGCAGGCAAATAATATCCACACAACTAATTTGAGGCTTTGCAGTGATTGTTGCATTATTTTTGCATTATTTTCTAGTCCTGGCAAAGTTGTTCTTGCTGCATAGCGATACGATAGGAAAGGATCGTAATAGAGCCTATTACACGGCATAATAGCGTTGCAATTTATCATGCCTCGGTCGCTGCCCGATGACTCCCGACGAGACGACGAATCATCAATATGGTATCCAACTTTTTTTACACTATGATTATAGACCAATGCCCGTTTCAGTATGCGATAATTGTGATTGTCTAAATAAAGGCACATTTTTGAATTTTCAAAGCTTGGTTCAACTCCGAAAGCTATAATATTTACGCAGGAAGAGAAAATACATAAGAATCCTACAATTAGGTACCTAGGTACTTTCCTGTTGGTGTATCAATGTATGTGCTTTGGCGATTAGGTAATCCCATATAAAGTAAGGTAGGAATACAGGGTGAAAGAGACACCGACGCACAAACGGTATTCAGTACTTCATTTTGGACCCCTCAAGCATAGATTTTTTTATCGATAATTAAAAAAAGGAAACACCTGTGGAAACAGGTGTTTCCTTTTTTAGGTGTTTACATTTTGACCGTGAAGTTTTGCACTATTGTAGGAATACAATAGTGCAAAACCTCACGGTCAAAATGTATGGAACAGCTGTTTTTTTTAATTACCGATGAAAAATGCTTGCATAAAAGTTCTTTAGGCGCGTGGCCATAGCCTCCAAGCTTTTTTTCAAAATAATTTCTAGAGACATGTGCAGATGGTCATGTGGTCACTAACGCAACTGCTGAGCATTCATTATGAAACAATGTGTCATTACTATGGTGGATCCACACAGCCCGGCGGCACTGCCGGCAGCATTGCCGACGGCTTTACCACAAGCAAAGCCGCCAAAAAGCCACCGGCAAGTGCCGCCGGCAGACGCTGCAAGCGCGGCTGTGAATCTTACAAGTCATATTTCAGTATTGTTTTACTTGCCGTGGTTGATGCGAATTGTACCTTTTTATACGTAGATATCGGTTGCCAAGGGCTCATATCTGATGTTGGAGTTCTTCGTAACACTAGTTTGTTTCAAATGATACAAGATGAATCTGCACACTTACTACAACTACAAACAATATAAGGAAGAAATACGCCAGTGCCTCTTTATTTCATCGGTGATAACGCATTCCCCATCAAATACACCAGTCTCATCGAAAGCCGTGATCGAACTGTTGCAGCCGCTGCCGGCGGCAGTGCCACCGGCCGCTGTGTGGATCCACCCTAAGGATGACCTAAACGCACCGAGTCGGCCTTTTGGTTGGGCACCTGGTTGCGTTAAATGGTTACAGTTTTTCTGTTGTAATATATTCCCTTACTAGTAACAAATAATCCCCTTTCCATTTCCAAATTTGCCGTTGTAATATTTTTTCTTTTCGTGAGTAATCGATTCTTACGTTTGGTTGTTATAAAATTAAATATTGTCAGTGGCATTACGCACGAATAGTGTAAAGCCAAAACAAAAAAAAAGGCTAACCTTCATTTTTTTTTGCTTCACAAATAAAACGCTTGTGGCGGTCCACTGTGACGACAAATATAATATATTATTGTATTAATTAGGTCCTGGGTTCGATTCCCAGGTCGGGCAAAGTGTTATTGGGTTTTTCGATCAGGAATTTTCTAGCAGCCAGAGTCAGGATCAGTGCCCGGTTGCAGGCTATACGGTTGCCCCTATTACATGGGACTTAAACGTATATGGCGAAATGTGGGTGTATTATTAGTGTCTATTGGTTACACCTCTGCCTAGCCCTTACAGGCATCATGTTAAGATGTTATATAATTTCCAGACGGAAAGAACTGTTATCATCATCATCATTATCAGCCTACAACAGTCCATTGCTGGACATAGGCCTGTTCAATCGCACGCCTGACGCCACTTAACTCGATTCTCGGCAACTCATCCAGAGTAACTGTTAAGTTACCCTGCGACGATCGTCACTACACCGTGTCTGAGGACGTCCTACCTTACGTTTGCCGACTCAAAGTGCGTTCAAACATAATTTATTATCATCGTGTATTTTTAATGCCAATCTAATGCCGGTATAATATTTAATTCAAGGTCAACCTTTGTGTTATCGATTCAATTTAGTTTATCATCGGAAGCAAAAGTGAAGAAGCAAAAGAAGAAGCCTATGACAACCATTTGGTTTATCTATTTGGTGCAAAAAATCAACAAATACTTTACCCTTATATTTATCATATTTCGGGTAGTTTACCCATAATTTTTTCACACCAGTATCTTAACCTATGTTAATTTAATTGACTAAAACACACAATAAATAAGAACAATAAACATTAATTAAACTTAATTCACTTAGTCGATTTTTGATTTCTTTACTCTATTGTTTCTGTCACATCACTTACCATGTCGCGGTCGGCGTTCCAATCCTGTCACATATATTATCATTTACGATTCTCTGTCTACGTTTAGATCTCAGACTATTATTTTATTATCTGTGATTTAGATCTGACATTTCAAAACAACCTCGAAACATTTGTTATCTTACTGACAATTTTGCTTAAATTTCAACCTTAAAAATGGGCAATTGGAAACTAGAAGTCGGCAGGATGGCTATGTACACATCTTTTCCCGTGGGCCTCTTTTTCTTCTTCAACCAACCAACTTATTTCGAGGAGTGGGTCACAAATACCAAGCGTCAAATCTTTCCACCGGAGAACGTAGCAGACAGAGAAGCTATTCAGCAACTCATCAAAGATATGAGGAAAAAGCAAATGGAAGCAATGGACAAAGAATAAATAGTTACTACCTGAGCAACGACGCTGTTGCAGAAAGTTGTACATAAGTGGCGCATTTTTATAGACTGTAGTGATTTCTTGTGGTTTGTTCAAATAACTACATCATAAATGTAGTTACTACATCTAGGATGTAGTTAAGTTCAGTTCTGACGTTGTCGCTGATGACTTGAGTTGCCTTGTGAGTGATCACAACACATGTATCAGTGATAAGAGTATGTTAACTTGAAAAAAATACATTAAATTACAAATACATATTTTATTAGATATACCAATAAACTTTTTTAGAAAACTTAATCTACCTTAACTGTTTTATTTTTGTGTCGATAACTCAATATTACTCCCAACATAGTTGAACACAGTGAAGCATAGATTACATAAGAAACTCCGTAGAACTCGCCTATTAGTCCTGAGACCATAGGAGCAACTACACCAGTCAGTGACCGCACACTGTTTGAAGCACCTATTAGAGTTCCTCTGTGATCTCCATCACTCCTCTTTAAAACCATTTCTAAAGTAACTAACCTACCAATTGCATTACCTATAGCTAGTGGTATCAACCAAAAAGCATAAACAATAACATTAAATGATAATGATAGTCCTAATAAAGAAATAGTTGTAACTAAAAATACATGTAAGTTTCTTATACTATAGTCTTTGTCGTGAATGTAAAAACTATTTATGTAACCTATGAAAAAACTGGATATGGAACCTATAACACCTTGGAATGATATTACATAACCTACATATTTTGGTGATAAATCATATTCTGTTTTTAAATAAAGCGAATAATTTGAGTAATAAACACCCATTGCAAATCCTATTAGAGCTTTGAACATGAAAATGTCCCAATATTTAATCCAGTCTATTTTAAATAACTCAACAAATGATTGGTGGACACTAGAAAATAATATGTTTACTAAACTTGTTTGTACTTCTTTATTCTCTGCCTTTTTACTCGGTGGCTTCTTATCTAACTTTGGTAAGAAGTAAACTAAACCTGTAAAAGAAAAACATGTATAAAACCAGGTTTCTGTAAAAGAAAAACATGTATAAAACCAGGTTTCTGTAAAATAAAAACAAGTACCACATTTGATTAACAAGTTCCTCACCAGAATTAATGGCAAAGCATATCCCAACGATAATTCCAATCAACATAAATCCATTTTCTGGATTATCCTCAGCCATATGGCCTCCAATCACAGGACCTAGAGTGATACCAGCTCCTGATATGGCTGCCATCTTGCCATATATTTCAGCTTGCTTCTGTTCATTCTTCTCATAATCAGGCACTAAAGCCTTTGTCAGCATCTGCGTTTGTTTAAACAGCCCTGAAACATTGTTATTTAGTAAGTTATTATTTTCTTACTATCTGGACATTTTTGATCTTTAAGGGTGACAAGCCATGGCCTCAACCAAGAATTGAATTTTTGATGAATTAGTCCAGTGATATGGCATTAAAAGAGATTTATGAACAGCAGACAACCCTAATTACTCATAGAATTTACTTACTTACTACTACAAACAATACATCAATAGTCAGGATTTTTTTTTATTTACACATTATTCAAAAGTTAGATACCATAAGTAAACCATACCAAAATTTTGAAAACACATTGTTGTTGTTGTAATTTTTATGTGTTGTAGAAATGAACATAATATATATTAGTTATTGTGAATTTCTTAATAATTCAGAAAAAAGTTTGTGAGTCAAACTAGAAGTCCTAACATTCTGTTGTTGCTGCCTACCTTGGTGTGAATAATCTATGATACAAATAACTCATGTATGAATGTAAATGAATAGGTTCTTGTATGTACCTAACACTGCTCTAACCACCATTATAACGAATATTGAACTCGTAAGTCCAAGCACAGTGTATGCTATGCCACACATAAGCAGTGTTAATGTCAAAATAGTTTTCCGCCCCTTGAGGTCACTCAAACTGCCCTGAAAAATGTTTTTTTTTTATTATAAATAAGTGTTTTAATAACTAAAAAATTATGAAAACTAATGTCATTGTGGAAGAAGAACTTACAATAAGAGGTCCAGATCCAAGCTGGAATCCAGCATAAATGGATCCAAGTAATCCCACATACAAATGGTTACCACCCATCTGTCGTACATGACCAGCTACTAGTGGGACAATGAGACCCACTGCTAAAAGGTCCTGAAAGAATATATAATTAAGTTGTACACGTTGAATTCTTAGACAAAAAAAAATCTTAGATACCTAATAAAAAAAATACAATCATTATACTGATGTGGCATCTATTTTGAATACCCACTAAGAAAGCCACAGCTTGCAGCAGATGAATTGCGAATGACATTTTAATTAATAATTTTTATACTACGAGTTATAAAACTACGTAATATCAGGCATTTGCCTAAGAAATAATAACTTTAATCACTAAAGCGAATGTAATAGCCCGGTGGTGACACTTGTCACTTGACATTGACAGTGACTGATAAGAGTTCGGTTTAGTGATGTAGATGCAGGAATTGGTGCGCTATGTGTGGTAACTTGTCATTATTCTGAAAGTCTTAATCGACTAAGAGCCCTTTTCAATAAATGTTAAAATTTATTTTATTTATTTTAAACTTAGAAATATCCTACTTTATTTAGTTCCTACCTAATCTAATGTTTGTGTTTATTTGTTTATTTGCCGACCCAGTTCTCGAGAAAGACCATGTCACGTTGTACTGGGATCAGTCTATCATTACCGACAGGACTATTGTCGCCAATAAACCTGACATTGTGGTGATAGACCGATTAGCGCGCCGCGTAATGATAGTCGATGTTACCATTCCGCATGACGAGAACCTCGTGAAAGCTGAGAAAGAGAAACAATTAAAATATCTTGACTTGGCACACGAGGTTGTCGATATGTGGAATGTGAGCTCGGCTATCATTGTGCCGATTGTCGTGACGGCCAATGGCCTTATGGCCAAGAGCCTCGACGAACATCTTTTGAGGCTCTCTTTAAGCGGTTGGATCAAGGGCCTGATTCAGAAGGCAGTACTCCTCGATACGGCTCGCATTGTGAAGAGGTTCCTGTCTCTGGAGCCCTAACCACCGGTAGCTTGGACCCTGCTCCCGATACCGGCGGACAACTATTGCTAACTATTAACTCCTCGTTGCTTAGTGTGGCACTAGATGGCGCTGTGTGTAATGTCCAGCGATATTTATTTATTTATTATTATTTATTATTTACCTACGTAATATAATGTGTTTTTATTTGGTTACCCAGGTACCTAATTTAATATATGCATAATATTTGCATACTATTTTTATGGCGAAATGTGTCACTGCACTACTTGTTATATTTATCATCTTTTGTACCACATTTAACGCGAATAAATAATTTTGACTTTGACTTTGGCGCAATTTATTCTATTCACCATCAAAAGCAGTGATAGCCTAGTGGTGTGACCGTTGGACTGTCAAGTCATAGGTCTCGAGTTCGAACCCAGGACACGCACCTCTGATTTTTCGGAATCATGTGCGTATTGAATAATTATCACTTGCTTCGGTGAAGGAAAACATCGTGAGGAAACCAGCATACTTGAGAGATATTTCTCGACGGTATGTAAAGCCAAGTCAGAGGCCCATGGGCGGCATAGAAACTCTGACACCAGGTTAGGCATTAGCCCACGATAAAGAAGAAGAAGACCTTCAAATCTGTAGTCACTCACTTTTTAGCCATAAATCATTGGC
Organism: Standfussiana lucernea; assembly: GCA_964057025.1. Classification (NCBI taxonomy): domain Eukaryota; kingdom Metazoa; phylum Arthropoda; class Insecta; order Lepidoptera; family Noctuidae; genus Standfussiana; species Standfussiana lucernea. Next base: position 10,369,869 of record OZ059793.1, on the reverse strand, counting down.
TAATAGCTGGGCTTTACCGCTTCTGTCAAAGTACATTGGCCATTTGACCATATAAAAAAATAAATAAATAAATAAATAAAATGTTTATTAAATCTCTAACATTTACATAAGAAGTTTGAATGAAACAGCCCCAGTAAGTGGTTAATAACACTTGTGTCGGGGTTGTCTCGCTCCTCCCCTGAATTCGTAGACAAAATAGAGACTATGACAATTAAAATCAGAATTAAAATTAAAATAAATTAAAAACAATATACAATAAAAATCCATTTTCAAAATTAAATTCAAAACAAAATCAAAAATTAAAATCAGTAAAATTAAATTTAAAAGCAAATTCAAAATCAAAATTAGATCAAATTAAGAAAATTTAATTAAGATCAGATACAAAATTAAATCAAAATCAGAGTTACAATCAAAATTATTATCAAAATCAAAATTAAAAATCGAAATTGAAATAAAAATTAGAATCAAAGTTAAAATAAAAATAAAAATTAAAATAAAATAAAATCTAAAATTAAATCAAGAATAAAATCTAAAATAAAATAAAATCAAAATTTCAGAATTAACAACATGTTTTAAGCGCCAACTAAAATTATGAAAACTGTTTTGTGTTGTGTTTTAAATGTTCATGTGACAATGTGTGTGAGTGTATGTGTGTGTGAGTGTGTGTGTGTGTGAGTGTGTGTGTGTGATAGTGTGTGTTTGTATTACAGATAGTGTAAGAAAACATTCAAGCAAGTCTTGCCAAAATCTGCTCTGTTTCGTCGTATGATAGAGATTTTAACCACTCGGTTATTGTTAATTTGCACTTCTGCGAGACCTCGAGGTGAAAATGCAGTTTTGCGTTAATTTTGTTATAAATGTAGGCCGACTGGCATACGTACTGACGCCTCGCAAAAACCGTATGTACCCCTGAGGAGTAAGCCACAATGTCTTTCCGCCTTCTAGATTGTCTTTCAAGGTTAACTGGAATATGCTTATGTAGATAGAGTATAAGGTTTAAAAGGTATAGTTTTCTTACTGATAATAGGCCACTAATTCTGTATAAATCTGTTGTGGGAAATCTGAACGGCTTGAAATACATAACCTTCAAAAGTGATCTTTGGGCTCTTTCTAGCTCTAAAAATTTGACTTTGGTGGCTCCTCCCCAAGCTGGTAAGCAGTATGTGATTACCGACTGTGCCAGTGCCTTATAAATGTCGTTGAGTGTCTCTTGAGGCAACACATGTCGTAGGTTTTTAAAAATCCATATAAATTTTCGAACCCGCGACATAATAACCTCGACCTGTGAGTGCCACGTTAGACACTCGTCGACTATGACACCCAGGTATCTTGTAGACGGCACTTGTTTGATGGGGTTACAGTCACAATTTACGTATGGACAGGTATGGATACGGATTTTGAAATTTGTTCGTGGCTTAGACCTAGCACTCGGAGAGAAACTAACGTAACTGGTTTTGGCAATATTGAGGGTCAGCAGATTTGCCTTGAGCCACCCATCCACGACAACCAACCCCTGTTCGGCTTTACTGCGAACTTCATCCCATGTGTTGCCAGTGTAGACAATAGCCGTATCGTCAGCATATGAGAAGATTTTCCCTCCACTGCTTCGTAGGTTACAGAGTTCGTTAATATACACCAGAAACAGTGGTGGGCCGAGGACGGAGCCCTGTGGAACACCGAAAGTAACCTCTTCCTCATTGCTATACGAGTTACCTACTCTAACCTGTTGTTTCCTACCCTGGAGATAACTTTCAAAAAGAGAAAGTGCTTTACCTCTAACCCCCATCGCCTCAAGTCTCCGCACAAGGATGGGAGCAGATACGGTGTCAAAAGCTTTTTTCAAGTCCAAAAACACCGTGACGCATTTATATCCCCTGTCTACCTTATCTGTAATTTCAGACGTTAGAGCTACAACTGCGTCCTGAGTTGACCGACCCTGTCTAAAACCATACTGAGAATCTGAAAGAAGGTTGTATTTGTTCAAATAATTGACAAGCCTTTTATTTAAAATTTTTTCTATTATTTTTGAAATTGCGGTTAAGACGGAGATCGGTCGATAATTATTGACATCGCTCTTGTCCCCACCCTTGTGCACCGGCGTGATAATGGATCGTTTCAGTGCATTACAGAAAATACCCGTTTCAAAACACAGATTAGTTAAATTGCAAATGAGAGGAACCACAAGGTCTCGAGCTAGCTTAAGGAAACTCACGGATATGTCATCCCACCCCGTAGCACTTGCCGAATCAAGTGCCATAAGTGTACTATCCACTTCTGCTGGATCTGTATCCAGTAGCACAAATGAGTTGGTTTGTGATGTTGTAATTGAGGGCACAAAAGCAGTATATATACTTTAATTAAAACTAGTTCATTCGCCGCTCGTTTTATATCGCAAACAGGAGGAAATGTATCATCATACTAGCCCGTGTAATATAAAAAAAAACACGCTTCATGGTATGACTCAACTTAGCAGCTATTTAGCACACCAGATGTTACCTGATGTCTGCCAAAGCCACCCCGACCGACCTTACATAATATCCAGTTGGTCTTACCGATAAGTATGGTACTTCCACAGAAAAGTTTCAGCTTTTATAAAATTACGTAGTTCGGAGACCACGGGATCAATCGAGCAAGGCCTAAAGACATGCCTGAAACAGTGTAGGAACATCACTCGACTTTATGACAGATTTGTGTGACATTGGCACTATTGGCAGCTGTTGATAAAAATATTTTGAAAGGCGAGGTTAGGAAAAGAAAATTCAGCAATAAGTTAAATTTTAAATTAATAGTTATCACACAGTAATAAAATAGTTATCACACAATGAGCTCTACACGGTCTTTAGTAAGTACCAAACGAACAAAATAATGGTCTTCAATTTTGTGTGCATTATGAGAACTTCTTTTTATTTTGTATTTTAGGCCCTTTTAAAAAAATTATTGATGCTGCAAGCAGCTAGGTCAGCTAGAACGTTCAGAACTTTTTTGAACAATGACGGCAAAAGTGACAACCTACCGAACCTAACCTAACCTCCCATACAATGTAGAAACTCGACATCTCAGCAGAGTATTGGGCTTCAAAGAGATTCATGAATGACTTATCTTGCAGGTCCTGCAGACCTTCAAGAGGTTACACAGAACTAGAATGAAAGTATTTGCAGGAGATGACAGAGCACTGGTAGCTGGTAGAATAAAAATAAATGAGGAGTTCCGTAAAAATAAACATGTAACCAATGAGGACGCTATAAAAGCTGTATGAATTTTTTTTCTAACTACAGTCAAACTAAACTATTGTTATTATCATTTTAAGGAAATTAGCTCAGATATCTGTATTATTATAGATGATTAACCTTGGTGAGGATGTGGACACTGAACTCCGAACACAAGTTATCCAAGCTCGAGAAGTCAAGCCTGGTGTTTTTGGTATGATAAATAAAAAAATGCATTTAATATTTTACTATCAGAAGACTAACCCTGTTATAGTTTAAAAAAAAAATTGTCAAGCATGATTTTACCTTTTCCCACTTGTATTTTCAGAGGCCAGAATTACCGACGACACTGTGAAATTTGAAAATATCCCCTTTGATGACAATGCAGTATTAGATGATGGAACAACTGCCAACAGGCCATGTTGTCAAGACAAAACTCAGAATAAATAGTCATAACGATGTTAGATAATAGGCAAAAATAAGTTTTATGAAGTACTTAGATGTAGGCAGACCCACAAATATGTTAGACCAGTTTCTAGTGAATAAGCCTAGCTTTTTGCTTTGTTACTTAGTTTTATGTAACACCACTTAAATGCCAAGTTTAGTTTACTCTTAGCTTTTTATTAGTGTGTATTTGTTTGTAAATAAATAATTTATAGCACATTGTTTGTACCTATGTTTATTTTTCCTTGAAGCAAGCAGCTACAAAATATCACTGTAATTTTCATGGGCGTCGCCAAAGGGCCTGATAGAAGCTCGAGATTTTTTAGGGTTGTCTTCCTGTCTTCACAGAATAAGTACATAACGATGTACTTAATAAATTTTAGTGTATAGAACACTAAAAAATATAGTAGGTACATATTACCTACTCGTATTCCTGCTAGAAGCCCATCTAAGTACATAATTAGTTTTTTTGAACCAACGTGCGGGATCCGTAAGTAGGAAGGCGACTTGCGAATAAAAGTATAGGCGCCCTTTTTCTGCGTCGTGTTGCCTGCGCAGTTTTATGTGCACAGCACGTGGACGCCTCCACGGTCATGACGGGGTCTACAGACAGCCGTACCATTTTTGCTTACGCGAGCTACCGTCGTCGTCCAAAAGGCTCTGTTTTACCTGCGAGATTAAGTTATATATAGTAGTCTTTGAGATTAAGTACAGTGACTATAATAAAATGATGGATGTTAATTATTTTCCAAAGGCTGCGCCCGTATTCACAAACTTTTAGATTCGTTTTTGCTTCGGAAAGTCGTACGTCTGTCTCGCTTGCTTTCGTAATGCCAAAAAAAGATAGACATACGGCTTGGCGAATCGAAGCTTTTGTGAATACGCAGGCTGGTTAACCAAAAAATATACACACATCAAAAGTGTCTAGGGATCAAGCATTTTTATGCGGATTTCTTGAGATTGAGATGTGGCTTTGTAATAAATTTATGATTTTATAAATTTATATGGATCCTTTTTGGTGCATTTCATAATTTGAATCAGGAACTCTCAATCAAATTCGAGTAAAAGATGAAAATAAGCTGTCAATATTTTCCCTATAAAAACATACAACGCATTGAAGACATTATTAGTGCTACTGTTTCCCTACTACTGATTAAAACCAACGTTATTATGGAGCGGCGACGTCATTTAAGCAGGGAAGAAATGCTCAGAGCCGTGGGAATGATAGAAGCTGGTTCCCGGCAACGTACTGTGGCTTTAGCTCTGAATACAAGTCAGAGTGTTATCAGTCGACTTTGGACACGTTACCGAAGCACTGGTACCGTGGCTGAGCGCCATGGAGGACGGTATCGCTGCACCACACGGAGACAAGACCGATACATTCAAATCTTAACTCGAAGAGCTCCAACAATAACCGCCATGATGTTAGCCGTGAGGCTTCATCACTCTTCAGGGAACTTAATTAGCGACCAAACAGTCAAAAACCGCTTGCATGAAGTGAACCTTCATTCCCGAAGACCGCTACGGGTACCACCTATAGCAATGCACAATCGTAGGATTCGATATCAATGGGCTCTTGAACACAGAAATTGGGCAGAAGAACAATGGCGTTTCGTGTGCTTTTCTGATGAGTCTCGTTTTGGTATGAGACCGGATACAAGACGTATACGACACTGGAGAACCCCTGGACGCCAACAGCGATTAAAATCCTGCCAGGAAGTCCATCCTTATAGTGGTGGAACCATCATGGTATGGGCGGGTATTTGGATCGGCGGAAGAACTGAGTTGATTTGGATCAGAGGCTACCTCAACGCTCAAATTTATGCTGAGACGATTGTATCAGACGTCATCGTTCCTCTACAAGTGCAAATCGGTCCCTTATTTCAGTTAATGCATGATAATGCACGACCGCACACCGCAAGAGTTGTAAGACATACTCTCGCCGCAGCTAACATCAATGTCCTGCCCTGGCCTGCTCAGTCGCCAGACTTGAACCCGATTGAGCATGCATGGGATATGCTACAGAGAAGAGCTCTGCCGAATATGGAGGGTATCCAGTCGCAAGAAGACCTTTTTTTGTTGTTGCAACGAACATGGGCGGCCATTCCACAGCGTGATTTGGATGAACTCATTTTGAGTATGCCAAACCGATGTTCTTGTGTTGTTAGTGTTCGCGGTAGAAACACGGATTATTAATTGTTTAAGTTACCCAATAAAATTTTAAAGAAAACTGTTATTTCAGTCTTTTTTTCGAACTTTAATGTTAGTGGTTCAAATGTCAAAAATCCCTTTATTAGGAAAATGGCAAATTTCTTTATTAATGCAAAGGTGACTTGGTTTATCGTTACTGTGACAAACGAAAACACTTTATTTGATGAATCCTTAAAGAAAATTTTAATTAATATCAATCAGGAGAAAAGTTATTGCAAAAATATATGTTGATCCCTAGATACTTTTGATGTGTGTAGTAAGGATATTCTTAGAATAATAACTAAACTAACTAAAGCAAGGATACACGGAGTACGGACGTACCTGGAACGCGAATCTTTTTAATATAAATGTTGTTTGACAATGACACTTCTTCACTGACACTGACAGGTATCGTCTTCTCGAGTCCAGGCGGGCCAGGTCCTGGGCTTTGCGTATTATTATTTTTCATTGGATTTTTAATCAAGAACCCAATACCTCTGCAGTACAATGTTGACTAGAACATTAGTATCAAGGGCTGTTCTCCTACGAAGCCTAAAAACTGCTGCTGTCAACGTAAAGCAAGCTAAAAGAAACGCAGGCCATGGGTATGTCGGTTGTTATGTCATTGGTTTTTGTCAAGATTATGCATCAAATGAGCAGTAATACTCGGCTACTTTCTAATACGTCTGTGATACGATTCATTTAAAAAAATGACCATTAAAATTTTTGTCATACCTAGTTATAAAGCATAAAATAGGCCTGTAAAACAATGTTTTATAGCTATGACAGAATCCTACACACGACATGAATACTATTTTCAATTAATCCTGCTGGACTGTGTAAAGGATGATAGAGACGATTAATAGACAAGTATTGAAGAAGAACACCTGCTGATTTATATTGATGATTATTTACTGTTTCAGAACATGGTCTTACCGCATACCACCACCAATGCCCTCGAAGAAGTCCATATACCTAGCCGAGGTTTTGGGAGCGGCTGCCTGGTGGTGGATCTTGTGGCATTGTTTCACTGAACCTGAGCACATCTTTGTAAGTTATTTTTATAATACAAAAAGATTATACTGTGGTAGTGCAAATGAAATGTGCTGTCTAGTATGCCGTGTAGCACATGGGATACAAATTTACTTTTTTGAAATTAAGTTTATTATTTATTTTGCCTTGAAATCTTTATACCAAAGGATGGATATGACAAATTAAAATATTTTCTGAAATTATGTTGCTGAAAGCAAAATGATACCGATAATGACACCTACAAATTTAAATATTTTAGTGTCACTTACCACATCAGGCATTACTAAAACATTCTGGAGAAAGAACAGAACAGCTTTTAAATTATTAGAAAATAATAAGGGCCCATTCAGTAAATCTTTGCATATGAGAATTAAAAATATAAACTAAGCACATTATGTTCTAAATAGGGAAACTAAATCTGTCTTTGTATTGATATTCCAATAGCATAGATACTCCAATTGCATACATATAGTTTGAAAACATAACTCAACTAGTGAAAGTATTTTTTAAACCAATATAGATATCATTAACTATGCGAAGATTGAATTTTTATTTATTGAAAGATTTATTGACAATAGTATGCTTTATTTTTCAGGGTGAATTTACGTATGTCGATCCCAAATGCTACACTGATGAAGAACTCGGTATCCCACCTGACTCTGCTGGACCACTGAAGTAATAAGCATGAGTTACATTTGAATTGTAGATACTTCTAATTTATGTTGATGTTAAATAAAAAATTATGAATGTCTGTAGGTCTGTATTCTACTCCTGTGGTTTCCTTTAGGATTATAAAGTCTCCTCATTATTTTGCCTACTAAATTTTTGGTAATAAAAAAGAACACTAAGTTCCTTTTTTAATGTATTTTTCTGCTTATATCTTGGTGGATGTGAGAGGATTCAAAGCGTGAGGTGTGTGGCAAGGATTTTCAGATCTATGAAAAATATTTCCTGCCGAAATTCCGCACATTTAAAGAAAATTCCGGATTTTTCTTTCATTTGTATTGTGCTGCTTTAACTACTTATTTTATATAGCTAATTCCAGACTAGTCGGGAAATTTCCGGATGTATGGCACCCCTATGTGTAACGAAATATTACTTAATTTCCACAGATTGCGCTAAGCTACACACATCAAGTGTCTAAACAATATCCTATCAATGTTTACCCAGTCTAGTCTTCCAGATTGGCTCTTTACTTTAATAACCATGTTTAAGTTTACAATATACCCTTTTTGTAAAACTAAATAAATTTTGCAAAGTGTGGGAAATTAACCCAAGTTAACAGCGTCAATTAAATGGCATCAATCATGTTAACCTGCATTAAATTGGAATAAGAGCATGAAGAATGATTTCAAAAAGAACCGGTCAAGTGCGAGTCGGACTCACACACACAGGGTTCCGTAGCAGCAAACAATATACTGAATAAAAAAAAATTACGCTCAATTATGTAAATTTACACTGTACAGCAAAACTAAATTTGTTTTTCATAGTGTGTTAATGAAAAACAAAGTTACTGCTGCAGTTGGACGAAAGTCCTATTAAAACGATGAAAATCTTATTAAAACCAATTTTCGTTCTTTCTACAAGTCGATTTTTTTTCAGAATTTTGCTCTTATTTTAGAAATTAGCAGGGTCAACCGTGAATCTCAGTAAATAATACCTTGTATAACAATAAATAATTTGTATTATTTATTAGTTAATACTAATATTAAAAACTTTCGCGTTTTATTAGTAAGGATAACATTTTGCATATAAGTATCTGATATTTTTATTTAGTAATACTTACCTCGGGTTCGCGAGAAGTTGAAGGAGTGGAGGGAGGCCTTTGCCCAGGTGTGGGACAGAGCAGGCTAGAGAAAAAAAATACTTACCTACTTTGTGTAATTAAAAACTCATTAGATTCATCTAATGAGTTTTTAATTACACTTATTCACCGAGATTCACGGTTGACCTTGCATTACAGTGAGTAAGGCTCAGAGCTACGGGGTCTCCGTCCGAATTTTTAAAAATATTAATAGAGCTATAGAAACCGAGTTGATCGCGAAAACCTGATTTTTGTGACCTTTGACCTTGAATAACTGCGCAGGCACGAGTTTAAGAGACTTTTGAGACAACTTTTAGAACACGAAAATGAAGGTGTATACGAGTTTATAGCTTATTATCTCTCATTCCGAGGTGAAACCCCTAATAGGACTGGACTAACTCGGCAAGGCTCTTCTTTTTTTAAGCATATCCCATGCGTACTCAATTGGTTTGAGGTCTAGCGCTTTGGCAAGAGTGCGTGTAGTGTACGACTCTAGCCATTGTGGACGTGCATTTACGTGTCCAACCGGCTTTGCAAAGAAGGCCTCCATTTCTAGCAGTATGCCAAGCAGACCATAGACGGTCAATCCTGCACTACCAATCAATATTATACACATCAAAAGGTCCGTGATTACTGTGCTACAACTGTTACAGGGATCTCAGCCCTCGTATTCACATTCACAGCGCTTCGATTCCATTTCGGAAAGTCGTATGTCTATCTCGCTCGTTTTCGTAATGCCAAAAAAGACAGACATGACTTTCAGAAATCGAAATCGAATCGAAGCGTTGTGAATACGGGGCCGGGGGCAGGTGCGCTTGATTTCATCATTGACAGCAGGGCACGTGAGAATTACAAGATAGAAAAATACACTTTTTATTTTGGCCCAACCTAGAATTCTTACCCATGACCACAGAGTACATTATAATATATGAGAAGACTTCGTGAGTCACAGCCGCTAAGTTAGCTTTCATTGATTACTGAAACAACGGGTCTAGTGAGTCTTTATTTGTCATTAGTATCCAAATGCTCGAAGGCATGAAAATGGAAAAAATACTATTCCACCAACGCAATCCAAAAAGCCACGTATTTCGATTTGTCAAACTTAGCTAAGTAAAGAAAAAAAAGTTTGACGTATATCAAAAACAGTGAAATAAATTTCTCCTGCACGCTTGTTTGCCCTAATTTTTGTGAAATAATAAATGCAATTTGTTGGAATTCGCACAAAAAATGTGCGATGGCCTCTTAAATTAACAGTGTTATAGTGATAGTGGGATGATACGTTTAGTGTTAGAAATGGAGACAACTGCAAATCAAAAGGGTGAGTACATCGCCACTACGAAAGGTCTAGTCTTGTTTGTGTATGAATAACTGTATCTTGCAAGTCTTGCGACATGAATTTGGTTGACGTATGTTGCCCTAAACGCATGTTTTTGTTGCGTCTCCAATTATTTTGCGTATATGTATTGTATACTTGGATTGAGATCATGTTGCTGTTTCGGGCGTCATACGAAGAAAATGAGCTTATCATGTTTTTGATGTCTTTCTTATCGCTTGAAATTCGCAGTGAAGAAAGATTGAAACATTCAAATCTGCTAGTATTCTTGATAAATACAACTGTTGCTCTTCTCCTTGAGTGTTCCTGAGCTTTAGTATGAGTCACTTTGTTGGCATTGTGATGTCGTGTGCATGTTAAATATTAATAAGCAAACTGCGACGTGCCTGAACCTTCGGATAACATGTTAGGTTAGATACTTTCATTACTGTTTACATTTTTACTTAATTTGGAACCTCTTCTGAAGGGTGTAGACTGAATTTATTAATTGTTCTGAGGTTATGTTATGATAACAATAATACTTTATTTATACTTATTCGACTTTCAACTGGTCAATTTAAAGAGTAAACAATTATAATAAGTAATTGTCTGAAACTCAGTGCTTAATTCATGCTACATGCATAGTGATTCCTTATAAAGTAAGAAGTTCAACACAATTAAGTGTTATTTCTTTTTGCCACTTGTTACTGTACTTATCTGTTATCTTATTTATCATAAGTATGATTGAACTGATAAAGATAACTTAAACCAATTCAATATTTCTGTAGGATGTAAGAACTAAACATGAAGTAGAAAAACATTAGACACTGATGCATGTAAATTCAACCACTTCATTCTTCAGAAATTGTCATTTAATGAGTGCACATTTCGGTGACCAGTCAGTTCACCAAACATGAATTCAAAAATTTTTACTTGATAAGCAACAATTGGCAAAAACATTATTTGTCATTTCATCATTCTACAACAACAAGTGCACTAAATATTTCACTTAGCAAAATAATTATCCGATAAACTTTTATTTAATAACATATTATTTGACAAACAATTCATTATTTTTTGATGAATGAATCCTTCAAAAACCAATTTGTCAAAAAGCAGATTACCTTTTGAAACTAAGCGCCATAAAAGTCATAGTTCTGAAATATTCTTGAAACTTTCCATGTTAAAATAAATGGGGCAGTTAAAATAAATGAAACTGGTCGTGCAAATTACAGGACTTACTTCCTTGTTTCATAAGCTTTTTAAAATGGTGCCACACAAACAGCATCCTGTAGGTATACCAATGACATTACCAAATAAAATAAAATAAGACAGCAAACTTATGAATGAATTTTAATAGTGTGATTTTTGTGCAAAAATTACCACCATTTTCCTAAAATATAGCAAACTTTTAAAACGTGAACACCATCTTCAGCATTAGTGTGTTCGATCGTCAATTGTTTATTTATGACGTCACTACCCGGGAAGCGACCGGAGTGACGAATGTATGTTTCCTCATTTTCGTACATTTAATTTAATTTATATCGGGGTATTTTTATTTACTTGCTAACCAAAAATTACTACATAAATAGAATCTAATCTTGATACCTAATAATACCTTCATGGACTGGAAAGGGTTTTTTTTTAAATTCCCCAGTCTTTATAATCTGACATGATCCAACAAGTATTTTTGCCTACCTTCATGGCCATAATCATTCTTTGTACTAGATCATCATCAGCAGCCTCATTCCACCAACAGTTGAGGATAGGACTCCTCCCTTATGTGCTTGAAAAAAAGAATAATTTAAGAAATATTGGAACTCAACAAGTTGTTGTTTTATCAGTCAGAACTTCACTTACCTTGCTCTGTTGGATGGATAGGTTCAACTGCGACAGCAATAGATTAATCAAAAACCCATTCTTCAAATGTTCTACAAGAGTGCACAATAACAAAGTTACTGGCTCTTAGACTGCACCATAGTATTGGGCTTGATAAAAAAAAAAAATCCACCATTGACAGTACAGATGATAGCCATCAGGTACAGATGATAGAACTACCACAACAAGGAAAAATATCATTTGTGAACCACATGCTGTGTGCCTCATTAGATATTCAAGGTGGGGTTTAACAATGTCATTTGTTTGATCGCAGTATCATGTCTGGTGAACTTCGCGTACGACGCGTCGGAGGCGGACGAGCTGACGATGCGGCCCGGTGACGTCATTCGTGACGTGGAGCGGCTGCCCGGCGGCTGGTGGCGAGGGGAGCTGCGCGGCCGCCGCGGCATGTTCCCTGATAATTTTGTGTCGGTCGTCGAACAGACTAGTTCAAGGTGAGGATATGCTTCCTTGTTGGTGCAGGCTCTTCAAGGGCTATTTATTTCAGGTCCAGGATTCTTGTGTGGCATTGACTTACGCGGAAAAAGCGTCTCCTTGCGCGTGGTCGAGGATGCGCTCGCGCCCAATTTTATACTTAAAGGCAATAATGATCCAGCCCTTTATACAGTGACTTTAAAAAAATGCTCGAGGATAGTTGCGTTTGGTGGATACGGACCCTTATGGATTATATCCCACACCTCGCAGAGGACACCAGTGGTGGCCCAGTGGTAACGGTCCCGCCAACGGTGAAGGAAAACATCGTGAGGAAACCTGCGTGTCGCAGAAAAAATTGTAAAATACATTTGACATCTACCAAACCGCACTGGGCCCGCGTTGTGGATTACAGGGTACTCTCTCACATAGAGAGTCAGCCTTCTGCCCTAGCAGTGGAAACATCTTAGCCTGATTATGCTATGCTAATATTTTGAAAACCGAATTGCGCCAGTACCATATACACATACATCAGATGTACCATCAGTATTCCATACTGAGTACAAACATCTAGTGTTCGTACAAATATTTGACCTGTCGCGCTCGCACGACGCGTGTCTCGGCGGGGCCATAAACCACAGCATTGTTTTATTTAGTCGGGCCAAAACAATACCTAAAATGGCTTTACCACCAATCAGTTAAACTTCAACGAAGTACTACCTTATTTATTTTCTACATATCCGAACGAATTTCTTGTTGAAACCACAATTTCTCTGAAGAATAAATTAGATATCCAGGCAATTGATGTTTACCTAAAACGAACTAGATTCAGTCTATCGCGTGTTGCCTACTACCATAAATTCCTACCTTCCAATTTGAGAAACCATTTTTTAGGGTTCCGTTGCCAAATGGCAAAAACGGAACCTTCCTAGATAGATTCGTCCTGTCCGTCTGTCTGTACGTCATTCCGTATGTCACAGACATTTTACTACGACAATATTGGCACCATACGTTTGAAATTTAGAGAGTAGGAGCCTTCTATGAACCGTTACACAAATATGATGTGAAATAATAACAATAAAAATGGGGGTGGCCCTCTATAATACACGTAAGGGGTTGTCCTTTAATCACGTGAGGTTTGAACAAGGGAGGAGGGGGTCAGGAAAAAAATCACGATTAATCACGATGGGGGGGGGGAGGGTATAGGGTGCCGTGAAACAAGCCAACTTTACCCGTTTTTTATGAAAATAGAATATATTTCAAGTTTTTTGTATGGGAACCTAAGTATATTCTTTCATTAACTACAACTATATGACCGTATGCACGCATTTGCTACGTTAAATATTTTTTAAATGAAAATTTAAACCTAGATTTCTTCGATTTTGATGGCGGGCAAAATAATCCGGACTTTTTGCCAACATTGCCCACGACGAATTTTCACGCTAATATAGCTCATAAAAATACGTAAAAAATACTACTACAATTTAAGGCAATCTTAACCTAGGTTTTAAAATATTGTTTGCAGTTTAAACATATTCATGATAAAAATAGTGGGCAATGTTATCTAGCGGTTAGTGCTCTGTTCCATACAAGGCGCAATAAACGATTTAAAATTTGAAGGGTGGTCACATTTCAGTAAAATGATAAATTAATTATATTATCAGTTTTCATTTGCGGGTGTTGGATGTATATGAATAGACGTTAAAATGCACTTAGGAACGAGTGCGATAGATAGTTTTGTGACAAATATAATCAATTGCGTCCTATGTTAGCGAATTTGCTTATAAATTGCTTTTAGGGCAAAGATACCTCGATTGGCAAAGTTGGCATATTTCACGGTGGCAATCATGTGTATTTTTTTCGTGGGACTAAAAAAAGTGAATTTAATGTGTGACGTGTAAAATACGTTTTGTCAATAATGAATTTGAAACCCGGGCAAGCAATTTTTTGTCTAAAAAAGCAGAGTAATCGATTTTTTATTTAAAAAATCCGTTTTTGTTTATTTTTGTTAAAACAAATTCTAGAACATCTGATGTCATCGTTAGTAAAAAAAATACACGTGATTCTGGGAGGGGGTGGAAGGAGTGAAATGATATCGAGGTTTCTTAAAAACTTTTTTTCTGAAATCAATGGTTACTGAGATATTTGCTTCTAAAGTCGTAAACCGGCCATGTGCGAGTCGGAGTCGCACACACAGGCTTCCGTAGCACCAAACAATATAATTATTTACAATGTTATTAACGCACATTCATATGTAAAACTCTCAATAGCAAAGCTAGTTTATCATAGGATGTTAATGAAAAACATAGTTACTGGTGCGGTTTGATGAAAAAGTCCCATATCTCAAAAGCTATTTGTATATAACATCTCATTAAATTTTCGTTAAAAGTTCCACAAACCTATTTTTTTTTTAATTTTTCTCTTGTTACTTTAGAAATTAGACGGGGGTTTATTAACGTAGAAATATATATTTTAACCTTAAGTTATATGCAGTGATCGGAATAGGTAGAGCTAATGTGACAAAAATTCAAGGAACAGAAACGAAAAGTGGAGACTTCCTTACGACAATTTTTTTTTCGGAATATTTGTTCCTAATGTCGGAACATTACTTAAGTACAACAAAAAATAATGAAGTTAAAAAACTATCGCACTCATATACTGTTTCTGTTTAAAAAAAAACTGCACGATTTTTATTGTTTAAATATAAAGGTAATCTCCTTATCTTCGTTTGAACGCCTTAAGTAAGTGCGGAAGCTAATTTTATTTTCATACCGGCTTTACCTGAATTAATAACAATAGAAAACGATCTACTGGCTTTTTGAGAACGTTCCCCTTGTTGTCGAAGTCGGTTAAAAAGGAAAAATAATGAATTCAATTAGTTAACTGTACTGATTCCGAGACATTACCTAGTTTCAGAAAAAAAAATTGTCGTAAGGAAGTCCCCACTTTTCGTTTCCGGGTTACATGTATGGAGGGACCCCTATTTTTTTTGTTATTTGTAATTTTACATCACTTTTGTGTAGGGTTCATAGGAGACACGGTGCCTTCTCTAAACTTTATCTTAATTTCAAATGTGTGAAGCCAACAGACATACGAACGGACAGACAAACAGACGGACAGGACCAATCTATAAGGGTCTGTTTTTGCCATTTGGCAACGGAACCATAATCATTTTGATATATCCAACGTTATAGAACCTAATATTGTCGAAGATTATATCCTAATCAAATCATAATAATCTTGAAAGAAATCTTAGATAATAGGTCAATAAAATAATAATCTTTAACAATTCTACTATCTGGGCTGAAACTCTGAGCCGTGTTTATAATTGCTTTCGTTGCTGATGTTATAAATACATATATTTTGTATCGCGCTCTTCCTGTATATTTGAAGTTGAACGCAACCTAAAATATTACATCTGTCGCGACAAACTGGCAATCACAAACATTGGTCTACAAACTTAATGGAGCAAAGAAAACAATGTGCATGTCAAAGTTCAATACCAACGGCAGAGATTGATGCTAAGGTCACCAGTTTACAGTTAGCTTGAACACCGCTGCACCGCCCGGTATCCTGCAGCGACTGTGCCCAGGTACACTCACGAGCATTAATCTGTATTCTCGAAGCAACTTTTAAAAGAGAGTGAGTGAGAGAGACTTTTAAACTTTTGAAAGAGATTTTCTCTTGATGGATTGATTAACGTTTTACGTTTTCACGTACATAGTATTTTGGAAGCTATACTATTGCGAAAGAGGTCTTACCTCAAAGTAAGAACTGTTATTTCGCGAGAAAATCGCTTTTACTGAGCGTATAAATATTAGTGCTCGTGACTGTACACGGTTCCTAACGAACTGGTTTGTGTACCGAACTACCGATATGACATTACCATGTGTGTCTGATGTCTAGTTCACTGACACACATATTTACATTAACATTTTAATTATTATACTCGTTTTATAATGTCATTGTTGTTAAGCTCTGATTTAGATCAATAGTATTGACAGGTTTGCTGTGATTACTCGGAACATCCACGTCTTTTAAAGTAACGTCATTTGTTTCAGCGGGAATCAAAAGTTGATTTACATTAGTAAAAAGTTAATAATTTAATAGTATCCAAGTCCTATCATTTACCGCATCAATAGAAACAAATAAATTGAAAAATGAATCCCATAATTTTCTTTTACCGACAAGGTTTTCCGAACCATACAATATTTAATAGATATTCGGCTACCTAAAAATTATACCGTTGAACAAACCAGAAACGTGACAATGAAACAGAATACTATAGCATTTAAACGCTCACTAATCAATTGTCTATAAAAAAAACTAAATACTTGTATTGTTGACAAAGACATTTTCTATGCTGGGTTCCACACATACAAAGTTATTCCGTTTTAGTCATACACTTGCTAACACAATCAGTGATGTCATTTTCTTAAGGAATGATTATATTACAAGGTGTTTGGTTTGCAGTATGGTTTTAAAGCTTCGGAGAGGTACTCATTATAATAAACTGTAATTTTGTTGGTGTTTTTAATATCGGACGACATCCGGTTAAGTTGGCGGTTGGCGGTCACTTCTGGAGAAAGTCGCTCAACTACCACGATCATTTATTGTACAATAATTGGATATGGCTTTTAAATTATGTTTTCGATTAGTAGAATAATAATGACTGTACGTACTATCTAATCAGTTCGGATAGCGCGATAAGAAGCGCGGTCCGCTAGTCAGTGTTTGTTGTGTGGCCCTTAGTGATATTATTTTTGTGTCTTAAGTTTTTTTTGTAGTACCTGTCTATTATTATAACAACTTTGCCGATAACAAGGAGAAATTGGGAAGGTAGGTTCACTGACGTTTATTTTGATGCTTCATACATCCTGAATTTCTTATAGAGATGTATTCCACGTATAATAATGATAAACATTGTAATATGTGTCAGTCCAAGAGATGTAATGAGTGGTCGGAATAGTAATGCTAATGACAAACCGTGGTATACTTAATTATGTTGATAGAACTGCTATCTCAATAATCGCTCAGACTATGACAACTTTACTGTGCAACTGTAATATTCTTTCTGGAGACTGCCCAGCCTAGCTCTCGCATGGGAATGTTGCAAATTATTTAAACAGGTAAAATAACGGCATTTATTTATTCAAAAAAAAAAAAACGAAAAGGATACGAATTAATGTTATACTTTTCGATCCTCTTCCTTATTAATTTCTTTCTAACCTAGTTGAAATGAATTTGAAAAAAATATTATTATACAAATTGTCGCTGCCGTTTACATCATGTCAGCTCACTAAAGAAATCTGCCCTCATTTCTTCGTGTTGTCTGTGAATAAAATATAAATATCAAAGAAATAAGACTAGTTAATTCAATGACTAAATTTACATATCAAACTGGATTCTTGTAGAGCTTCTTTTAATTGGCGTCAATTTCACATGTTCAGCCAACGCACTACATTTAGCACGCAAACATGAAATCTGCTGTCGGCAACGTTATGTAGTGTAATAATA
Organism: Standfussiana lucernea; assembly: GCA_964057025.1. Taxonomy (NCBI): domain Eukaryota; kingdom Metazoa; phylum Arthropoda; class Insecta; order Lepidoptera; family Noctuidae; genus Standfussiana; species Standfussiana lucernea. The sequence goes on along the minus strand of OZ059793.1, from coordinate 10,352,054 downwards.
GGATAGTTAAGTAAAACGTCACGTTCTTTTCTATATAGGCCGGCGGGCGTGCAGGGCCGATGTCGAGCGGTGTTCAGCTACCAGCCAGCGAACCCGGACGAGCTTCCTCTGTGCGTCGGTGACGTCCTCGAGGTTCTAGGAGAGGTAATTGAATTTGTTTACATTACTCTTCTTGTTTGTATAGCACGTCAGCTGTGCAATACCGTCGCCGTGCTTAGGTGTGGCTGCGTTACTCTCAGCTTGCAATAGTTGTCATGGAAAATTTGAAGTGCTTTATGTTACAACTACTTAATATTGTAATTGTATCATCATTGGTTTTTAAGGTACTATTGTGAAGCTAGTTCCTAAGACAAAAAGCAAATTAGTAAGTTGATGGAACAATTACGAACGAATGACTCACTCTCATAACTGGTAATCGTTTTCTAATTTGTAGATATCACTTCCCAGTAGGTGTTTTAAATTAGTCTCTTTTTGGTAGCGCCCCAGACTAGACAGCGACCGAATATGTAAAAGAAAAAGAAACTTCGCTACACGATAAAGTTATTGTGGGTTTCTTTGAAGATTGCAATCCGTTAGTGGCCGTACGCGTCAGTGGTTCTGCAGTGCAATTTAAAAATATTTTTTTAATAATTTCATTAGTGTTTTGCGAAATTTTTTGTATCCAATTATAATTGGTCACAAACATTCTTCGATCACGATAACTTAGTTTGAAGTGAGAAATCAAACTGGAGTACTTTTGCTATCTTCGTTTTTTGGCAAACGCGTGTGTTGTGTCGTACTATTCTTAACCCCGTGTGACCGTTCAGGTAGAGGAGGGGTGGTGGCAGGGTCGCCGGCAAGGCCGCGTGGGGGTGTTCCCCTCGAACTTCGTCGTGATGCTGGACCCGCAGACGCCCGCGCCGCCCTTCGAGCCGGCGCCTGCGCTCCCGCCGAAACCTGGTGAGTTATTCGCTGGACTTCTCTTTATATACAGGGTGGAGAGACACCGACGCAGAAACGGTTACCATGTATTCAGTATGTACATCATTCTGAAATTTTTCATTGGTAATTAAAAAATAAAACAGCTGCTCCATACATTTTGACCTTATAGGTATTGCGCTTGTGTAGGAAACAGCAGATTTTTTTAAAATAATCGACGAAAAATGCATATGTGGGGTGTTTCAGAATGATGTACTGAGTATGTGGTTTCCGTTTTCGCATCGGTGTCCCTTCCACCCTGTATAGTCAATTCGCTGGACTAGCGGGCTACTACCAACAGAGACTTCCCCTACCTTGCTCTGGTCCTACGCAGCGTTTATCAACATTATTTTCACTGCTTATGTAACGGATTTGGTACTAGACCACACCTGCCACCCATTCCACTACCTATTCCCAAGCATCTCACTAAAGAAAACAAGTTCGGCTGGCATTTAAAATACAAACCGCATTAGACAACTTTTCTCTAGAAGCACTAGGTACCTACTTGTAAACAGTTAGTCAATGCCTAAAGTAAATAAGACCATGTACAAAAACGAATACCGTACCTTGTTAATATGTTTGCAAATATGAACAAAAAACTCAAGCAAAAAGTCTTTATTAATCCTTACAATCTTGTACTTAGACTCAATGCATACAATGAAGGTATTTATGGTATTCACGCTCTATTACAAGTTAATATTTTTCTTATAGGGTCTGAGTCATGGTCATAAACCTTTTAATACAGTGCAAAGCTCGTTCGTCACCCAGTCTTATTGATATATTGTTGCTATACTTACGTTAATTGAAGCGATGACAACGTTTCGAAGGGGGGGCTTATCGTTTTGGTGATTGCATCTTCCGTCGACGATTGCGGATGTTTTGAAATTTACATGTGAAAAAAATGTGTGTTCATTTCTTTATTACCAATGTGTTCGTTCTTAAAATTAGAGATAAGTTTTTTTTTGTGGTGGTTTCTCGGGAACTTAGACAATTTTGTAATTGTTTTAATGATAACAGTGTTTCTTATTTTACACAAAGCCCTTATTATTGTCGTTTTAATTACAAAATGATAACAGTGCGTTAAAACGGAAAATAGTGACATAAAAATGTGAACAAATGTCTATTGTGTGACAAACAAGACAATATTGTTCTTAGCCTACATCATAATCTCCATTTAACGTCTTCGAAGTCCATGAAAATATTCTCACTAGTTCCAAGTAATAATGAGCTCTATTGGTACGCAGTAAAGGAGCTGTGTCGCGTGCTATTCCCGTACTCGGCTGTGAATGAAGACGAGCTGACGCTATCGGAAGGCGACATCGTGACCATCTTATCGAAGGACGCTCCCGACCGCGGCTGGTGGCGCGGTGAGCTTCACGGCCGAGTTGGACTGTTCCCTGATAACTTCGTACAAGCACTGCCTGCACAAGGTATGTTAAACATCAGTCTTCTTTTTCACATCGTCGTACTACGACTGGTCTATTATGCCTTGTAAAGTTCACTCCAACAAGTGGGCCATGGTTTGATTGGAAGCACCACATCCAAACTAATTAAAGAAAGGATCTTTAATCCCAATATTTCCCAATTGTGGGGCCTACTTGGGCGCCGGTTAGGTCAAGTCCTACAGGCAAGTGTTCCTAGGGATCGACGAAATCGGGTAGTGACGGGTGCAGCTGTTATTGTCAGTATTGCCACAACTTGCATCATCAAAACATTAGTAACATCAAATATTTATAAGGGGAAACAATAGCCCATCTCTAAAGGGCGAGTACACATTTTGTGATAATAATGTCAACAAATAGTACTCTGTGGGTTGTGGCCTTGACCGTGACAAAACGGGGTCAAATCCGGTGAAATGTCACAAATGTTGAACCATTTCAATGTAGCGAGCGAGGTCGTCTGTTGATTCGATTTCCGTTCCACTATTGACGAGAGTCTATGCTGTGTTAGGGTTTAGAGGATAGCCCATTGTGAAGCCAGCTTCTTACCTTATTTCTCACCGAAGAGATGGCTTTTGCAAGTCATCTCCCTGATGAAATAAATTTCATAATTATTGGAGGTCGCGTAAATATGAGATTGGCAAGAGTCTGGTCCAAATTTCTTGTGGTGTCAACGTTATTGTTTATATTTGAAAATACGAATAGTGGACGTGTTCTTGGGTACTTCATTCAATTTTAAATGGAACTAAGTAACTGGAAAAATTCAAAAATGTGGCAGGGAAAAAAGTACGTAAAGTCAAATAGTGCCCATTGACCTAAGTGGTTGTAGTACGGTCGTTTTCAAGTTATAAAAATATTTTAATTAATTGAAGGCTCAATTGTAGTATTGATAATTTGGAACAGTAATAGGCTTTCAATAAACAGCACCAGCACAGCACTGCATCTTTGTTGCATATATCGTCGCAGTGTCGTGTATTTATTATGCATATTTACATGCCTATTTTGGCGATTTTAAGTTGCATACGATCCGGTCTCAGCCATGAGTGTCCCAACTTCTGCACATTTGAGGACATAAAGCACGCCCTTGAACCTGCAATCAATATGGGCCACAGGGCTAAGGCTAATTAAGCAAACAACTCCTTTGTTGTATAGTCGATTCAAAAAGAAGAAACTTGATAAAGAAAATACTTGCTGTAGTTGACAAATTGTGCCATTTCCTGGAGGATATTTCCGACACCTCCAATAACACGCACGATATTACGATTTTTACCCAAAATCGCATCTCCCCTATGTATGTATGCCTATCTATGGAAGAAGGTTGTATTGCATAAGTACCATAAATTAGTTATGGATTTTCTCTGCTCTTCATTGTTTCCGTTCTCTAGTACAATAGCAGTTATAAAAATAGTTGATTGCATCATCTCCGTAACGTCTTGAATACGAATCTGCGCATTACTGTTATGGTATTGTTCCCTTTAGTACATATGTAGTATGGATATATGTAAATAGTACTAGATTTTAACGTGGTTGAGGAGGTTTGAATATAGTTGTTCCAGGATGTGAATGGTATTAAAAGGTTACTCATATATACAAGCAAATGTCATTTAAACACGGAGGTAAAATAAGTAAATTGTTAACATACTTTAATATGATGTACAGAAGATTGCATAAAATGGTTATACCCTTTTTGTTTTGTATGCGTGATGGGTACCTGATTAATGCAGGCATCTAAACGCGGAGTCATCTTATTATATCATTCATTACATGTACATATGTATGGAGAAGCTCTATGAATATAATATGATCAATGGCTCGTATAGCGGTATTTTACAAGAGTCAATAAAATATGTATTGATCTTTATCGTTTTGATAGTAATATTGATTTGTTATCATTATTTGATAGTGTTTAAATATCCACATATGAATGACTATTAAATAAACAAATCTCTGGAACTCTTATAACGTACCTATTGCCAGTATTCAAGGTTATCTAGAGGCTTGTAGCTACATGACTACTTGCAAGCCTGATTAATCTGCGAAGTAAAGCCCCGTTTGCCGCGCCTCCTTGCGTGGGCGTCATTTAATACAAAAAGAATTACGTCAGGAATTGGAAAGCATCTATCTATGCATACAAACCGCCCCACATATAAACTGCGAGTCCTACTCTGTTGGCCAAGCGCGGTGACGATGCGTAAGATGCGTTGGCCCGGTTTCATTACATCCTTTGGAACTAGCAATGTTTAACAGCGGACGTTTAGTGAATGGTGTCATTTTCACCGTTGAGGTGACCACGGCGAAGGTGGTGTGACGATTTAATCTTGTTTTTGGGGCAAAGATGGTGAGAGATCGCACAAGATGAGAGGCTTAGAAGATAACAGGGAAAGCCTTTGCCCAGGAGTGGGACAAAAATAAAGAAGTGAAGTTACTTGATTCTGATCCAAGCTATCAGTTTAGTGCTACTAAAAAGCCTATTCTGCAATCTATCCAACTTTCAATAACGCGTGCTTATTTAAAGCTAAGAATTCGTATTAAAAATAACTCACAGATAATAAACAAGCTCGTATAAGATAATGCCTTCTGTGGAGCTCAAATCAATTAATTAAATGATGACATTGTGTTGTGTCACCCATTACACAGATTGCACCATATCGCCTTTTCAATTAACTGCGGCTCGTCTTTTAAACACATCAATCTTTGTTGATAGCACAATTATAATAAAAAATAAATGAGTTTACTACAGATTAAAATACGATATTCCCAATTATGTTGGGGTTGGCTTCCAGTCTAACTGGGTGCAGCTGAATACCAGTATTTAACATAGAGCGAATGTCTATCTGAAACTGAATTACGCCACACATTTGTCAGTAAATCAATAAAAGGCTTTATCATTATAGTGAGAGTACGGTAGTGTCTGACTAAGTTGGTAGATAAATTCTCTCATGTATCATCCAGTACAATGACAGATAACTGATGTAATCCCCACACACACCTTGAATTTATTTATAGTGTGATGTACTCCGTCTCCTAAACAACTTATATGTTGATACTTAACTAAAACTCGTTTGGTAAATGATCACTCAATAAGTGATGTCAGATTCTAAAGGAACATAGTGTGCTAAAATTTGGGAGGTTGAGCATAAGAGTGTTTGAAGTTTAGCTGTTTATTACCTCTGGATTTATTTGCAAGGTTAGTCCTCGTGTTTCTAATATTTATAACAAAGAAAAAAATAAGGGGACGGACAGATTATGGCGATCTTCCTGACTTTGCTTAAACATTTGAAAGCTATGAATGGTAGTTGAATAAGTTTGTTAAATAATTATAGTCGTAAAGAAGAAGTTTTAGCTTGAAAATATCATACATTTGGCTACATACAAAAAAGAGACATACATATGCGATCAAATTGACTTTCTAATTAACTCTGACGAATTTTGCACGATTTTAATGTCATCATACACTCTCTAATATATTACAAGGTTACATCAATAAGTCCGGTAACAAACTCACATATATACAGTATTATAGCATAGTCTAAGATGACGTAAACTTTGTAACACTGGCCGAATGCAATCGGTTGCAAGACACGCAATATTACTAATTTATGCGTATCGAAACTAGCGTGCAGCTATTGATGTATGCAGATGAAGAAAAACATTGGTCTATTTTTTTGGACCTACTCTGTTATTTGAGTTCATGGCTAATAGATACATCATCTCTAAAATCGGCGATTGACCTGCTTGATTTGTGTATTGGTCTATTTGGGCTGTATAGAATTTTAAGACGGTTTTTTGGGAAACCCGATAATTTATGATTTCCTGAAAGTACGATAACAGAATTTCGCTCATTTGGTCTCACTAGTCAAGCGTATTAAACAAGATAACGTAAGTAGCACATGAAGGCGCAACCTTGAAATCTGACCATTTCGGGCATCCGTAATATTAACTCCAATCGCATCAAGTTTACGTATAGCTAAACAATAACATTGTACCATTAAATCGCGCGCGAAGTACTCGTAGAGTCGTGAGCGCGCTAACACACGCACAGCCTGTTGGTAAACACCGCCCACTCTAGTATTCGATGTTCTGCTATTGACATTTCTCATGAAGGTTGCGGACCGAGTCGTGATTTTGCGTAACTTGCCTCAGCACGCTGTGTCTCGACACTGTCTTTTTATAACTAGTTGCCTCACTAGCCGCGTTGGTGTAACATTAATGTTGCACGTTGCTCCACTGATTTCCTCGATATTGTGATTCTCTAAAATGGTTTTTGAAAGTGAGTCGGATTTGATCAATGTTGTATCTGTGTATGTGAAACTTTGTGGGACATTTGTGTGGTTTGTGTGATCGTTTCTAAGGAATTGATAACGGGATAATAAAGTGTTCATTTTATGCCAAGAGTATAATATTCGTTTTTATTAAATGACATTTAATAACAAGTATTTTTGCTGTTATAATAATAATGTTGCAGTTTAGAAAAATGTTTTCAAGTGAACAAAATTTATTTTCCAAAATGTGTAAGTGTGTATAAATTATTTTTAGAGAGTGAAGCAGAATCAACAGCATATATTACGACTAATTTTAAATAAATAATAATACCAATACGTCATAACTTTCAATGTACATTATAGTGAGAAAATAAATTACTGTCATATCGATAGATTGTGGAGACAGCAATAAACTTTTGAAGGCCGATGTTATTGTAAGGAAAAAAAAAACATTTGTCGCCGGCACTAACTACTAGTGACAACATCGTCACTTGCCAGCAATACTAACGTGTCTTACATATTTACTTACAGTATCAACAGAACTAGAAGAGAAGAAGCCAGACCGACCTCCAGTCAAGACTACGAACTCTATCTACCCCTCGCTCACAAACAAGTACTCTGAGAAAACAGCATCCGTCAAGGAACTGACCACGTCTAAAATAAGGTATTTAATACTTTAACTTGCACTTGTTCTAATCTCGCCAGAGATTAGAGTTAACGGTGGTGACCTACTAAGATTTTGTTTGTAAACGGACACTGATAAAGGATTAGATCATTCGCTTTTTACAGCTGAAATAAATTAAATGTTGTTGGAACAACCTTTAGATGTCTGTTTAGTACAGTGTCAGGTTGATGGTTAGTGTGTGTCCCTGTGTTTTGTGTTTCCTCTATATTTTTCGTGTAATGAAGTGTATTCTGCTGCTAAAATTTCGAAAACATTGTGTCTAATAAAAATGTGTTAAAAATATATATGCTAATCACAACAATAAAAAAAAACTTGAATCCTTTGATTTCGAATTCAGCCATTTAAAGCGGGCCGAAGACTAACTAACGGGTTTGCCAATAAATTCCTTTATGGAATTCATCGTAAAACTCATCGCTTTAGGTGTGTTTACATGACGTTTCTTTTACGACTATTTTTATGTTTTCAGCGTGCACAAGGAGAACACAAACAGTAAGGATTTGAGTGCGCAAAGTACGGTCACAGTAACAAATAAGAATGAGTCTGAGAAGATTGTACATAGTGAGACGATCGCCGATGGATCTTTGGATCAGGTGAGGTTACTGCATTTATTTGCATACGTAATTCGGTTGCAAATGCATCGTATTTGCATCCTAAGATTACTTGATTGCATTGGGAAAGCAGACGGAGACGATCTCGGTGTTACTTTCATATTGATTTCCACATCAAGGGGGCAAGCTTCTAATGACATTCACCCCCAAATTGACATAACATCACGCCTGTAATCACCGAAGGGTTAGGCAGATGTGTACCTAATAGTAAACCCACATTTCGCCAGTTATGTTTAAGTCCCATGTAATAGGGGGCGAGCCAATTACCAGCAACCGGGCATAAACGCAGGCTCCGTGGCTGCTACTGAGAAATTCCTGATGGAAAAACCCAATAACACTTTGCCCGACATGGGAATCGTACCCAGGACTTCATGCTTAGCAGTTGCGCTTGCGACCACTAGTACTACTAATAAAAACTTTTCTTAATTCTTGCGTCCATTTTCCATTCTATTATAAATAATCTGTTGATTTGAAGCCGAGAAGATTATAATATTTCAAGAGACGATTCTTAACTCACAGTCAAACATTAATTAAATTTTTCAGAGTCGTGTTGCGCCGTCCTTGAATGAGTAAATCTTTATCGATATACGCAACAATGTAATTATTAGCTCCCAATACTAATCTAACTTGTACTAGTATTTAAGCAATCTGATCATTTACGAGTGCTTGCATTTGTTTACTTAAAGATAACGTGAAAATGGAACGACTTATAGTGTCCGAGCGTTTGTTAGAATGTTCTAACCACAAGAAGTAATATGTTTACCATAACATCACGCCTGTATATTCCCGCAGGGTTAGGCAGAGTTGTATGGCCTATAGTACACCGAGATTTCGCCAGTTATGTTTAAGTCTCAATGCGGGTCGATCCTATTGATCCTAAATAATTTTTTCATGTATTATTTATGTTTTTCAGGTGAAGAAACCTCCAGTGCCAGTGAAGAAGAGTCCCACGCCCACGTCAGGGGTGGGCGGTTTGTTCAGCGGGCTCAAGAATAAAATGTTATCGTCTACAGACAAGTAAGTTTCACTCTGTAAATCCTAGTGAACTTTTATTCAAACGATATTTTTTTGGTATAAAAAGTAGATTCTTAAGTTTCCCGATTGTAATTTGACATAATTTTTGAACATTCAGATCTGTAGTTGGATCAAATGAATGAGTAGACTTGAGCTAGTAGATTTGTCAGGTCTACTAAGTTAGATTGAAAACATTTATACACACATTTCGGAGTTAGAGCCTTCCAGTCTCGCTCAGTGAGAATCATTCATCATTCAGTCATTAATACAAATTAGGTTCAAAATTGCATAACGTCCGCTCTTAACTCTTCCCAGTATTTAAACTGGGTAGAAAAACTGACCGAACGGACTCCCCAGCAACACATCTGTGGGTAACTTAAACAAGCTGTAACTAATATCGTGATCGTTGTTGTACTTCCAGAGAGAAATCGTCGTCAACAACAGTATCGAGTGGCAGCAGCAGCGGCGGCGAGTGGGACCGGCCCGACGGCGCCGCGCCCAGCAAGGCGCCCGCGGCCGGCGCCAACAACGCCAACACCTTCGACCATATCGAACGGAACTCCTTACTCAACGACCCGAGAGCTGGCAGGTAAGAACACAAAGCTACAGCAATAAGGTCTTATGTATTAGACCTTATACCTAAATATTACGAAAAAAGACGTTATAAGATGAAAACTAGCAATCAAGTTTATATTTATGTACCTGGGATATCACAGTGTCTAGACTAATGAGAAAATGCACATACAAGATCATATATGACATCCTGTCGACATGATGTCGCGGCGACAAGGCGGGCTATGCCATCACCATACTGTTTGCCAAGCATGATGAAAACCTTTTAGGGAGTAGACTTTGTCCATATGTAAATACGTTTGACGAGCGTTTCTGCCATTAGTAATAAAAAAAACTAAGTATTTTACTTGTAATTTCAGAGTAAAAGCACCTCGGCGCAGGCCGCCTAGTCAAGCACTCCGCGAAGATACTCCACAACTAATAGGATTAAGCAACGGACACGAAGGTAACCTTTATGCAAATTATCATAAAAGCTAACAGCTAATTGGTGTATCGGACTGAGCACAAGTGGTATTCAATATCCATTTGCTGCCTTAGTGGTCACCATAGTAGTAGCTTTCTTTAGTAGACAAAGCTCATTTTTTATTGCTAATTTATCATTAACACAAATTACCAACTAGTAGTAGTCTATTTTGCGACCCAGGTTCTGCTATAAACCTTGACACTCCATCTAGAGTCTAGGAACTGTAAAATATCATAAACTAGCTGACTCGCGCAACTTCGTCTGCGTAACATTTTTGATTAATGCTCCACTCCTATTAGTCGCAGCGTTATGTTTTATAGCCTCTCTAGATAAATGGGCTATCCAACACAAAAATAATTTTTCAATTCGAACCAGTAGTTCCTGAGCATAGCGCGTTCAACCAAACAAACAAACTCTTCAGCTCTATAATATTAGTATAGATTACTTAACCAATTATAAAAAAAAAACATCCTTGAAGTATTGTTAAGTAAGCACAAAAACTTAAAAAAATATTTTAAAATAATTCTACACGTCATTTACATGTTGAGTAACTCCCAATAAGTTATCACAATATTGGACTTGCACCCGAACCTATTTTATATTTCATTATTTAGAATTCTTGACCACTAATTAATCAAAGTAACGTCTAACCTAAGATAAACTTACCGATTACTTGCCACCGAACATGTATAAAGCGTGGTCACTTATCTCTGCTATGAATGGAATTCTATTTGACTCAGATTGCATCGCTGTGTGACCTATTTACTTTGAAACTTCGTCTTAGTTATGCATATTTTATTTTGAGCTGGAAATGCTATTAGGATGAACAGTAACAATGTAAAGACATTTATATCAAAAGTCCTAGTATGTATGTCCTTGTAGTATTCGTACAGCATTAAATATGCAAGCAGTCAAAAAAAAAATCCGTGAAAATATGTGAGTGGTCCAGGCACACCTATTTTTCCGAAAAAAAAACAAAAACCTTTAACCCGATAAAGTAGATCTTTCTAAATGTAGTAAAAAAACAACCTTAAAAGATAGGATAAGAGCCAGATTAAACTGAGAATATGTTAAGGACGACGCGTGCGCGTTGTTTTTGTTTTCATCCGCAATGGTAATAGTGTTCAGCTTGACTCCGCTCCGATAGGCAGCCATCTTAGCAATTGATTGTTTGTGCTAACCTTGCCCTTGACCAATACAATGCGAACTCAATAATGCACATAGAATAGCCATTATGTACCAGTGGAGACACAATGCCTCATTTAGTGTGTAACTTGGTAAAACTGAAAGGCAAAATAGGTACTTACTATAACTAAACTAGGTAGGTCGGTATGTAACGGGTGACTATCATTACATACCGAGTTTCCTTCGTACCTCTGAAAGCACGAAAAGCCGTTGGTCCCGGCTGTCATTTGTAGATCTTTGACAGTGGTTACAGGTAGTCACTGGCCCTAAACTCTGACAACCAGTCTTACCAAGGGGTACCGTATTAACTAGTACTAACTGGGTTATTAGGTCAGATAAGCATTCGCTCCATGTAAAATACTGTTATTTAGCTGCATCCGGTAAGACTGGAAGCCGACCCCAATAAATTTGGTAAAGGGCTAGGCAGATGAGCTAGTGTGTCCAGGTTTCCTCACGATGTTTTCGCCGTCTTCGATGTCAGTGATGTCCAAGATAAACTTAGAAAGTAGCTCAAGTACTAATGTATGTATATAATTTAGGAAAACGTATCTTTGATTGTTTTGTCTCTTATATTTTTGAATACCTAAAACTGAAAAATAAAAGAGGTGATTGTTAACAGTCAGTCCCCTTTTATCAGTCAATCCACACTTAATTAAAATCGTAATATCAGTTATATGAAAGACAGACTTTGACAGTAGCAAACCTCATTAATTTTCGTTATTCGTACCATTCTTACCTTTAGGTTAACTTCGGTCCAAGAGTTATACTTCGTTGTTAGCTACAGACCTACTAGAATGCCATGCATCTGAGTCATTAACCAAGGAAATAACTCTAAAATATCTTTTACAGCCGAAAAACCACCAGAAAAAGCAGTACGAACGGAGCATCCTGAAGTAGCAGAAGAAATTAAGCCTCGGACTCGCGAATGGGAGAAACACAAGGCGCCGTGGATGGCGGAACTGAAGCTCAACCAGGCTAAGAAGACCAGCTTCATCGCGGACGGCAAGTCGCGCCACTCGGGACCTGAGATCGGCGTGGCTAGCAAGGCGGGCAGCGGGAGTACGGACAGGTTAATTGATATTTTTGTACTAGAGTCATTTCATATAGAAAAAAAGGTAAGGCACTCCCTGCCCACCGGGAGCATTGGCCTGTAATGTAACATTCCACTGTTCGATTTTGTACAGCAACAAGTTATTGTTACAAATTTGTATCGTTGCAGTGCGTACCTGTCAGGATACAATTTGTAACAACGACTTGTAACGTAATGCTCAAAATCGAATCTTGGGTTGTTACATTACAGTCAAATGCTCCGATGAGGAAACGCATTTAAAGGTTTTGCCGAGTCTTCAGATTTTACAATTTTACATTAACTTATTTTCAATCTGATTCTATATTGGATTGCTAAGCTTACTTACAAATTAATCTCAGTTTGTTTTATAACTTACTGATTTCAAAGATTATTATTTTTTCCTTTCAGAATCCTAGACGTTGGTCTAGAGGAAAAAAGATCAACTCATTCTATGGAAATGTCTAAAAGCACGTCATCGATTAGCAGTCGAATGTCAATAATGGAGAGCTTTGAGGAGGTAATGTTAAAGTTCAATGTTAGCAATATTTTAATATTATATTTGTAAACATCACTAAAACAAGTCATTTGTTTATAGACAAAAGTTCGTCATTCGTTGGACTCAAAGAAGGAAGCTACGCCTGCACCCCGCGACACCGAGACTCACGCTGTCAAGCCAGTACAATCACCCACCGCTGCAGGTATACTTCAATATACATAATGTTGTACCTTATTGTATCCATATGAGCGTTTTAACTTCCAAGACTAGTAAAATAATATTACTTGTGTCACGAAATTGACTAAAGTTATTATTCGGCAGGTCGGACGATCATGTCGATGTTGGACGAGATAAAGAAGCCGCAAGCGCCCCCGCCTCCCACCAGTGCGCCCCCCGCACCCCCCACCAGTGCGCCCCCCGCGCCCCCCAGCAGTGCGCCCCCCGCGCCCCCCACCGCCGCGCCCCCGCCCTCCGCCCCGCCCACCACAGCTCCTCCCGCAGTCCCCACCTCCCCCATCCCGCAGTCCGCCACCCTGCTGTCCGCAACCATCCTCTCCTCTCACATCATACCCGACAAGTCCCCCAACGCCAAACCTGACAAATCCCCAGTCATCCCCGAAGTCACCGCACTCACCAGACACACGAGCAAAACGAGTACCATCGAGAGAATAGAAAAGTCACTAGAGAAAGTATCTACGAATGCTGTGAGCGGAGACAAACCCAGCGCAGGCACGTTGGAGAGGCGAATGCATTCCCTCAAAACGGAAAAGGTGGAATCCAACGACGCTTTGATTGCGCAGCTCAATAATAGGGTAAGTTGTGAACCGAATGATTTGCTATCGTCGATAGAAATATCAAACATAAAATTATTCCAACATTTCATTTACAGATAATGAATTTGGAGAAGCTCATAGAAGTACAAAACACAGTTTTCAATACAGCCATCGAGGACTTAAAAGCGAAGCTGAGTCAAGAGAGCGAGAAGCGGCAAGCGTTACAAGCCGAGCTAGAGAAGCTGGCGCACTGTGTGACGCAAGTGTAGCCATTGCTGCGGCCTCCACTCGAGCACAACGCCTGCGCTCGTGGACGCGCCAACTCAAGGGAATACTCTAGCTATGTTCATTTCTAGTTAGACCCAAACGTTAAGTGCCGTGTGTGCCAGTGAGCGCGGTTTTGAGAAAAACGGAGATGATTCTTGAAAAAGAAAAGAAACATTAATGAGCTGGCAATTAATCACCCTTATACTCTTTAGCTCATTTTAGTTGTTGCTGAATTTTATTCTGTTTCAAGTGATTTTGTTAAGAGTTTATTTCGAAACCGCGTTCATGGTCTTACGGGCAGTGTTTTCTAGTTAGGCCCAAACGTAAAAGACTTCTGCTTATTCGTCAAGTGCTAGTTCGTGGGTGCGCTCACTTATGGTTTCGCGGCCGGTTCTAGTTTTACGAGACGGCCTGTTGAGTAAGCTGCTTTATCTTCAGATAGCGATTTATTTTTTGTAAGTCAATACTTGTAAGCTTTTACAAACAACGTTCATGATGGTGTATAATATTTTCGATGATTTTTATCATTGACTTCGGCGAAGCTACGTAGCTCGCTTAGTGATCGAGGTACTTAAGTTTTGTTGTATTTCTCATTTTTTAACCGTCACTAATAACCGTAGTGTCTTAAGAATAACTTTTATATCGTGTATATCAAGACCATAAGAGGGTAACTACTTGTACCTAAATTGTTCAATAATTGTATATTCTTTATCAATGCTAAAGTAGGCTCTATTATATTATATTATTGCCTATTTTATTGTTTTCACCGATGTATCATTTTCAAGTTATAAGTATAAGTGAATGCGTCATTTAAAGTATTTTTGTTATTTTCAGTAATAAGTGCTTTCGTCAAGTGAGCGTAGATTATAGTAGCGTCGTGTACGTTAACAAAATTTTGTGCCATTTTATTTGATCGATGCACATGATACTATTATAAATGAAAGCGTATTTTTATGTGTAATACAAAATTAAGTAACATGTGATGCAAGTAGATTACGTCAGCCTAATATATTGTGATTAACACATTCCATTTTGACTTGTATAGTGTAGTATGTACGTAATATCGATTCGATCTGTTATTGGGCGCATTGTATTAACCAAAGCTTCATTTGGAACGGCATTAACACAATGGAATATTGACGACTATTATATTTTATCGAGATCAATATTTTTATGTAACAGTTAATATATTTTTGTACTTGTACAGAGATTGTTTACGTTTTATTTAGACACCGAGTGTACCTTTTTGTAAGACATATCTCGACACATATTTATTTCTGAATTAATTAAATATCGATTTCGGATTATTATTGTATTGAAAACGAGTAACGATAATTCAAGTGTAATTATTATTTGTGAAATTAAAACCCAGGTTGTGTTTGGCCATCCATTGTATACCATGTCTTGGCAATTAAATTATTCGAAATAGATAAATTATATAACAATTTAATCATGGCAACTGATAAATATAGTTGTTAATTAATAAGTAAATGCTTAGTATTATTCTAGAGGTTGTAGTTTTAGGCTACTATGTGATAGACGATGCCTAACTAACGGTATGTTTTAAACTAACTTTGTAAATCGTTCCAATGGCTTTAATCATGCACAAATTGAGTCACACAAACATTTTTTAGAATTTTTATTAGATGGGATTTTATTTCGACCTTAAACTTTATTCAGTCAAACAAAGAAGACAAATCAAGGCATTTTTGTTACTAATTGATATTTTAAGTGAAGCTGAAATGTTAAAACCATGATATCTTCCTCTCCTTCAGTTCCGGAACACTGCGATGTTAATGTTATTGTATCTTTGAAATTAATACACCGTATTGTTAATAAGTAGCTAGAATGATTATAGTCGTTCACCGTCAGCTTTGTATATGAAACGTGAGATTCGTGTTGTATTCCTTTTTACGGGGTTGTACCTGAGATTTTTATAGACTGCAGATGTATATTGATAAACTTACGTAAATAATGATCAGGTAGTCAATTCAGACGTGACATTGGTAAAGCTTCGCGTCATTGAAATTTGCATTGACGCAAGAAGTATCGTATTTGGGTGGGTATTGTTGCATTTTTATGTACACAAGTTGCATTTCTGAAACTAATTTAAGTAATACATTCAATCATTGATAAATAAAGTCGTGTTATTAAATAAAGTTTGGAACTTAATGTCTTTTCGTTCGTAGCAGATATTCACTACTCAGCTTGTAAATTGGGCCTTGGCAAAAAGGTCGGAGAGGTGTACTTACTGAATGTAATAAGATTGCAAAGAGAAAGTTGACTTTTTCGTACAATGTCGTAAGTATGTGGAGAAAAACATCAAATAGGAATGTGGATGTATATGGATGTCGTTAGCCCACTCCTTGTTGCTTCTCATAACTCACCAAGCTTAATTATTATCTTTTGTTGGCAGCAGTTTCTGAGCAATTGCATTTAATCCATATGTAAATAAATATAAATACAAAACTAGTTATTTTTAAAATGTTGTACATAAAAGCTTGGTGAAAAGTACATAACAATAATATTATAACGGTTTATATGATAAACCCTAGGTAACATTGTATGATATAGGACAATTTTTGATGTAATTTTTAGTACTTAATTTATTTTTATGTATGCTATACTTCCGACGATGCATTCCTACGATTTAAACAATTCAAAATATTCATATGATTAATAAAATTAAATAATAAAATATGTTTATGGATAAACCAATTATTTTGTTTTTCTCATTATACCTTTAGAATTCAATGACGAAACATGACGATTATTTAATGTCACAATGCAGGCGAAAAAGATAAAGAATGTGAAATGAAAAAAATCGATTAAAAACCAGTTTCATTGTCTTTGGTATTGTCAATTGGCGCCGGCTATTATGACTTAACAATTAAATACTAATTTAATACTTGAGCAGCAATATGAAACGACATAAGTATAGGAATTCTTTTCAGCATTACTGCAGCTGCTATTTAATTCTGCGAACCCCAAAATAGACAGACCGGATTATGATGTGACTCTGTCAAGTAAAGTACCTAAGAAATCAATACGAATATCAACATTACTCCTAAAAAAATAAGGATCTGATTAAATGAACATGAAACTCGAATTCTACTTTATTTACTCAAAAGAATAATATTCATATTCCTATCATCCGCATATTACAAGGTTCAAATCCGTTTTTTTTTTTGGCAAATATCTCAAACTGGACTACTGGACACTGGACTTCCTGCCAAAGTCAAAAATATAAAAGAAAAACCATTTCCGTTGATTTGATACTATACATATCGCCGTTGATGTTCTAATACCACGTGAGTCAAAAATAGAAACTTTCCAGCAGAGTGAAAAAACTGCATATAAAACCTTTTTATAATTTGTGTTCACTTCAAATATGATAGAGACGTTGCTTGTTCCTGATTGGTTGTAACAACGCGTCTTCCTATTCTCCGAACGGCATCAAATATGAAAATTTCAAAACCGCCAAAAATTTACTTACGTGGTGTTAGAACTTCAACGACGATATTTTCTTCCAAACATTGCAACTATAGATCAGTGCAATAATACAGAATGTTGTAAATAAAAACATGTTGGATTCTTGACTCCGGCAAAATCTTTTTCAAAAAAGAATACTGCTGTATTAGGGAAGGACTCCACCTAAGCGCAGAGGAGATGAGACGAGATGTGTTGTAAACTACCAACAGAATTTAGTTATTTATACATATCGTCTCCGCTTAGCTATAGTGGAAATGGTTGAGCAGAGAGGAGAGATGTCTCGTAATTGTTTAGGCTAGCTTCCGCACTCGGCGGCCAACCGCACAGTGGAGACGAGACGAGAAGAGACGTGAGAAGAGACGTGAGCGGCGTGCGGTGAGCGGTGTGCTGTGACTGCTGTGAGCAGCGCGGCGTGCGGTGCACATCTCTTTGCTTTGCACAATCTCCGCACAGCGTCGGTGGATACACCTTAGCTCTTACGCATCTCCTCTTCGCTTTGATGGAGTCCGGGCCTTATTCTTCTCCAAAATCAAGATCATGGTTCCTTTGACCACTTTGCTTTACTACCTATAGTTTCAGATTGAGCTCTGATGAGGTAAAATAAAATCAATCTGTATACACTCATTTAACTCAGTCCTGAACTCCTGAACACTGAGCTTTGAGCTTTACCGCCATACAACATTCTGTTTACTATGTCATTTTCTCATAATGGGTGCGAAAAAATAAAAAGGCACTATTGCTCCATGCATCGTGGTCATTGTCTTTTACATCCCCCTGTAGAAGTGAAATGTGACAGTTCCACACATAATCATGTTGCAGCAACCGTGTTACGAAACTTGTTTTCCTTGAATAAATTATGGGCTTTGTAGTGTGGCAAACTCGTAACAAAATCTTCTATATTTAAATATTTAGTTCATCTAATTATACCAACCCAAAAGCCTTGTAGATGTAGATCCAACAAATTAATTTTCTCAATACTTACGTCAGTAGGAATCGAACCTTGTAACTTGAGAGTAAGGAATGGTAATGTAGTCATAAAATAAAACGAATTGTTTAGTTTGCCACAATTTTTTTATATTTAGATCAGTTTTATTCATAGTTATATGGCGTGTGTACCATATATTTCTAAATACTAGAGTAATTTAGAGAAGGCTCCTTTATTTACAAACTTCCTAGGTTACCAACAGGACTTTCAATATCATGCTACATCTGTTTTTGAATTACTGACAAAATCACAGTTTCTTCATTGCAATTATGTTGCTGCCACTGACAGGTCTGACAAAATCATATTGATCTTAATCTAGTTTATATAAGGTTGCTTATAGCAAAAGTCAACGAATGACGACGAACGAGTTGTTTAAAATATTTTGTATTTAACTACCCACATAGAATTATAAATTCTTTCACACGATTTAATTTCATAGAGATGCGTTCTTCCTTATCCTATATCAAGTACCTACGTACCTTTTGCATGCGCTATAATATCGTCTTAACGTACTTAATCCTATTTGATTAATCTATTAGCACTTTTGAATGAATGATAAAAATAAATGCGGTCATAAGTCGCTATTCAAAATAAACCGGTTGCCTTCAGAATGCTTGCCGGTGTACTTGTAGTTGCATTTTCCAAAGGCACCTGAAACAAACAAGAAAATGTTAGAAATTTCTACTTAAAAATAATAACCTTCATAACTAATAAAATATCTGGCAGACATGCCTTCAGCTTCATTACCATAAACTTGGGAGATACACGGATTTTAAAATGTCAAGTTTTATTGGGCATACTGAACAGAATTACTATAAATTAAAATAAATGCCAAAAACACATACGGCCGCAGTCGTAGGTACATGATAGGTATATCTATACAAATAAATAAAATTGAAGTGTCTGTTTGTAATTTCTGTTTTAGCTTTTTACTGAATGCATAATTATGAAAGTATAAAGGTACTTATCTACTAAATATAATAAATCTGTAGATGTGGCGTTTCTGTACATTGAAAATATTTAGAAAAAAAAATAGTAGGGGTGTTAAAGGATAACAAACAGAACCCATTTATACTACTCTTAGGATTTTTGTCTGTTTGTCTGCAGTCTGTGAGTCTTCGGCTATGTTTGTTTGTTTAAGTAACACGTGAAAATTACAAAACCAATGGTTAGTTTTAATGCAAAAGTATTGTGCGAAACTTAGAGAATGTATTAGTTTTTGTTTCATTGCAATCCGTGCTCTTAATCAAAAGATATATGAATTTAAAGTGTTCAAGAAGCAATCATCATCATTACTTATTAAGACACATGCAACGACATCTATTGAATCAAACTGGTACTAATGAATAAAGATGAAATGCTCACAAGATAACTTTAAATCGACTTATCGGGTTTTTCAAAAAGTTATGATAGCAAAAGATACTTTAGAAGGCGCGGCTTTGAAAATCTTCATAGTCTATATTGTTTGTTGGATGGCTTTCCATGTATTAAATTTTATTCTCATATTAAAAGAACTGTATTCGTAATCGTTTTATCCCGTCCTAACCCGTTTCATCCCGTTTTATCCCATCCTATCCCTTCCTTTCCCGTTTTATCCCGTCCTATCCCGTTCTTTTCCGTTTTATCCCGTTCAATCCCGTCCTTTCCCGTTCAATCCCGTTTCATTCCGTTCAATCCCGTCCTTTCCCGTTTTATCCCGCCCAATCCCGTCCTTTCCCGTTTATCCTGTACAATCCCGTTTTATCCCATCCTATCCCGTCCTATCCCGTTTCATCCCGTCCTATCCCATTTTATCCCGTCCTATCCCGTTTTATCCCGTCCTATCCCGTTTTATCCCGGTCTATCTCGTTTTATCCCGTCCTATACCGTTTTATCCCGTCCTATACCGTTTTATCCCGTCCTATCCCGTTTTATCCCGTCCTATCCCATTTTATCCCGTCGTATCCCGTTTTATCCCGTTTCATCCTGTCCTATCCCGTTTTATCCCGTACTATCCCGTTTTATCCCATCCTATCCCGTCCTTTCCCGTTCAATCCCGTCCTATCCCGTTCTATCCCGTTTTATCCCGTTTAATCCCGTCCTATCCCGTTTTATCCCGTCCTATACCGTTTTATCCCATACTATCCCATTTTATCCCGTCCTTTCCCGTTTTATCCCGTCCTATCCCGTTTTATCCGGTCCTATCCCGTTTGATCCCGTCTTATCCCGTTTTATCACGTCCTATCCCGTTTTATCAAGTCCTATCCCGTTTTATCCCGTCTTATCCCGTTTTATCAAGTCCTATCCGTCCTATACCGTTTTATCCCGTCCTATCCCGTTTTATCTCTTCCCATTCCTCGGGGAAGACCACTGCTAGCGCCCAGGGTGCACCGGCCCAGCAGCTGCTGTTCCCTCTACAAGTATCGAGAGGGACCGGCAGCCATCAGGCACACGAGGAGGACTTCTGACCAAGCACCCCAATCCTATCCCGTCCTTTTCCGTCTTTCCCGTCCCGTAATTTTTTTGTTAAATACCCGTGCAAAGCCGGAGACAAACGAACAGCAATTGATTTTTATATTTACATAATTATGTATATATAAAAATCAATTGCTGTTCGTTTGTCTTGCTAAAACTTGAGAACGGCTGGGCCGATTTAGCTTTTGGTTTTGAAATGTGTGTCGTAGTCCAGGGAAGGTTTAAAAGGTGATAAAGGTGAGGTAGGTAGTAGGTAGGTGGTAGGTAGGTGGTAGGTAGGTGGTAGGTAGGTGGTAGGTAGGTGGTAGGTAGGTGGTAGGTAGGTGGTAGGTAGGTGGTAGGTAGGTGGTAGGTAGGTGGTAGGTAGGTGGTAGGTAGGTGGTAGGTAGGTGGTAGGTAGGTGGTAGGTAGGTGGTAGGTAGGTGGTAGGTAGGTGGTAGGTAGGTGGTAGGTAGGTGGTAGGTAGGTGGTAGGTAGGTGGTAGGTAGGTGGTAGGTAGGTGGTAGGTAGGTGGTAGGTAGGTGGTAGGTAGGTGGTAGGTAGGTGGTAGGTAGGTGGTAGGTAGGTGGTAGGTGGTAGGTAGGTGGAGAAAAGTGCATGGCAACGCATGCCGGGTACAGCTAGTAACGAATAAACTTAATAAACTTAAATGTCTCTCACTCTGTTTGTGCCAGCTAATCTCCGTAACGGCTGGTCTGATTTTACGGGACTTACTGGCAGATAGCTGATGTCATAGGGAGTAACATTATGCTGCTTTTATTTAGTAAAAATAATAGGGTTCCGTGCAAAAAAATAAAACCCTTAAAATTGTTAACAAAATACGATTCAAATAGGAAAGTTTTTATAATAATTTCATGCGAACCAAGGTCACGGGCAACAGCTACTAAAATATAATAATATTGTGCAACATTTACCTGTATATTCTACGGAATCTATTCTGTGGCCTGTTTATACTACCCAATGTCAGCCGAGGCCCGAGTACTTGTGTACGAGCACAGTTTTGGTATACTAGTCTATTCTGCCCCACTCCTGGGCAAAGGTGTCCCTCCATTAATTTCACAGATCGCAATCCATCTAATCCGTCGTACCTATTAACTTTTTGACCGCCACGGACGCCTATGGACGTCAAATTAAAAAGTGCTCACGATGCCACGGACGGCATAACACGTCTAATTTGGATGCGGTGAAATTGTGGCTTAGCGTGGAGGGCCCGCGCGTGTTTATGCTCTGGCGTTCAAAAGGTTAATAATGAGGTTATATTTAGTTCAGTATCTCGACGAAACCGTTATGTCTTAGAACAAAAAATTCGAAGACATGTGCCATACAACGCGCACTGGGCCCACGTGGTGGACATGGCCCACTCTCTCTCGCAGAGAGGAGGCCTGTGCCCCAGCAGGTGGAACACTATACAAGGTGGAAGGGGAAGCATTCTGAACCCTCCCACATACATCTTCAAAACTGCAATACCTACACGGTGAAATGGTATGGAGCAGCTGATTTTTTTTTAATTACCGATAAAAATTCTATGTGGGGGGGGGGGGATTCAGAGTGATGTACTGAATACGTGGTTACGATTTGTTCTTAAGTTTTCTTTTTTTAAATCTTCGTTTTATTGTCAAAATAACACTTTGTTTTGTCCAGTGCGAGACTAATAAATACTTTTTCTTTCTTTCTTTCTTTTTTAACCGACTTCAAAAAAAGGAGGAGGTTCTCAATTCGGTTGTGTTTTTTTTTTTTTATTTAGCGTCGGTTTCCCTTCCACCTTGTAGATTGATGATTATGCAGTACATGTACCTTTATGTTTGCCTAACGCGCCTAAGTCCAGGGGCAGAGGTCGAATTTGTGCTCCTTTAGGTTGCAGTGACGGCGTGAGGGGTGCATCATATTCATCAATGGGCGGCCGGCGCACGCGCATGAACTCGCCCCGCGTCGCCGCTTCCTTTCTCTCCGCTGAAGAGACGCGGCGAGAGTCCAGAAACCGCAGGTTCGGAAGCATGTAAATTACGAAATATCTAGAAAAAAAAACAATCACAATAAATACATATGAATAGTGTAAATTAGACCGTTCCCAACACTAGACGGGTTACAATTATTATTTTTAAAGGTATTTAAAAATGTTAATCTATTGTGCTATTATGTTAAATAGTAAATTAATTAATGAAATATGCATAATTGCATACCGACATTAAAATTTTTAATAAGTTTATTTTAAAAATGTGGATTAATAAAAGTAGTATCGAGCATTAATTTTGTGGTCAGTTAATGCCAAACTGCCGTAGAATTAATATTTTGATCGGTCTGGCCTCGCAAAAGAATAATGTTTGGGCGCCTTAGTTAAATATTCAAATTGCCTGAATTATATCCCCTTCCATGTCAACACTCAAATAAATTAATCAATTCGAAAAAAAATCTCACTAGTCAATAAAAATGAATTATCTATAGCCCAAGTTACAATTTTTTATATTAAGTTAGTATTAGTAAATTATGAGCATTTTTTCACAACGCACAAATAACATACATATGTATATCTAAATATGAACGGAAACTGCTTAGTCCCGAAGGGTTAGGTAGAGGTGTACCGAAAGAGGGCGAGCCTATTGCCGTCAACCGGGCACAGATCCGGACTCCTACTAAGAAATCCGTCATAGAAAAACCGAATAACACTGGCCATCTTTGGAACCGAACCCAATATCTCATGTTCAGCAATAGAATTTGTGACCACAAGACCAACACGGCATCGCCAGTTTTTGTATGTTCTATCAGCAATGTTCTTCTAATGTATTTTAATTACCTGTATCTTTGATAGTCTGAATCATCCTTATCAATGTCTGACAGTTGGTTGGGGCACGCCTTGTTACTCAGTAGACTCAAGTATGACAGTGCAGGGAAGTGTTGGCTTATTTTGTTTACCAGCTCATCTAGGTTGATTATCTGGAATTACAACAATAATATAGCATCATTCAGTAAGATTTCTATAACGTCCACCAAGAGAACGTAAATTGTATTGGATAATTCTGAGTTTAGTTAGTTTATATAGAAAGAATTGTGTCAAAATTTTCAATGTGAAGAGTCACGAATATACCTCAAGGAACTTAAGAGCGTTTACGTCTATCGCGCGAAGTCAAGTTTAGGTAATTCAATGCATTTTTTACGCACACAAAAGCGCGCGTGCCTGTGTGCATAGCGCTGGCGCGTTCTCTTGCGCTATAGTCAAACTAACACATTATGATCCGTTCGAGTGCAATTGTTGTAGTAAAATTTAATTTGAATTTGAATTTGAACGTACACGGATTACTAAAGTACGAGTGCATAAAATAAGTATTCAATAATATATTGCAAGTATAGCTATAATTATGATTAATATTAAAGTCGTTTTTTAGTTATTCAAACATGAATTTGTTGATCTAAACTTTAGAAAGAAACCGAACTTCGTTAATTATTATTGATTTGTGACTGATTAATAAATATTTCTTATTCTATTCAAATAAATCACTTTATACGGATTTACTTACGTTTATTTTATATTATATTTTAACCTGACGCGATGTTCCTCTTAGTGACACCTCTTATGAGGGAAATACAATAGGTTTGCGTTAACTTTAAAAACAATTTATGTTCTTATTTACAAAAAAATAAGTAAAAG
The DNA here is from genome assembly GCA_964057025.1 of Standfussiana lucernea. Classification (NCBI taxonomy): domain Eukaryota; kingdom Metazoa; phylum Arthropoda; class Insecta; order Lepidoptera; family Noctuidae; genus Standfussiana; species Standfussiana lucernea. The sequence goes on along the minus strand of OZ059793.1, from coordinate 10,327,689 downwards.
TTGTAATAAATAAAATTCGTAGGTAAAAAATAGGGTAGATATTGGTTGTTACTAAAAATATTGTCAGTCATCAAAAATAATAATAAAAAAATTTAATCATCAAAGTACCAAGATTTTTTAATCACACTATAAACGTCCGCTATCCTTCCAAGTACGACTAAGGTCAACTCGGGTCAGGCAGAGCGCCGAGCGACATGTCCTCTCTCTAGAAAGCCTCGCGGCGGACTGATTTGAAATTGCTCGCGCGCAGTGATTTATAGTAGTTTTCAAATATTTATAGAAAAATAATCACTGTAAATTATTTGAAATTTTAAATTGGATGTTTTAAAGCATATGTTCTTCTATTATATTATGCTATTATTATATTAAATCAAGTAAGATATATCGGTGAAAAAATCATTTTAATTCCTTAATATTTCACATTGTTTGAACTTTAATTTCTTATATAAAGAAACCTAAATCAAAAAATTTTCTTCTCCAACTATATTCCTTAGGATCTTAGGAATAGGTAAAAAAAAAATCTAATTAGGTTTGCCAGTTGGTTTCCTATAATTAGAGCGTCGAAACTGACGCTAAAAGGGAAATTAAGAAAACCTCTGTTGAGTTATCTTGATAGAATTTACCAATACTCTATTAATTGAAATATTTTTCTCTCCAACTATAGAGACAACGAAATTTCCTAAAGTTATTAGTAATTATCATTTTTGTAAAATAAAGGGTTGATGGTATTAAAGGGTTTGAAAAGTACTGTTTTGGAGTCAAACAGCGCATGGACGGCGTAAACGCTCTTAACTCGCCAATTGATTAATGTAAACATAAGTCAGCTTTTAGTGACAGAGTTTTTGCATGCTTCGTATCCAAATGCAAAATTGAAATACAAAATCATTTCAGACAGCAAATAAACGTAAACCAGAAATTTGCTAACGTTAACTTTGGTAACAGACTACAAGTCAATTTCATTGGGTTCGCAACTCAAGCGAAACTTTAAAACATGTTCGACATGAGTTGTAATGAATTTGATTATGATTATATGTTTGAAACGCGTTCAAGTGTCTCTCGAACTTATTTTGGAGTAGGTACGTACCTCTAAATTAATAGTCTTTGTTTTTATTACAGATGAGAAGAGTTCCTTCTAACAAAAGGCATGTATGTGTGAGTTTTCCATTTAATTTTATGCTTGTTCCGAATGAGTTGTGTCAAATAATACGTACTTTTACGTTGAATCATGTAATGCGGAGGAAATAGGTACCCTTACACGCCGTGAGGAAAGTTTCGAGCATGTAGGTAAGGTATAATATTGTGATTGGTTATAATAAGAGCAGAGGAAGACAAAATAAATTATGGAACCATCCAATGTGACAGATGAAATGGCAGAAAGCTTCAGAAAAGTAGTCTGGTATGTTGGTTGATAGAGACGTAAGATACGATGAGATCAAAAATGTATGTAGCAGAAAATTTGTAACTGTAAAACCAGATGCATCTGTGCACCGGCCACTATAGTTGAATAAAACATTGTTCGCTGTGTGTGTATGTGATAATTTATTTGCATCAGCCGGAATGCTTTCAAATAAAGCGTTAACCGAAAACGTGATAAGAACTATCCAAATAAATACTGTTCAAATATAAGATTAAAGTGTCGATATTCTGAGAAACTAAAGTTACTGATAATTCAAGGAAGCAAATTTTAAAACTACCATAAAATATATTTTATCTACAACTACAACAAAGAATATTTCGCTATTTAAAGCAATGGTGTTGTTTTTCATTTAGACTTTTTCTTAGCTGAACCAGGTCCAAAATAAACTTTAACCTTACCTCATTATTGTTGAGCGAAAGAGTTCTCAAATTGGACAAGTATGGAAAGGATATGGCGTCGCCCAGTTTATTGTTGTCCAATATAAGTTCCTCCAATCGGCCGAACTGTTCCAGTCCTTTTAACGTCTCGATACTGTTGTAACTAAAAGCAGACAGATTTTAGAAGCCTGTAGATACCTTTCTTAATAAAACCTCAACGATTTCACTCGATGAGAAAAGTTATATGGAGCCACCGAGCCATTCAATTCTTTAGTCGCAAGTTTGCAATCTACTGATGGATTCTGCAGATGTAATACAAAAAAAAAAATCCGTGAAAATGAACGTGAACAACCAGCGACTTATTGTTTTATTCAAATTATCTACAAAAAGTATGAATTCTTATAAGATAACGTTTAGGTAATTAGTTATATCCTATAATGAATGTTTATCTTATTTATATGCAGATTTTAATTGCTGTAGCAATTGACAAGAGAACATAACGAATATAGGACAGTTTACAAGAGCTAGCTGGCAATTTTGAAACTTGGCCAAACGGATTAAAAACCTGTTTACAAAATATTCTTAAATTATGCTTAGTAAAAAATAAAACAATTTACAACTCGGCTTCAGTAAGTAGGTAGGTATAACAGTCGGAATTGATATTAAAATTATACTTAAACATCAATTTTCTTGTGTTCTTGTATCTTGCTAGTTTTGTATTTTCAAAATAATGACCTCAGGCAATAAAATTGGCCTATGTAATAAAACAGGTGGGTTACAACTGCTGCATTAACAATAGGTACCCAACTCCTAAAAAATAAATAAATTATATCATGACCAGTAGGTACTTACCTTAGATCTAAGCATCTAACTTTAGCACCATACATTTTTTGCAGCGCTGGGGGTATCCTTCTGCAATCTTGTCCGCAGTAACTCAACTAAAACAAATTGTAAACCTATTAATTATCACGAAAACATTTATGTCCACTTCCTCTTATTGATATGCTAATTTAGACGAATAAAATATGTATTGTATCAAAACTTTTGCATAAGGAAGTTAATAATGGAAAAGGACGCAACAGTTCCTATTGACAAATGTTTTAACATAATCTTATATTCCTCGATTGCACAACTTTGCTTATTGAGCAACTTATTTACGTTCAAGGAATCCAAATTTAAAAATACTAAGTTAAGCTGACAGTGTCACGCTGCCAGTGACGAAGGTGATAAAAATTTACGAAGTCTGTGACTGATGCGTTTTCGGGAGAAAATTCATGATGCGCTTTATCCATAAACCTCAAGCCTATGGCCCGAAGTCCTCGGTCTGTAACGGTATATACGGTAGCAATACTAAATATTATCAGATGTATTTTCATGAAAACCTTTACAGATGTACTGTAGTTTCGTAGGAAACTATCAGTTAATTAAAAAGTTGTGGTCGTGTAAATATCCCAGCACTAATGATCAAGTATTGCTGAACGAGGGTTCCTTCCTTGTTTTGCTCTCTTTCACATGTTTTATGCTACTACAGTAACAGACAGACGAAAATTGTTCACAGCATAGCGCAAATATCACAAACTGAATCTATCGAGTAAACTAAACTACCTTGTTTACCAACCAATGATTTGTGTAGAAAAAGAAGGTTTATTTATTTCATATCAATTACAGCCTGTTTGCAGAACAATGAACAATGATAAGGTTTTATAATACTAAAGAATCGCTCATTTTCAACAATATAATTCTATGTACCGTGTTCCTATTTAATGAACAGGAAAATAATTGTTACTTATTGTATATCTAACAAAGGAAAAGTGGAAACTGTACAGTCCTAATAGCACTGAAGAATAAACATCGTTAAGGAATCCTTGACTTAGAAGCGAAGCCATTCATCATCTGCCTAGCCTTTTCCTAACTACGCTGGGGTCGGCGAATACCAGTATTTTACTTGGAACGACTGTGTATCTAACCTCCACAACCCATTTAGTACTGGGTAATACGACTTTCGGGCCCATGACTACCTGTAACGACTGTCAAAGATCTACAAAATGACAGTCAAGTCGTCAGGATCTACGGCTTAATGTGCTTTCCGAGGCACGGCGGAAACTCGGTATGTAATAGATTGCCACCCATCCGTTACCTATAAATTATAATCAAACTTCTATGAGATTTTCTTTTAATCAATTGCTGATTAGAAAATCGATATAATAATCGTATGCCTGAGGAACCGGCCTAATACATGACATGATGGCAATGGCATGCCTATTCGTTTTTGAAAACCGGTTCTGGCTCGTGTCTTAATTCGAAGCTTTAGTTCGAGGTCTTATGTTAGCCTTGCTGTGTTTACTGCAAGCTTGCATGACAAAAGAGGCCGAAAATGCACAAAAAAAGAAGTTGGGCGAGTATTTTTGAGAGGTGAATTTTAAACTTATAAATGCGATTGTCACTCTGCTTGTCGGCCCATCTGTCTGTTTCCTTTTCACGTAGATATTAGCCGCTGAATAGCCTTCCATGTACCTATGGATCGCAGGAAGACCATGACCTGGGTTAGGATATAGGATACTTTTTTTATCCCGGTAGTAGGTTTACGTGGGATATTTTTCGACCTCCACGCGGGCGAACCCGTAAGCAAAAGCTGTAATATGAAGCCTGTTTCAGAAAAGAGAAACAGTTCGTAATTAGATTGCCTTAATAACCCACTAAAATCTCGAAGTATGTTATAAAAAATTTACATCCTGACTTCAGGAAGGTAAAGTTCTTACATGTTCTGGTAGAAATTTACGGTCGTGTCACTTAATGGTTTTATTTGTGCGCTTTGTGCTTGCCTTATCTTTACTGCGGGGGTGCGGGTCATTTTATTAGCTTCATAACAACCTATTTACTGCCAACGATGTTACAGATGCGTGCACTACACGTATAGAACTGTATTGCCGTTATACTTATAATATTATGACCCTTCAGATCAAGTTATGTCCAGGTTTATCTGTTTCTTGGTTGGGTTACCCTATTACCTATATTTTTTATTGAAATTAGATTCTGGTTATAAACATACTTACCGACGAAAATGTAGAATGTAGCAATTATTTTTAATGAGTTTAGTAACTTAACTATAGGAGTTTCTTAAGCGGCCGAGTTATTATTGTGAAATCAAAAAGATCGTGGTTCATCTTTTTTCTTTTTGGGCCTTTTCTTGTATAAATTAATGTAAATAACGCAGTCAGACCGGTTAGCTCTGTCGAGAAGTATCGCAGGTCGGTTATCGTTCTTATTTCATATCGAGGTGAGGTCATCGTTGAGATGCGTGCTTTGGAAACATTGATCTTGTGTTCAAGTTATGTAGCTACGTACTTACAACACCTACATTTCACTCTCATTTACATTAGTGTTACGTACTTGCAAGCGGCTGTATCAAGCGAAGAACTCAGGCTGACAGTTCACTGGCAAAACTGGAGAATTAATGCTTAATTTAGTATTGGTTGATAGGGAAGAGAACGAAGTTTCAGAAAATATTTCGATAACAGAAGGGTTTCGAGATACTCAGATCATTTACTAGGTTAGTAGGTGTTATAAGAAGTAGGTACCTTACATCAAGACTTCAAACATAATAAAAAGTCGATTGTAAAGCCTTGATCCCTCTAATCCAATATTGTAGGGCATTGGGTGTAGGTATACATACGTATAAATGATAGTACAATGTTCAAATGTACTATCGGAATAGAATGATCCTTCTCTATGTCCTCCTAACCCAGGTCAAGGTCAACCTGAGAGCAGTTCATTGTATTTCGTACAGTCGTTAAGGTCTCAAATGTTACAGCCCGTCAATGACAAACAGTTACTTTCGCAAGTATAATATCAGCATGGAAGTACCTATGGATATCATCATCAAAATATTTTAAGGGATAATGGCACCTCACCTGAATTTCTTCTCCCTCGATTAAAATACTGACATGGGAAATGTGTTCCACACTTCTATAATCAGACAGCACAACATTGTCAATAGTTATCAGGTCTAATCTATACGTGAAGCGCGATTTTAACACTTTATTGGAATCTTCGGCTTTTCTCAAACGAGCAACTACACCCCCATACTTGGTTATAAATACCAACAATTTGTAGACGCCTAAAGGAAATAAATACGATTCGAAATATGTAAGGAGTACAATGCCAACATTGAGAACATTGCTGAAATGTTCCGACAGTTTTCTGGTCACGGCGTCGATGTAAGACGGCATTTTGTCAAACCACTACCTATTTATTTTCACTAAATATTTGCTTCTTTCACTGATATACGTATTAGTTATCTGAATGTTTCGAGCAAGGCACATTTATGCTATCTCTAAAAATAAAAAAAAATTGCTATTGTAAGTAGGTACACAATTTGTAAAATCACACCCTTCACTGCCTAGATGAGCTGATTAAATCATTATCAATTATAACTAAAAACACACTTGTACTTTAACATAACCTTGTTCAAAGATAACAACAATAACACTTCTAGTAAACAAGTTCGTGAAAGATTAGAAAAGTAATGTGGTGCAGTTTCTTCGTGCTATCCTATTTATGGCATCATTCATGCATAATTTAATTACTGCACACAATGAAATGTACCTATGCAAGAAGATATTTCTTGACATGATTCCACCTGAAGTATGTCAAGTTTGTGGGCTAAGTTCGTAGCTTAATGTAGGTACCTGCCTACGGTAATAGGATAGGCAGCCACTGGTTGTGCCGAGTCGGTGTCAGGGGGTCTACTCTCTAAGTCCGTCAACGAAGAAACGGGCCCGTACGAAAGTAGATCGAAACTTCCAAATGAACCCTACGTCCTGTTATTTTCGGATTCATGAGTTTTGAAAATACATCGGGAGTAGGGACAACTGTCCAATCGTGTTGTCATTCATTCTTAGTTGGGGTCCGAACGAATATTATGCTCGAAAGTGATACGGAGTAAGAAACGCTCCGTAACTTCTGCCGAAACTACGGGTTTACGTGTGAGACCTTTATCTGCGACAGACAAAACGGCTCATAGGGCAGCGAAACTTGAAGCGACATTTGCGATCTAATGGATCACGTTCAAGAGTGTTCGGCACCTTTTATTGCCAAATTGGTGGATCTCCTGACCAAACGATATTACGCATAGGTTTGTGGTAGTCGTGGTCATAAAATATGGGAGCAAAATGACCAGAGACAGTATAGAATTTTTGCAATCTGGTACTTACTAAATATTCACGAGTCTTGGTGCGACCACTAGTTGCAGTAGCAGTTGCACATTTTTTGTGTGACGGAAAACGCAGTAGTCACCTATTAATTATTTTGCTCAGTGTTTACCCACTGAGTACAAATGCAATTGTTTCTCTAGTATTTATATTTTTTCTTTCTTCTTTTGTTCATTCTCGGTTTATAGTGACCTAGAGATGTATAAGTGTAGGTAAAGTTGCATAGTTGCCTAGCTAGACTGTAGAGTTGCATTATGATAAATGATGTTTATTTTGCAAATAGGTTTTTACAAACACTTTTACACATCTTCTTTTTTAAAACTAGATGAGGCCGGTGTTTCGAATCTGCCTACTCTTAGAAGAAACAGCAAAAACAAACTCAGAGGTCATAGTCTCTTTTAAGGTCCAGACATAATCTTGATAAACTCACATGAGGATGAGATGAGTGATGAGTGAGTGTCTAAGATGGTCTTTTGAAGAAAGAACCACACAGATTTCAGTGGACCTGTCCAGCCAGTGCAAGCATTGTCAGTTATCGTGTAGCTCGACGAAACGACGAACAATACCAAAGAAAGGACATTTGTGTAGGTCGCTTATAGTACTCAAACTGCCAGACAATAGTAAAAACAAACAAAAAACATAAAACTTACCCACATTGTCCTCACATTCACACTAATCAAATAAAATTAATAATACTTACAAAATAAATGTTTATAAAAATCATTAAATTGTCACACATAATAAAAAATAATAATATCAGAAAAAAAAGTAAATATTCATTTCAAATCATTAAATGTCAAAGTGTATAAAAGAAAGGAATAAACAATAAACAAATGAAAAACTTGAAATCTCGACATTCATTGAGCAAATTCAATTTAATTGGAGCAGCTTAATCCCAAGCCTTTTTTATCTTCGAGATAGTGATTAACGTTATAGTAAGCTTTTAGGCATAGTTTCCGTTTTATAAATGATTTGAATTTATTTAGGCTTAGTGCTTGAATATGGCTCGGAAGTTTATTATGAAAACGTATACATTGGCATCTAAACATACCCCCTATTTTTTTGAGCCTCGTTACAGGAACAACAAATTTGTGTTTGTTCCTCGTATTTATATTGTGGATGTCACTGTATTTAAAAATATAAATATATATTTTTATGTGCATATAAAAGGTTTTCATAAATAAACTGAGTAAGTACATTCATTTCTTTCAATTTTTCTCTGAGGGAGTATCTGGGACTTAATTTATACATGGAACGAATTGCCCTTTTTTGCAAGATAAAAATTGTTTGAATATTGGCAGCACTGCCCCACAAGAGAATACCGTACGACATCACACTGTGGAAATAACTAAAATAAACCAAACGAGCTGTCTCTAAATCAGTAAAATCACGAATTTTTCTAATGACATTTAACATTATTGTGTTAGCTACAGCTGCCTTCTCTTAGTTTGCAAATGTGACTTGCAAATACTGTTTTAATTTTATTTTTGTATGTATCACAATCTATTTAGATTATAAATGGATTAGGAATAAACAAATAAAGATAACACAAACCCAAATTATAATTTGTGCTCGGCCAAACATTCCAACAGTTAATAAATGTCAAAATCAAATCATTAGATAATCTAATTTATAATCTATTTTTAACATCAAAGCCATAACAATAATTGTATATGGTGCCATATTTAAAATTAGTTATTTTATATTTTTATTAAAGATCATAGGTAAACAAAAAGCATGTTATCATTAATTGTTTGTTATGTGATAATCAAATTAATCATCTTGTCTTGCCATCAACGGCATACAAATCTATTAATTATAATGTCTAATTAATTGCTGTTGAAAATAATTATATTTAATTTTGCACTATCCATCTTTATTTATAATTATGCTTTTCCTAATATTTTGCAAAATTAATGTGTTTACGAAAAGTGTGGTTGACATAGATTTAAATATTTCATATGTAATTCTGTTGTCAGGAATTAAGAATAAGAATAAATTTATTAGACCATAGTTACAAATATTTTCTAATCTAACATCAGTATGGATTTCGGTAACAAGTTTTATTTTGGCAAACTTAAATAACATCCGTCCCCAAACTAGGCTGCGCCTGTATCTTGGGGGCCAGTAATAGCATATTATTATGTAATTATTATATGTGGAAGTTGTATAACAAGAGATGAAAACATTATACATGGAAATTTCTATCATATAATACTGTTGCTTTTTAATGTGAGAGGGAAAACAGTATCTTGTTAAGTCAGTAAAATTAAAGCTGAAAACATAATTATTATGTCTGTCAACTTTGTTTTATTGTAGTTGTTACTGAGTGGTAAAACAATTGTCTATTCTAAATACTTTTTAATAAAAAAATGAACCGAATACTTCTGGTAGATTCCTAGATTAACTCAGCACTCATAAAATAAGACAAAAAATGGGTGACACAAAACAACGCGAGCATTGCAGAGGCAACCCAACAAACACTGCTTTAAAAAATGTAGTTCTTTTGAAACTGAAAGATTGCTTCAAGCTTGCACTTCAATAAAAATAATTTTGTAAGCAATCTCAAACTACAAACTGGTGAAAATAAGTCCCTTATATCAGTTCTAAATCTATTTATAACAGTGTTATCTATTAATATTAAGATAATTGTAATACTTACTTGACCCTTTTCGAAAAACAAAGCGGTGTTATTTACGTGGTTTTCTTCCATTTTTCTGTACACAATATTGATTCTTCGCTTGCTAATATGAATTCAAATGTTTTGCAAAAACAAAGAAAACTTACAAAGCACTCAAACCTCTGCTCACTACTACTGATTAAAATAAAATTAATGCAAAACAACTTGTTTGTAGCTTTGTTTACCTTGATGTTTTGACAGCAATGACGTTAACGTTCTAATGACAGCAAAGGCGGATTATGAGTTGAAAGTTTATATAGTCGAGTAGGTTGAAATTCGACTAAGGAAAATTATGGTCATGGATAGCTTTTAAACTACTATGAGTTTATTTAAACCTTGAAAAATATATGATTAATTTAATAATTGATAATTTAATAATTTGTTTTATATATAATTTGTTCTCATACTGAAATCGAAATATTGATTAAAATGGCGGTTTAACAATAAATGACGTGAGCACTAAGCTGTCCTGGCCCATGGGTTACGACCTAACTTGCGAGTGGGTTGAAGCCAAGGCACTTTATTTTGTGTGATGTTTCAGCACCACACGGTAACGGAAAATCAAAGGCCATGTTACGTTCACCAACCAGCCCCCGTATTCACAACACTTCGATTCGATTTCGGAAAGTCGTATGTGAAAACGATCGAGATGGACATAAGTACGACCTTCCAAAATCGAAATCGAATCGAAGCGTTGTGAATACGGGGGCAGGTGGGTTACCATGAATGGTAACCAGCAAAGCCTGGGCCCTGGCCGCGTGCCGGTCGTAACACGGCTTCATAGACATTTTAATAAGTTAAAAACTTTAGTCTCTGGAATTTAGAACAATTAAATTAATTTCTGATTATAGTAATCAATTTAAGTACTCAAACTATGTTCTAAAGTTTAAGATAAGGAAGGGTACACGCATGATAAGTTATCGAAATCGTTTATTTGTTTTCAATAACACAGATAAGATGCCACAAAATATGTGTGGTAGTAACTGTAGGCAACATTTTGTCTACGTATTCGAAATAGATTGACTCTTTATGCCCACAGATCACAGTTCAAAGAAGTACACTACTTGGCAATGGTTATATGTATACCCATTGTTTTATCTAGTACTTTAAGATCATCACCTAAAAAATCCATTTAAATTTCAGGCCTTTAAATTGATTGTTTCAAGTAACCCACGTCGGTAGCTGGTTAGTTTAGTTTATTAATTAATAATTATCAAAATTACATGTCAGGTTTTGGACGTCTTACGGTTGGTTTTACGTTAACGCTCCTACATGAGGCTATAAGGCTCTGTAGGTACCTATTACTAACATCAAATGCCAAGGTAAGACATCATATTTTCAGTTGACCATTAAACTAGAGGGGGTTACCATGATCTGTTAGTGCAGAATTGTTTTGGGACTATTCCGAGAATGGGAAAGTGACAGTGCTAGACAGCTGTCTAGCGCTGTCACTGGGTAAAAGATGGCTCTTACCCACTCTCGGAATAATACTAAAACATTCCTTCACTAACAGATCATGGTAACCCACCTGATTTTCTTAGATGTAGGAACTAAACCTGCTCGGGTAACTTCATTTCTTTAAGTGCAAACCTGAATCATGTTTATTAATGCTGTTCGGTCTATCTAATTGGTACCAAGCAACGTCAGGAGTACCGCAAGGCACTTATTTACGACCGATAGTGTTGTAGTTAAAAATATTGTAAACTAGTTATAGGGAATTATGAGTATGAAATAAGAGAGCATTGATACAATTATTTATCAACATTTATTTATAAAACTGTGTGAACACGCATAATAAAAAATAATATTTGGTACCGTTATTGGTCTTATCTATTAAATGACTTCTTTAAATTTACATGGAATACTTAGTTATAGCTTAATTATTATTTAAGAAAAGGTTAAAGTCTAGTTTCAAATTCAGACTATCTTGGGTAAGGCAATGACAACATTCTTCACTTCGGTGTAAGCTAAGAGGGCGTCCATGCCACTGAAATAAGAAAAGAACATATTATGAATGCATACTTACAAAATAATTATGTTTACGTGATAATCGTCTATGATTAATGGACCCGAAACGAGGTAAAGTAACGAATGGACCAGTCTAATAATTTCTTGACAAAACTCAAAAGAAGGAAGATCACACAATATAGGGAAGAAAGTAGAATAAAACTAAATAAAACTAGTGAAAATAATAATTTACTGGTATAACTTACTTTTCCCGTCCAATTCCAGAGTCTTTGAAACCTCCAAATGGTGATTGTGGGGTAAGTGCCAGATATGTATTGACCCTGTAAAATAAATAGTGTTGTAAAAATAATCTAAAAGTAATGTATTTTACATACGGTTGGAAGCAGTACTTAGATCAACGATATTCAGTCATGGTACCATTGTAAGTATTTCGACCACATTTTAGTATTCTTTTAGAGACACTGTCTCTTACATTCATAAGAATTCTGACTACTTACCAAACTGTACCAGCCTCAACGTATTTGGAGAACTGTAGGGCGTTGTTGACATTTGTTGTGAAGATTCCAGCCGCCAAGCCATAGTTCGTGTTGTTAGCTCTGTCAATGACTTCATCCAAAGTGTCAAACTTTAGAATGCTCTGCACGGGCCCGAAAATCTACAAGATAAGAATTCAGAGTAAGTACACCTTCAGTTAGTACGAAGTTTTCTCCAGAGAGATGTAGGTTTTTGGTTGACTTTGCTCATGTTTAATCAAGAAGAAAAACTTTTGAAGAACTGGGGTAGGTCTGATTTACCTCTTCCTTTGCGATAGTCATGTTGTCGGTAACGTCAGCGAAGACTGTAGGCTCGATGTAGTAACCGCTTGTGCCGATTCTGTTGCCTCCGCACAGCATCTTCGCGCCTTCCTTTTTGCCCTTTTCGATGTATCCCAGGACTTTGTTCATCATTTCTCCATCAATCTACAAGGATTATCGATTGCATTAAGTATTGACTTAAAAAGAATATACATAAGGGGCTTATTCATAAACACTAGTTGAAGTCATGGTTAAACAACTTACACAGTCGCTAATCATTACTTAACTTTAAGTAACGTTAATGAATAAACCCCTATCAGGATATCTAAGGTTTTAGTATTGGCTATTATGTTATTATTACGCTATTATACTATTGCAGAGCAATGAAAGGTATGGTCTCTAATTTACCTGGGGGCCGTTCTGTGTAGTGGGGTCTGTAGGGTTTCCGACCTTGATGCTCTTTGCGTGCTTGACAGCGGCTTCCACAAACTTATCATAAATACCAGATTGAACGAACAATCGAGAAGCTGCTATGCAGATCTGTCCTTGATGGAAGAATACTCCATGTGCAGCGTATGGAACGGCAAGGTTTACTGAAATCCGATAAACAAGTTAGTTAGTACTTGCTTGAATGTGCGGATCATTAGTCTTTATAAATGATTAAATAGCTTACAATCCGCATCATTCATGATGACCAGAGGACTTTTGCCGCCGAGTTCGAGTGTGATCCTCTTCAAATTGTTGGCTCCAGCTGCTTGTTGAATTAATTTGCCGACCTATAAGCAATACATGAGCTAATTTATATCTTGTTCAGGATTCACTAATCACTATCTCTTTTTAGATAAAAATTAGGATAGGTATAAAATATAAAAATTGCTTGATCAGGCAAGCCTTGGACCTATCTCTTTGTACGACTTACCTCAACAGATCCGGTAAAGGAAACCTTGGCGACGTCTCCGTGGTGAGTAAGAGTAGTACCGGCGCCAGGTCCGAAACCGTTGACAACGTTCACCACACCCTTAGGCACACCAGCTTCAGCCAGAAGTGCTGCCAGTACCAGCGCGGTTAACGGAGTCTGTTCTGCTGGCTTGACCACCACGGTACAACCTGAATAGATGGACGTTTTAAATAATCTGCCATCCATTTAAATATGTATTTGTTACGTGAAAATTGGATCTTTGTCTCATACATATAAGACACCCGTTGTTTGCAGTTCATAGATGTTTCATTTTTGATATTAAAACCACAAAAATTAGCATCAATCGTTTTCGAAGAATTTTCGGATCCGGGTCAGTAGTTCCGAAAATTACCACTGGCATCCAAATTTGTAATAAAATTTAACTTCTTTATAATATTAGTATAGATAACTTACCTGCAGCCAATGCAGTGCAAACTTTGTTGACGAATAGGAAGACGGGACCATTCCATGGCAGAATGATACCGCTCACACCGACGGGTTGCCTTAGGGTGTATGAGAACACTTCACCATCTGTTGGCAACGAACGAAACTTGTAGAAACCGAGATAGGGACGAAAGAATCTTGCTTCTCATTCATGGTCGTGTATACTTTGTTCTTACCAGCAAGAACGGTATCGCCCTTGATTTTGTCTGCACAAGAGGCAATATACCGAGCAGAGTTAACAGCTCCTCCCATGAATACCGTTGCGTTGGAGAGCACCATGCCGTTGTTGTAGGATTCCAGCTCAGCGATGTACTTTGAGTCTCTCTCTAGGAGGTCACCGAACTTCCGGATGATTTCTCCACGTCGGGAGGCATCTAGTTGGCGCCATTCCGAGTTGCGGTGGAAGGCACGCTTCGCTGCGGCCACTGCCAAGTCAATGTCAGCCTGAAAATATTAATAAAGGCATTCTCGTTAACTCTGGATGGAAAAACTCTTTTATATTTATTTGAAGATTGTGGATTCAAGTTTTCAAGGAAATATTATAATAACACAGGCCTGCAAAATGAGGGTCATAACTTCCTCTCGGGAATTTGATAGCTGATTCTAGGCTATTTTGGTGCGTTGATTACGAATATGTACTTAGTTTTTCTCCATCACCTCCAGATTTAAAAAAAAAGGTACAGATAGAAAATAGGAAAAAAACACAAGTTGTCACATAAAAAAAATATATTTAAAAAAGTACATTACTTTTAGCTTAAAAAACTACTATTATAATATAATAACAACTTATTACTAGTCTAAATTACATGTAAATTTAATTTGTGAAACCTGGTCCTTTTTTTCTGGAAGCTTCGGTTGTGCGATTTCCGCTTAAATTTCTGGTTTGGATCGTCGCGCTTCAAAAACCAACAATAGTCCGCCATCATGCTAGTATTCCATCTTCCTTGATACCGGACTTCAAGCTCTTTCAAATCTTGGTGAAATCTTTCGCCTTGTTCTTCGCTAACGGCTCCTAGATTTTCTGGGAAGTAGAGTTCCGCTGCATCTTTGGGGAGATTCAAATCTCTTGTCAAGTCGTTTAAATGTGCCTGTGAAAAGAGCTTACATTCTTTAGAATCTACGTGAAATTCAGGATCAGATTAGTATACATCCTGTTCATCTGTATCACAGTCAGAATCTTTAATTTGTGTAGTTGAAAACGGGGGCTGCACCATGTTTGAATCGCCGAAAATTGCAGGCGTAACTGATGACATGTTTGGATAGTTTATGTCCCTTTTATTTTTAGAATTGTATCCAGTTGTGTCACAACAACAAAAGTAGTAATCTTTAACATGGTCTTTAGGCTCTCTCCATAGCGTAGGCGAAACGATTTTGAAGCTATTTTTCTGTCCTTTTGACCACTAATAAACAAGTCGTACAAATTTTATGAGGTGTCCAAGTTTTGTCTTGGTTACTTAAATCGTATCCAAAATAACTTTTGTAAATATTTTTCACAAAGTCTGTAATGCTGTTTCGCTGTTTTATAACCATAATTTTCCCGCAAATATAACAAAAACAATTCGTAGAATTTAAATAACTTCGCGATGACATTTTACAGTTTATGTTGCAAGTTGCGCACTTCAACTGTTAATTTTCTAAATCAGTGCGGATACTTATAGGTATAAAAACCCTTTGGTTTATCTTTATTACACCCTTTTCTAAATAATCATAACTATTAGATAATAATACCTAATCATTATGTATTAATAAGCTTATTAGCTTAAATTAAGCCAAAATGAACCCTTTTCGACACGGTTAATGCGAATTACTTATACTCATTATGTAGTAATTAACATATTACTGATTTCGATTAATTTCTATATCCCCTTACACTAATTAAATGCAATAAAAATTAAGCTGAAGTAATTTAATGACGTTTTATAAATTTTAAAATGTAGGCGCTCCGATATTTTTCAGCAAAATCTTAAATATTCAATATCAAAAAATCCTGACGTAATGGATTTTTTTTTATTATTTTTCTCGTAATCAGCACATCTGAAACTATAGAAAACGTTACTCAGATTTCAAAGAGGAAAACCATTGCAGGCCTGTGTAATAGGATAGGTACTACCTACTTCACCGCATTTATCGTATTGATAAAAAATGTTATGGTGCTACCGGTGGAATTTGTTATCTATTTTACCAACTCTGAAATAAAACGCTACGGCGACAAGACATTTACTTTATATTTTGGGTTGGTCTTTTCAAAAAGCCGTGGTGGCCCGTTGGTGTCGGGAGCAGAGTCCAAGTTACCGGTGGTTAGGGCTCCAGCGACAGGACCCTCCTCATAATGCGAACCGTATCGCAGAGTGCTGCCTTATAAATCTGGCCCTTGATCCACCCTCGTAGCGAGAGCCTCGAGAGATGTTCTTCGAAGCTCTTGGTCAACAGGCCATTAGCCGAAACGACTATCGGCACAACTGTGTCTTTTTTGAGAACAAATATATCTTTAAACCTAATTACATTTTTCATTCACAAATAGATTTTACTTAATCAACTTAGGGAGACTGTTTAATAAAAGGAACTAAGGCTCCAAGAGCGATCAAAGCGAGCTCAAAATTTTGAACACCTCACTTTGGACAGGTTAGAATTGCTTCGACCTACCGGAGGAGCGACTTGTGGAGAAAGTTAAAATTCAAATGTACATGTTGCCATCTTCAAAGTTAGAATTGTTTCGACCCTTGATAAAGGAGACACCTGGCCGTCTGAAGAGCGAGCGAAGCGAGCTCGAAAATTTTTTGACACCTTGCTTTGGACGGTTTAGAACTGTTTCGAGTTTCGACCTACCGGAGTTACTTGGGTGACTAATAAACAAAAATAAGATTCAAGAGAAAGTAGGCTGCAAGAGCAAGCGAAGCGAGCTCGAAATTTTTTATTTCTTGCTTTGAATACATTTAGAAATATTATTTGAGATCAAAATTTCTACATTCTCCGTTTATAACAACCTTGTGTTCTAATTCTGTGACGTCAGGCAGGAAAAGTTATAACTTTATTAAAATCCGAAGCCCTGCCCCCCATGTTGTAATACAAATAATATACATCACCATTGATTATTCGTCCAGTGTAAATCTCTATCTTAGGGAGCTCCACAACTGTCACAGTTATTCGAAACCTTTGTTCTAACAAATCTTTCTACTTGTGATTAGTTTTCTAGCAAACCTGACAGGTGTAGGTATCTGTTTTAAAAGTCAGCCTGTATAGAGATACAGGGTGAGTTTAGTATTAAAGAAGATTTTTATTACATCTCTTTGCAAATAAACTAAGACGAAGAATTCCATATTTTGCTAAAAAATACTTCGAGCAAAACTGGTGTGTAATAATAACTTACAAACGGGGAAACAAAAAATTTTCCTTAAAGGCGTCAATGGGGTATGGTCAGCAGCAACAGATACGACATGAAGTTTCACTCTTTAAAATATTTTTAAGGGATTTAAAAAAATATCTCTCAAGTTGAATGATATAAAACTATGTAGTTGTATTGTATGATAAAAATACAAAGTCAAAAAACTATATCAAACTTAGAAATAAAACCGATGTAGAACGACGTTAGGTCCTGAAAGACTAGGTGGCTAGGCGGTCTAATAAAGCATCATATTTCACTGTTTTCTAGTTTAGTTGAAGCGAAGGAAAACACAGGTATGTATTTCCTGACATCAATTTTTATTAAATGAATGAAGATATAAGTTTTTAATGCTGACCGTGCTTTTACACATCCTCTACACACATACATCCTCTTATTCCAATAGGCAATTAAGCTCTTTGTTTTTGCATAAATAAATAGTAGGTATCATTAATTATGTTATCCTAAGACTAGTTATCCACTTGACTTCCTATCCTCCCACTTCACTCCCCATGTTTACCAAAGACAAACTCGAATATTTATTGATGTTGTAACAAGAAGGAAACTTGTGAACAGCATGTTCGAAAACGTGATTTTGTGTTTTGGTGCAGAGTTTACTGAAATAAGGTTTATTACAAAATACTTAAGCAGTATCGTGGATGACAAAATGCATTATTTACGTACGTATTTTTCCTGTTAAACGGAATATTTCAGTCTCATTATCTTTGCAAAAAGTTTTTTCGTAGCACCTGCGTACCGGCCAAGTATTATGAAAATTATTTACTTACTTTAAGCAAATAACTTATCCTGTTTTTGATAAATTTTATTTAGGTACACCGGCAGGCACAAAAACGATTTTTGGCAAATTGAGTGGTGTTTTTCAAAAGTTCTTTCAATCTTCAGTTAGGTCTCGTAGTACATACCTTGTCACCTTCGGCGACTTTGGCGATGACGGATCCATCGTGAGGAGAGTAAGCGTCGAAGGTCTTGCCGCTTTTTGCGTCCACCCACTCGTTGTCGATGAACAACTGAAAAAAGTAGAATAAAAACATGAAATATTATAATTTTGGATGTACGATCCCTTTTGTCTCTACTTGGCCTGGATGAATTTTGCATTTTTATAGCATTTCTTCAGTACGCAATTTTATCTCTTTAAGGCTAGTTTTGTCTAAGTTTTATTCCCTCATAATTGCGGTTCAGTCATAAAACCGCAAAACCATAGGCATTCATAATTTTACGTAACTCAAACGTTTTTCGTGTAAATGTTTTTGTCCACCCGTAATCATTATAACACACAGTGATTAACAGATAGCATATAATCCTCTGTTATGACATCACACCATATCAAGTTATCAACAAAACGATTGTGAAGTTGGCGCGGTAAAGGATGCTATTATTAGGAATGTGAGTTCTATAATGTACAACAAAGATCAAGGTCATAATGTCCCAAGGACTGGACCGGAGCTGTAGTCTTCATTGATTGATATTATGATACAATGGAACAACTCTGTTACAGTACAGTTTTAAGAATGAGTTTAATTTTAAAATAGCGTTGAATACTATTGCTTTATTTGAAATATTAGTTTATATTTTTGCAATGTAAAAAAAAACAACAGTTTTCAGTCAAGCTCATGCTCGACTAGAAACTTTTGTATTTTTTATATTGCAAAACAGCTAGAACCGAGAAGAATATTACTTTTTTTTAGTTCATTCAATTCAGAGCTTAGAATATCATTTGGTTGACTTGATTTATTTTTACATGAATGTAGGAAAATTAATTAATTTAAATATACATAAGTAATTATTTAAAAATTAATAGGTATTTCGAACTTTGTAATATTACAAGATTTTTATCAAACTTTAAACAAATAACTACCCGAAAAAACTATTAAATTATCGCTGTGAATAATTGAATAAGAAAATAAAACACCACATTTTTTTAATAATATTTTTTTAGCCTAAACCTACCGGACATCACATACTAAAATTATGAGAAGTTCAAACCTTGGTGTATTTAATTTCAGGAGCCATTTTTTTCCCACAAATACAATATTCACAATCACAGCACGTCTGTCGCACTCACGCGACGCTTCGGAATGTAGCCGGTTTTCTGACCAAAACACGCTTATATATTGAATAATAACAATATTAGACGAGTCATGATGATAATCCAGTTCATAGCAACAGCGGCCGGTGCTAGTCAAACATTTGATTCTTTATCTTATTTGTCTGAACTTTGATTTGGGGAGAAATTCTGTCAATTGTTTTTTTTTAAACTTTGTGAACAAAACGTTACCTAATGTGTGCTAGTTTAAGGGACTGTGTGTGTTTAAATTTTCAATTGAATGCCTTTTAAACTGACACTATTTATTTATTTTTTGGGTCAATTACAAAAGGGAGTTCTTTGAAAATTAACATGTCATACAGATTAAAACCGTCAAAATAACACGAAGTATAACGTAATAATAACTTTAATTTATGGTGGTATGGGTCTGGGCTAAAGATGAAATAAAAAAATATAAAAGGTTTCTGTTGCTTCATTTTTAAATACGGAACCCTAATTTTTATCCAACATGACCATTCATAATATTTGATACCGTTTAATAAATGATGCTATTTCATAATACAGTGCAATCCAATTTCACAAACATGCGATTTTCAGTAGGTACTTAGACAATATTGCTTGCCAAACCTTTTGCTTTGTGAACCCTATGGGCATAAGATACCAGAAATTCCTTTATCAATGAAGAAAACTAACGTATTGCTTTATTTGTTGAGAGATATCGCATAGATTTTCGCGCGAAAAAATCTTCTCAAGTTCTCAACAGATAAGCCCGAGTATAGCCGTGGCTATTTCGAGCTCATACAGAAATCATTGTGCAATATTATGCAATAATGTTGTTCGTAGGTATTTAACGAAAACGCTGTATCAAGGTTACCATGTTAAAATTTTCATTTCGAGAGATAATGTGGAAGGCGACGTATCTAAGTAGGATATTATTGGGCATTCTACCCCACCTTCCGTTCCATCGGCTCACTCCGTTCGCCTCGTCACTCTCGGTGGAGTAGAATGCCCAATAATATAAATGAAATCCTACATAGCGCAGTAAAATACTGGTTCGGCGCCTATTCCACCCGGTGGATTAAACAGTGTAGTAAAATACTGGTTCGATGCTTATTCCACCCGATGGAGCGGAAGGAGGAGTATGAATTCCTAAGTGCAGTAAAATACTAGTTCGGCACCTATTCCACCATTTTAGTTCTAAAACTCAACATTACCTTGTTAACTTATTTTACCTTGATAACTTATTACCTTATTTTACCTTGATACTTTGTTACAATGAGTTATAAATGTCAATGTAATAAATTATTGACTCATTATTAATATAACCGTTTCAAGCAGTCGTCATGAAATTTGTTAAACAACCACAATCGTTACACGTAAACAAACTTTGTGTTCATTCTCAGGAGACTGGTTTTCGCCATGGAGAATTATTACCTAAATCGGTACGATGCATCATTTGCGGGCCGTCAAATTGTGGAAAAACTAATTTATTAATTGGCCTTCTTATACACGAGAATGGTTTAAGATTTCAAAATGTTTATGTTTATTCGAAAACCTTGCAACAACCTAAGTATGTTTTTTTAGAAAAAGTCTTGCAACGAGTACCAGGTGTTTCATTTCAGAAATATCATGAAAATGAGCAAGTACTGAGTGTTCAGACCGCAAAACCGAATTCTGTAATTGTATTTGATGATGTTGCTTGTGAAAATCAAAGTAGTATGCGTGATTATTTTGCTATGGGGAGACACAAATTCATCGATTGTTTTTATCTAAATCAGACGTATAGTAAAATCCCTAAGCAATTAGTAAGAGACAATGCAAACCTAATCGTACTTTTTAAACAAGATGAAAGAAATATGAGACATGTTTATGAAGAACACGTCAACACTGACATGCCATGGATTGAATTTCGTGAAATGTGTTCAAAAATATGGAGTATACCTTTCAATTATCTTGTAATTAACAAAGATTGTTCCAAAAACAAAGGATGTTATAGAAGTCAATTTGACACGTTTGTAGTCTTTGACTAATAACACGAATGCATATATAAGGTTATTACCTGCCTGCCATTATTATTCACCCTACAACGCTAAATCAATTACGACCTATTTTATTAATATGGAAAAATCATTAAAACGACAAATTGTTGATGCGGCAGAAGCTGTGAAGATAAAAATACGAAAAATGAGAGATGCTGAGATTAACAATAAACAAGCACTGGAATCTGTTTTCAAACCTGTAACAGAACCTCTCAACCTAATTGCTAATGCTAGTAAGCAAACTCCTCCCCTGCGTGCTAGTGAAGATTTTGCTGATGGTCCGTTTACTAACGAAACTGGTAGTGCAGGAAGCAATGATAATAATGGTGATGAAGACAAATATGAATCCGATATCAACAGTAACTCTTCATATGAATCAGTAGTTGAAAGGAATCAAGACTATGATACGTCATCCTGGTCAGTATCTTCAGAAGCGTTGGTAGATATTCCATTTGGGGTTAGAGCAGACCACGGGAAACTGATGTTAGGTTCTGCTTGCATAACGATCAACGATCAATACATCACGGTGGTTGGACGTAAATACCGAAATACACCTGGTTTAAAACAGTTGTTGCTTAAGAAAGATGTAGACCTAAGTTTGGTTACAGATAGTGATATGCAAAATTATAAATCGATGCTACTTGATACAAATGCACATCGTCGAGACTATGAACCAAGTAAACCAATAAAAAGTAACAAAGGACAAAAATATTTGCAAGTTATTAAACCTCTTTTTCAACTGAAGAAGACAATTCAGGGAAAAGGTCTACCGTTGATAAAAAGGTGGAGAAAAAACGTAGACTTAGTGTACTGGGATGATCCTAACGAATTAGTGGAAAGGTTGAAATTATTGATTGCGTCTAGAGATGCTGGCAACACAGGATTAGATAATGAAATTATATCTATCATTGAAGAATTACGTGAAAGTAAAGTTATAAATAAATAAGTATTTAAAAATGTGTTTATTTTACTATCATCCTCTCAAAACAACACACCTTAAACATGAACGTAGACAAATTTGGACACTACATTCACAAAAGAATGCGTTTATCAGAGTTATTTGAGTTTAATGAGAATGCACTGGTAAAATCAGAAAACGGAGATTTTGATTTAAAAACATCAAGACTGAGAGGAATTAGATCTCCAGTAGAAGCAGACGATGCTGTGAACAAGGATTATGTAGATCTATTGAATGCTAATACCATAAAAGAATTAAATAATCTAGTTGTAAACAAGGATTATATAGATCGATTGAATGCAAAAATGTTGAAAGAACTTAATAATTTGATTGGTACATTACGTTCACAAATCATAAAAGATGCAAAGGATACAGTTCAAGCTACTTTAAAAGCAAGGATACCTGAGGTTTCAACTCATTTGCAAGATAAGTTTTATACTAAAGCAGTGGTAGATAAATTACTTCAAAAAACTTCGTAATGACAAAACAGCAAATTGTGAATGAAATACACAAAGGGGTACGGAGAAATTTCCTTCGACGTTCTGTTATTTTGAAAGGAATCAACGACTTATGGCAAGCAGACTTGATGGACATGCAAAACCTAAAAAAGTATAACAGAGGTTACAATTTCATCTTAGTGGTGATTGACTGCTTCTCAAAGTATGCCTGGGCTGAACCGTTAAAATCAAAAAATAAATTTGATGTTACTCGTGCATTCGAACATATACTGCTTAGCAGTCGTAATAATCCGGTTAACTTGCAAACTGACATGGGGACCGAATTTTATAACATCACTTTTCAAACGCTTATGAAAAAGCATAACATTAACCATTACTCATCGTTTTCTACTAAAAAAGCATCAATTGTAGAGAGACTGATTAGAACTGTAAAAAATAAATTATATAAATATTTTAGTCTCAATGGAAACTATAAATGGTTAGATCTACCATTGGAAGATACATTGAAGAGATATAACAACACAAAACATCGCACTATTCAATTTAAACCAGTAGATGTAAATAAAAGTAATGAACAAGTAATCAAAGAAAATATTAAAAAAATAAACAAACATGATTTAGTTCCGTGGAAGCCTAAATTCAAAGTTGGTGATTGTGTCCGTATAAGTAAATACAAACATAATTTTGAGAAAGGTTATACTCCTAATTGGTCGACTGAATTATTTATTATAAAAAAGGTAAATAAAACCTTACCAGTAACATATCACATAGAAGATCGACGAAAGCAAGACATATTAGGAGCTTTTTACGAACAAGAACTGCAAAGATCTATTTATCCTGATGTATATTTGATAGAAAAGGTTTTGAAAAAGAAAGGAAATAAATTGTATGTTAAATGGTTAGGTCTGAACAGTGCAGAAAACAGTTGGATTGAAAAAGCTGCAATAATGGACTAAGATATTATATAACCATTTTTCATTTGAAATCCGATCATTATAATTTGAATAATGCAAGGGGGTGGACTAGTTAACGGCATAATTAATAATCTACCATTCGAAGTTCATTTGCCAGGATACAATTATTGCGGACCAGGAACCAAACTTCACAAACGCTTAGCGCGAGGTGACCGAGGTGTAAATAAGCTAGACGAAGCTTGCATGCAACACGATATTGCGTATACAAACCATACAGACTTATCAAATCGTCACAAAGCCGATTTAGAACTACTCAACATGGCTAAACAAAGACTTAAATCAAAAGATGCAGGGAAAGGTGAAAAACTAAGCTCTTGGCTAGTTAACAAAGTTATGAAAGCGAAATTAAAGTCTGGATCCGGCATTAAATCATTTAAAAGCTTAGTTTCAAAAATAAAATCGAAAATTAAGAAACTCAAATGCAAAGATAGTAAGACTTTAATAAAAGCAGCTTACTTAGCCGCAAAAAAGTTATTTCCAAACATTCATCATCGAATTCGAGTACCCCGAGTAATACCCATACCAAAGACTGGGGGAGTTTTGCCTTTAATTCCAATTTTTGCTGGTTTATCTGCTTTAGGAACTTTAGCTGGGGGTGCAGCTGGCATTGCAAAAACCGTCAATGATTACAAAGCAAACAAACAAAATTTACAAGAAACAGAACGACATAATAAAGCTATGGAGGCTTTAGTGTTGGGCAAGGGTTTATACATTAAGCCGTATAAAAGTGGTAAAGGATTGTTTATAACATCTTCAAAAAACTGAAAAATATGCTACCCAATCGACCTCTAACTAATGTAGACATCCGAAATTATTCAAGAGACATCCCATATTTTCGTGGGATCTACATGAAGGATCAACTACCTCGGAAGCCGAAACGCATTGAATGTGGTATCGTTAACTTAGACAATTCTAAGAACGAAGGAACGCATTGGGTAGCTTATGCTAAAGTATACAATCACTGTGAATACTTTGATAGCTATGGAAATTTAAAACCTCCCATGGAATTGATGCAATATTTCAAAAATTGTAATGTGTTTTATAACTACACAAGATATCAAAAATTTAACGCAGTCAATTGTGGTCATTTATGTTTAAATTATTTGTGGAGTTTTTGGAATAAAAATGTAATATAAAATATATACTTTTCTTTCATTTCAATCATTTGCAAGATGTCACTCACTTTGTCGATAACTGGAGACTCGTCAGTGTTAACTACATACTATCCTAATACGTTGCAACTAGATGGAGAATATGAGTGTGCATTATTGCACTTTTCAACATTTAATTCTATTCCAAACATTGATAAAAGTAATAATAAGTTCTATTATGGCATTAATGAAGTTATTGAAATACCGGAAGGCACTTATGAATTACAAGATGTCAGCGATTATTTAAAATCCGAAATAAAAGATGCAGCTATCAAACTACGGTGCAATAATAATACATTAAAAACTACAATATTTTGTACAAAAGACATTAATTTTATCAAAGAAGACTCTTTTAGAAGACTATTAGGATTTAATAAACAAATCTTGAAAGCAAATAAATGGCATGTGTCACAGTCTCCAGTCAACATTCTACCTACGACCGTAGTCAGGATTGAATGTGATATTGTAAGCGGTTCCTATGTAAACGGTGAACCCAGTCATATTATTCACGAATTTGCACTTAATGTGCCACCTGGATACAGGATCATAGAAATCCCGAAGAACGCAATATACTTTCCAATCAATCAAAACAACATAAGCTGCATACATATCAGGTTGTTAGATATAAACAAACGATTAATCAATTTACGTGGTGAAGAAGTGCAGGTGTATCTGCATCTTAGAAGAAAAAAATGATTGATTACAATAAAAATGTGTCTCAACAAGTTAAGAATATCAGTTCTGCTCGAGCTACCTATCAAATAAGACCTCTATCTAAGAAGAAAATAAAATTAACTAAAGACAATAAAGCATTCCTTAGAGCAATTGGATTGCTAAAATGAATATCTTAGACGTTTTATCCGCTCCTACTTGCGATACTACTATAGAAGGAATCGAATTTCATTCCTACAAACCCTATGTAACGAGTTTTAACAGGAACGATGAAATCCGCATATCTATCAACCAACAGGACTTGTACATATTACCATCAGCTAGCACCCTATATTTGGAAGGAACTGTTAACGTTACCAAAAAAGATACGAAGGACAAAGCTACTAGTGTCAATTTCACGAACAATGCTCTACTCTACTTGTTCCAAGACATTAGGTATGAGCTAAATGGAGTGGAGATTGACAAAATAAAAAATGCAGGTATAACAACAACCATGAAATCACTAATTTCAATGAACGAAAGTGAATCAAAAATGTCTAATGCTTGGGGCTGGAATATTGATGGTATAAAAAATATTGATGGAGGAAGATTTTCTGCTTCAATACCACTTTGTAACCTCCTCGGTTTTGCTGAAGATTTTAAAAAAGTCGTGATAAATAGTAGACATGAACTGATATTGTTACGAAGTAATACTAATTTGAACGCTGTAAAACTGAATACTGGCGAAGTAGTGGATGATGTTCAGATTAATAAAATCATATGGCGCGTACCGCATGTTAAAGTATCAGACAAAGAAAAAATTGGTTTGTTAAAAGTATTAGAAAAAGATCGCCCACTTCAAATGATATATAGAAATTGGGATCTGTACGAATATCCAGCTTTGCCTAAAACTACAAAACATACTTGGTCTATCAAAACTTCATCTCAAATAGAAAAACCAAGATACGTTATTATCGGGCTACAGTCAAATAGGAAAAGCAATGCAAGTTCAGACATGTCTCAATTCGATCACTGTCATGTTCGAAACGTTAGAGTGTACCTCAATTCAACTTATTTTCCGTATGAAAACCTAAATGTGAGTTTTGCTAATAACAGAATCGCTTTATTATACGAGCAATACACCAGATTCCAACAGTCGTATTATGGACGTCGTCCGGAGCCCATATTAAGCGAAAAACAGTTTAGAGATTTAGCACCGCTGTTTGTCATTGATTGTTCTAGACAAGCGGATAATCTAAAGACAGGTCCGGTTGTGGATGTGAGAGTAGAAATTGAGAGTGATTCAGAGATACCAGATAAAACTTCAGCATACTGTCTCATTCTGAACGATTGCATTGTTGAATACAAACCCTTAAGCAGCATTGTCAAGAAGATATCATGAAGGCGGATACCATTATAGTGGAACTCCAAGGATTTAAAGATTCTATAAATAATTTTATTGTCAAAGAATTGGCCATTGCGAGTCAGGATCATACACAGACGTTCTTGGTAAAACCACCATATTCATTCCATTACCTAACACAAGAAGAAAAAAAGCAGGTGAGGTGGTTAGAAAGAAATCGAGGAATTTACTGGAGCGAGGGTTACATAGACTACAAAGAGTTTCAACGTGTAATTTTACCATTCTTAGAAAATAAAAAAATTATCACAAAGGGTTTGGAAAAGATTAAATGGATTAAAGAGTTATGTGCAAACTGTGAAGTTATCGACATAGGTGAGAAGGGATGCCCTAATTTTTCAGAATTAAAAAGAAGGTTTTGTAAAAATAAAATTGATTTTAATTGTGTGAATCATAAAATGAATTGTGCGTTGAATAATGCTATCTGTATAAGGAAATGGTATTTTGATAATAACATGTCTGTATTTAATTTATTTTAATTATTATTGTGTTGAACAGTTAATAAAAAATGTCTATCTACTTATGAGTGTTTTATTTAGTATAATCAGGGTAACCTACATAACAAACTTTAAATTAGCTGCAGTAACATGATATAATTATAACATGTAAAATTTAAATTTAATTATAAAAATACTGAAAGCAAATAACCTACAATTATACATCACACTAGAGCTAATTTAGAGTTCGAGTATTAATAAGTAATAAAAAAACGTAAATTAAATTATGAAAGAATATATTTTTATTTACTTTTTTACATTATTTGCAATTATTACAATCTAATTATAACTACCTACCCAAAAATAATAAGTACAAGATAAAATACAAAGAGTTAATTGCAGTAAAACATATATAATTATTTCATATTTAACATTTTATACATTCAAAACACTAAAGAATAAGAAAGCAAATAAATGGTATACATTCCTAATATTAATATACCCAAATAACTAGTAGATTACTTACATAATTTATTATTACTTATTACTGCAAATTTTACACAACAACTTATAAAGTAGGTACGTACAAAATAATGACACCAGTTAATAATAACATCTATCTCCACAAAGTTTTTTTGATATTTTATTAATTAACGATTGCGTCTCATCCATAACATGATCCACTGATTCAGTCACTACATACTGCACACTTAACATTACCATGTCCTGATTATCACTTGCAGGTTCTTGTTGTTCACTGATATCCAACACTTGTACCTGGATCAGTCGTAAACCTTTTTTCTTCTCATTGTTTATCAGGAATGATTGACTTGTATGCAGATATGGCTTCTGTTTTAGACACTCCCGTCTTGTTCTAGGCTTCTTGCTGGCAGGTTCATAGTCTTGTCTTGCTCTAGGCTCCTTGTTGACAGGTCTTTGTTGTTCAGGGATATGCCAACTTAAACTCGGAGTCGGATAACCTTGAGCGTATTGTGAGAAGTCGATAATATCTGGAGAATCACACATTGTCAACGATCTGAAACAAACAAAATAATAATTAACTAAATTACATAAAAAAACATGATGAAATAATCTTATAAGTAGATGGGTACTTGTACAATACTTACAATTTCGTTTCGTTTTTACTCGATGTGATATGACCGCTCCGGCTGACTGTCTAATGATGGATGTTACTCAATAATATGCAATTAGACTCCATAAAGCATTATGCTGTGATTCAATTTCATGTTTCAACATGTTCAAGCTTGCGCCCGAGCACCTGTTCGGTGTCAAATTCTGCACCGCGCGTGCTTCTTCAAAGCAATCCAATATTTTATCACATTTTCGACGACACGTTTGGCGCATTGGTTATGAACTCGTCTTGATGCATCACAATGGTAAGTATTAGGTTATAAGCGTGTTGCTAGCTGCGACTAATTGCGCCAAATTAGTGTCGCGGGTTCGATTCCCGCACGGAACATACAATAAGTATTTGTTCCGGTCTGGATTTTGTTTTCATGTTTTATTTTTTCGTCATTATTTAATTTAATATAAATAATTACAATATTCTGAAAAAATTAGCAAATATCAGCCTGGATCAAAACATGATTGTATTGATGCACCGTGACTTTGTCATCAATCAGGAATGGAAATGAAACAGATATAATTGTGATCTTAAAATACTATTTATTTATTACAAATAAAAGAAAACATCATGTTCATGC